>JAMPIV010008863.1:0-206414 GCA_024509875.1 Oreohelix idahoensis | reverse complement strand
GAAGTAAATTGTGATCACTTTGAATTAAAATGATTGTTGATACTATACTATACCTTGTGCATCTGCTAGCACGTTTATCTGAAACTGTCTATCGTCCCCATCTGTGTCATAAGAGGGATATGGATAGACAAATACAGGGATTGCGTTTGAATTCATTGCAGGTTTAATCCTTTAACCAAAAGTCTCCAAATAAGAAGAGGCTTCTCTTACTAACGTTGCAACGAATGCAGTGCCAGTCTGTGATAGCAGGCCAGTCATAATGTATGTAACTGCTGAAGATTCTATCCAGCATCTAAGGGAGCCATCTGCAGTGACTCAGATAAGTTGCTTAAGGCAACTGTGCAGCTTATCCATACTCACCAAAGACATATACGCATCCGGTTTATGATGACCATAATAGTGTAGAGTTTCTATAAACTTATAATAATACTAATAATAATTCTTCAAGTGAATGATCAAGCAAGTTAATTTTGTCTACAAGAGGATAGACATTTTGACCCAAGTGAAAAACATTTGTTGAACTGTTTTATTTATTTACTGTTGTAAAATATTTGAGTTTAAAACTTTTCAAACAGAAAAGAGTAACTGTTTAATTAAATTGTAAATATTCACCAGCAGACTTTCTTTACTTCTTTAAGTTGAATTACAGTTCTTGTTTGACTGAAAGTGAAACTCAGAGCTGCTGGACCAGTTGCAGTCAAACAGAAAAGATACAACATCACGAAACTGAAGGATCCCCTCACCAGAAAAGCTTTCGTGGTCGACGTAAAGAGAAGATATGAGATTTTCAAAAGCCAGGAAAGAACAGAGACCGATGATGTTGAACAGAGATTCAACACCATCTCAACAATATACAAGGAAAGCAGCAAGTCATGCTTGGGATTCCAGGAAAGAAAGAGCCAAGACTGGATAACACCAGATATGCTAAACACCATAGCAAAGAGAAAGGAAATAAAAGAAAGAAAACAGAAGCTAAGTCTCCCAGATTAAAGGCAATATATAGTGAACAGTACAGTCAGCTGGACAAGGAAGTTAAACGTCAAACCCGTGCTAACAAAAGGACATTTCTGGATGACCTTGCAAGACAGGCAGAAAAGGCAGCACTGAGAAATGAACAAAGCACAGTATACAAAATAACTAAAATCATCAGTGGAAAACGAGGTGCAAACAATATTACATTAGTAAGAGATAAGCAAGGAAATCTCAGCACAACAGTAGAGGGACAGGAAACAAGATGGGCAGAGCATTTCAGAGAAACTCTGAATAAGGAACCACCAGAGACACAATTGAATGTTCCTGAGGCTGAAAATGATCTAGATGTTAATACAGACATCCCACGAAAAGAAGAAATCATCACAGCAATCAAAGGGTTAAAGAATGGAAAAGCTCCTGGTCATGATAACTTAAATGCAGAGCTATTTAAGACAGACCCAGAGCTAGCAGCAGAACTATTAGAACCACTATTTGCACAAGTCTGGAAAACAGGGACAACACCAACAGAGTGGAAAAAAGGAATAATTGTCAAATTGCCCAAGAAGGGAGATCTTGCAGACTGCAATAATTGGAGAGGAATTACTCTTCTCTCAGTTCCCAGCAAAATACTAGGCAGGATAATTATACAGAGAATCTCAAAAGCAGTAGACCACATACTGAGGAAAGAACTAGCAGGATTTAGAAAGAACAGAAGATGTGAAGATCATATATTTACCCTCAGGAACATTATAGAGCAGTGCTCAGAATGGCAAAGACAGTTGTACATTAATTTCGTTGATTTTGAAAAGGCTTTTGACAGTATACGTAGGGACAGTTTATGGAAAATACTGAGGGCTTATGGAATTCCAAGCTGCACAGTGTCAATCATAAAAAGCCTTTATGCCAACTTTACGTGCAGCATTGGGCAGAGCAACCTAACCTTTGAAGTGAAGACAGGAGTACGACAGGGATGCCCCTTATCATTCACTCTATTTTTAACAGTCATAGACTGGGTGATGCGCCAGACAACAGAGGGCAATCCAAGAGGAATAAGATGGACTACATTTTCTACTTTGGAAGATCTGGAATATGCAGATGACATTGCACTTCTAGCACATTCACATCAACACATCCAGGAAAAAACGGATAGACTTTATAAGTATAGCCAGCAGGTGGGCTTGAACATCAACCTAAAGAAGACAGAGGTCATGACGCTCAATGTGAGCAACCCTGAGCCCATATCAGTAAGGAATCAGCAACTGGAACAGACAGATGCCTTCACATACCTAGGATGCATAGTAACACCAGACGGCGGAGCAAGCAAAGACATCAACAACAGAATGAACAAAGCAAGAATAGCCTTTTTTAGTCTAAACAACATCTGGAAGTCCTCTCAGTACAGCACAAGCACAAAATTAGGATTATATCAGAGCTGTGTGCTTTCTGTGCTTCTCTATGGTGCGGAGAGTTACAGAGAAGGAGATGTCGAAATTGTCCTCTTTTCACACAACATGCCTAAGAAAAATTCTCCGAATCTTTTGGCCGAATATCATCACCAACCAAGATCTGCTTACTCGGAGCAAGCAAGAGGACATGCACACCATCATAGCTGGCAGACGCTGAAGCTGGGTTGGCCATGTCCTCAGAAGAGACCCCGATGCCATCACAAGAACAGCTATGCTATGGACCCCTGAAGGAAAACGAAAGAGAGGCCGACCAAAAACAACTTGGCGGAGGACTGTGGAGGCTGAGATGCAAAGAATGAACCAGAGTTGGGGCACTGTACGAAGGATGGCCGCCGACCGAGCAAAGTGGAATCAATTTGTTGCCCTACAAGACGCCACCAGGCGTAATGGCCACTGACTGCTTTGACGGTCGGCGGTTAAGGATCAAAGAAGAAGAAAGACAGTTCTTGTTGGTGAATTTAGTTATATAATTACCCCTAGCAGAGTCAATAACAATATTAAATACCATAACCACAGAGGCGGATCAGGAGAGGTAGCAGTTAGGGACAGAGTACTACATCACCATCTTCTCTGGGAACTTACATAGCTTAACCCTACCTTTGTATCGATACACCCTTACTCTCTTCAGAGAATGGGGTATTACTGATAAGACCAGACTCTTATCTGGCACTATCCTGGTATCATCTGATACACCTTTATATCCAGGATATCTTCCTAATTTTAATAACATCCGAACCTCTCGCGACAAAAACAATTCACTGTTTTTGGGCATGTTATGAGAAGAGGAAAGCTGAAATATATCATAACAACAGGTAAGATTGAAGAAAAACGAAATAGGGGAAGACAAAGTGGTCAAATACTGGACAGTTTAACTTCATGGCATGGAAAGACGTTACCCGACAGAATTGATAAATTGTACTGGAGACAGGAAGTTGTGGAGTGACATGATCTCCTACGCCAGGCATGGTACTTGAAGAAGAAGTATAAATTACAAATTGTATTGGGTATGTGAAATATTTATTTAGTATTTGTTGATGTAATTAGTAAAATGTGTTTAATACATAACATGTTCCTATTAGGGGCTCAATTTTGGAAGCTGCCCCAATAAGTTATTTTGCTATCATCAGCTTTCATTGACATGGAAAACAACAGTCAAAAGCAAGCTACAGACTTTTCATAAATGGATGCTTGCTTAGAATAGAAGGATTTAAATGGCGCGACAGGGTATCAATGTGTAACTGATGACAAGAACCAGACGAGTGTCAGTGGAACAAGAGATGAGAAGAAGACGCTGACGATGGATAGGACACACACTGAGGCAGATGCAGACCAAAAACACACGAAGAATAGAGCTGTAGACAGAAAAGAAAATGAAGAAGAATAGAGCTGTAGACAGAAAAGAAAATGAAGAAGAATAGAGCTGTAGACAGAAAAGAAAATGAAGAAGAGAGCTGTAGACAGAAAAGAAAATGAAGAAGAGAGCCGTAGACAGAAAAGAAAATGAAGAAGTGAGCTGTAGACAGAAAAGAAAATGAAGAGAGCTGTAGACAGAAAAGAAAATGAAGAAGAGAGCTGTAGACAGAAAAGAAAATGAAGAAGAGAGCTGTAGACAGAAAAGAAAATGAAGAAGAGAGCTGTAGACAGAAAAGAAAATGAAGAAGAGAGCTGTAGACAGAAAAGAAAATGAAGAAGAGAGCTGTAGACAGAAAAGAAAATGAAGAAGAGAGCTGTAGACATAAACGAAAATGAAGAAGAGAGCTGTAGACAGAAAAGAAAATGAAGACGAGAGTTGTACACGGAAAAGGAAATGAAGAAGAGAGCTGTAGACAGAAAAGAAAATGAAGAAGAGAGCTGTAGACAGAAAAGAAAATGAAGACGAGAGTTGTACACGGAAAAGGAAATGAAGAAGAGAGCTGTAGACAGAAAAGAAAATGAAGACGAGAGTTGTACACGGAAAAGGAAATGAAGAAGAGAGCTGTAGACAGAAAAGAAAATGAAGAAGAGAGCTGTAGACAGAAAAGAAAATGAAGAAGAGAGCTGTAGACAGAAAAGAAAATGAAGAAGAGAGCTGTAGACAGAAAAGAAAATGAAGAAGAAGACAAAGAAGGAACTTGAGCTGATGACTTGTGGCACGAGGACTGTCTTTGTCGAAGGTCAATGACCCTTGGTAAACCAAAAGGCATTGTTTGCTCCGCTTTCATGATTTCGCCAGTGTGTAACACTACATTCAACTATGCTAATCGTGGAAGGCGACTAAGGAGGTTAGGACAGAACGCCGGTTATCCCTCCTGTAGAAACCTTAAGCTAACTTCACAAACAAGTCCCACATTGGAGACTGCTAGTAGCTCCGCTTTGGCCGGCATAGCTCTTGTGGTCATGGCGACACACACGTACATGTACCACGGCAAAGACACATAATACAGTAAGGCTTGTGCTTCACAGTTCGCGCTCAAATAATCAAATATATGTACGCCCTGCTATATTCGGCGACGATTCTGCCCTTTACCCTAGCAGAGAAGCCCCAACCTGATTTCTCACCACGGATCACAGACCCATTAGTGTACACAATGGCATCATTATCCCTGGCATGATCAAGTATCAGTTGATTAATTTCCATTTCTGCTTTCCCATTGCCCCGATGATGATTTGCTGGTATTTGATTCAGGTCTCATCTGACTTACACCATTCTTCCCCTTTGAATATATTTTCAACTGTGGTCGCGAGCTTGATCGTTGTCTCATCCTGTGCCATCCATGACATCCCGCTCTTTATTCTTGCTCCCTTAATGTCAGCTATGTATCCATGCAAGGGGTGCCGTTTGTCTGTGGTTACTCGCATATAGGCTTTTGTCTGGGCCATCTAGTGGCACCGCACAAAAAAAAAAAAAAGAAAGATTTTCAGCATATGTCTTTAGTCTTGAAGCCATTGAAGAGCGAATGATATTTTACACACTGCTTTTGTTATGGGAGTAGATTGGCCACATGATCGGTATTTTAAGCTTTGTTCATACGTTTGAGTTTATGTACGTTCTTGTATACATAGACCTGTTCATTAAATATAATACTGCGCCTATTGTTTTGTCCCAAGGTGATAAAGATGGTTAAAGTGATAAAGATGATTAAGATGGTAATCGTGATAAAAATGGTATTAGTGATACAGGTGGTGAAGATGGTGTTAAGGGTCTTTTTTATAGACCATGTGCTGCACGAAAAGACATGATTGCGATGGAATTGTATGCGCGGGAGCGAGAATGGCGTGAGCATGTTTTGAAAAGGAACATAAATAGTGTGTGTTCCAAGTGTGAACAGATCGGCTAGGTGTGTGGAGTCTTGGATGATGGACTTATGTTAATCAATATATAAATTATGAATCAATAGAGGGCTGGAACTGGTCCAAAAGAATGTTATGAAAGAAGTGAACAGAAGATAAATATTTATTACAGCAGTAGGAATTCTGCTATGAATTATATCCCACGTCCCACAATCCCACAACTAACATAATTACCGATGTATGTTACGTCGATCGGTCTCACTCAAAGTAGTAACTCGCGCCAGAAAAAAAGAGCGCACCGCACGGTATGCAACTTGCGCGGCGTGGGTGTGATATAAAACAAATACTTTAGTTTTATTTTTATTTTATTCTTTCACGAAATTAGTAGCGCTCGACAAATAAAAAGTGCGTAAAAATTGGTGTGCAAGAGCCCTCACCCGATGTACAAATCATGAAAACTTGAAAGTTTTTGTTACACTTATTATCAGGGAACACACTTTGAAAACAATCCACGCACTTTCACACGAAATGTTGTCATCAAAGAACTTTTAAATTGAATCTAAAATAATATAATTCTCGCCATGTGTACGTTGGTCACAGCTGAGGAATGCAACCGTGTTGGAAAATTGTATTGTTTCCATTATACGAGGGGCATTCAGAAAGTAATGCACCACATCGTTTTTCTCAGGTTCTGTTTATTAAAAAAGCATGAAATTTATACACAATATATATGGATATGTCATGTAAACATCGGTATTATTCAACATAATCCCCATCAACTTGTACAGCTTTATGCCAGCGCGAAACAAGTGCATGTATTCCTAGCCCGTGCCAGATTTTGTCTTGATCATGTAGCCATTACTTCGCTGCATGAATCACTCCTTCATCATCTTCAAACCTTGTCCCACGTAGTGCATCTTTAAGTGGAACAAATAGATGAAAATCAGAGGGTGCCAAATCGGGACTATAGGGTGGATGGGGTAGTACAGTCCAACCCAATTTGGTGATTGCTTCCCGTGTTGCCAGACTTGTGTGAGGTCGCGCATTGTCGTGAAGGAGAAGCAGGTCTGCTGGATTCTTGTGCGGCCGAACTCTGCGAAAACGTTGATTGAGTTTTTTCAATGTCTTAATGTAAGCTTGCGAATTGATTGTCGCTCCTCTTGGCACAACGTCCACAAGAATCACACCTTCAATGTCTCAAAAGATAGCGATCATGACCTTTCCAGCTGAAGGAATTGTCTTTAGTTTCTTTCTTCATGGTGATTGCGGATGATGCAACTCCATTGACTGTCTTTTTGTCTCAGGTTCAAAATGATGTGCCCAGGTTTCGTCACCTGTAACGATCTTCGCCAAAAATGTCTCTCCATCAGCATTGAAACGCTCCAACAATTCAGAAGAAATTGCTTTCCTTAGCAATCAGTGATCATTTGTGAGACTTCGAGGAACCCATCTTGCGCAAACCTTAGAAAATCCGAGAGTTTTTATAACTGCATTTGCACTACCAATGCTGACTGACAGCTGTAAGGCCAATTGCTGAGTAGTGATTCGCCTATCAGTAAGAATAATGCCCTCAGCGCATGTCAACATTTCTGCGTTGGTGGCTGTGCCAGGACGTCCACAGCGCGGCCGATCAAGCAGCTCCGTATCTCCACTTCCTGATTCTTTGATTCTCTGAACCCAGCGACTGACTGTACTCCTGTCGACTGCAAAACTTCCATACACATCACATAGATTCTTGTGAATGTTCACAACAGTTTCCTTCTCTGCAACGAGAAATTCTATCACAATTCACTGCTTATGACGCAAGTTGCTACCACGCTCCATTTCAACGGTTTAGGACAGCCGTATTATTTTGCCGGTTGCAGTGCAATTCGGTGCACACAATTGGCACATGCCATGTTTGGAGTGTGCAAAATTTCACGCTTCTATCTTTATTATTAGCTGAGAAAAACGATGTGGTGCATTACTTTCTGAACGCCCCTCGTATATACTCTCCCAAAAATAGTTACAATCAACAAAGAAAAGCGTTTAAATGACGGTGTTCATGAACAGTTTGATTACACTGTATAATGGAAAGAAACAAAAAACATTACAAGAATGTACTTCTATCTGCTCATCCATGAACGGAAACAGCACACTATAATTAAAAACCCGTCAAGTTTGATGGGTTATTGCTAGTGTGGACATAAAAGTGATACGATTATAAGGTGGAAATATGATTTTCATGATCTAAATATTATGATGCCTATAAGGAGTACAGATTTGTATATTTTGAATCAAAGGAGAACTGTCATGTTTAGTGAATAAAGTGATTGTGTTTTTAAAGTGATACACACGTTCTGGGATTATGCTGCGTAATTTATATTCGACGTTGGCCATTCTGCATTAACCGTTTGTTATATTTACCCCTAGCCCAGAGTGTAGGTCATCTTCATAAAAATACGCACGTATCAGATGGAAATAGTGGTAAAGGTCATAAAGATGGTAAAAGTGGTAAAGGTGATAAAGATGTTAATAGTGATAAAAGTGGTAAAGGCCTTAGCCATTGTATTGTCAGTCGATGGATTTTTACTCTCTCTGTCCCTCTCTCTCTGTTTTCAAATATAGACCAGGTACTTGTATAGTTTTCTCACAGATAAAAGAAAGATATTAGTGTGTCAACCATTATAATTATCACAGCCCTTTAAACCCACAAACAGTTTTAACCCCCTCAAACATCTTTAACCCCACAAACATATTTAACCCTACAAACAGTTTTAACCCCCACAAACGTATTTAACCCTCACAAACATCTTTAACCCCACAAATAGATTTAACCCCACAAACAGCTTTAGCCCCACAAAGATCTTTAAACCCCACAAACAGATTTAACCTCACAAACAGCTTTAACCCCACAAACAGATTTAACCCCAAAAACGGATTTAACCCCACAAACACCTTTAACCACACAAACAGATTTAATCCAACAAACAGATTTAACCCCACAAACAGATTTAACCCCACAAACAGTTTTAACCCCACAAACAGATTTAACCCCACAAACAGATTTAACCACAGAAACACATAAACCCTCGACAAAACCTAATAGAACGGCCGGGGGCCGGACAAATAATTAGAGCGCCGCGGGCAGGAGAGAGCGAAGGGGACAGGATTAGAGCATGCACAGCGAAGACGCGAGCAAGGGGGGGGTCAGTAGCGAGAGGACTCGGTCGGGAGGCTGGCAAGAAGCCGGGGGCGATCTGGGGATAGCGACCGGCGGGGATGGGGGGCCCACAAGCGCGGGGTCTGGGGAGGATGTAAGGTGGAGGGGGACGGTTGAGGGGCGAGACGGCCGGCGGGGAGCGAAATATTAGAGGCATGTGTTTTAATGTGGGGATTTATATATACTAGTGTATGTACAGCTTTAGGTGAAATAGGCTTTAAAAAAAGAAAAAAAAAAGAAATAAAAAAATAAACAAAAAAAGAAAAAAAAACTTGTAGATGTTGACTAGCACGCTTTATTAACCTATAAGAATAAAAAGGGGAGTTCAAACCAATTAAAAATTACAGAGTTAGGTAGAGGGATGTAAAGCCCCACAAACACCTTTAACCACACAAACAGATTTAATCCAACAAACAGATTTAACCCCACAAACAGATTTAACCCCACAAACAGTTTTAACCCCACAAACAGATTTAACCCCACAAACAGATTTAACCACAGAAACAGCTTAAACCTCACAAACATAATTAACCCCACAAACAGATTTAATCACACAAACAGCTTAAACCCCACAAACAGATTTAACCCGACAAATAGCTTTAACCCCACAAACAGATTTAACCCCCACAAACAGCTTTAACCCCACAAACAGATTTAACCCAACAAACAGCTTAAACCCCACAAACAGCTTTAACCCCACAAACAGATTTAACCCCACAAACAGATTTAACCTCTGTCACAGTAGAGATATTCGCCGAAATATATTTAGTTGGTTACGCTGTAGAGTGGCAACAGCGTAGAATAGAAAACCCGTTTGGCGAGTCGGGCCAGAACGGAAGAGGATGTAGATTTTTGGCGCGATTCAGTCGAGGAGATGTCAGCGGTCCTGTACGGACGCTTGTGTCCTTTGTCAGCGGTTCTGCTGGGATTACATGAATGCCATTCTTGTTCATTGCTTGCCGATTGTTTCAGGTGTTCAGGATTATTGTTAGATTACTAGAAGGGTGATGTGATTTCTGGTGGTTCTTTCCTGGATATTATTTACGGTAGAATCTTGCAATTATGTATTGCCTTGTTTCAGTATTGGACGTCGCCTGTGAGCGATAGTCTTTCTGTAGTCGCTGGTTGGATTATGTCGGTGACTGTTTTGCTATTATGATGAGCTGGTGATTTTGGCAAGTAGTTTGGCATTTTCATTACATTGTGTATTGCATTTCATGTGTATTGTTAGCCGTTGATGGCTCATATGTGTGCACCGTACTTATTAAAGGGTTATTACCTGATTTAGGTGTTATTGGATTATTCATGTCAGCTACTGTGTACTGTGGTCATACCTTTGAGACAGCGAGCAAAGTGTATAGTGTGAGTGTGCCTTATATCCATAGTACCAGTAGAGGGGTTTGTTCACACAGCACAAGTAGCCCGGTGTGCTCTGTGTGTGTGCTGTGTACCATTAGATACATATAGCCTATTCTGACATCTGGGGTAACTCGTCGTGTTTAGGCGTGGAGCCTGTATGATTTAATAGTTTAGTTCCCAGCTAGCTGGCAGTATTGTTTCATTTTATTTGATAGTACAGCCTTAGAGCCTGCATTGGTGTTGATCAGGCCATTATGGTGCACACAGTATTCTAGAAGGTGGTAGGCCACTGTGTTGGTGCCTTCATATTTTTTCGTCAACTCACGGGAGTGAGTTGTTTTCGTCCGTCCAGTGAAAGGTTAGTGTGTTTGTCGGTCTGTTAATGTCTTGTTTACGGTTGTGTGACCTGACCTCGTTTACGGGCTCTGACCTATTTGTTGAGGATATCATAGAGACTAAGTAAGTGGTCAGAAAGACCAAATTTTCAAAGGTGTTGAGACTGTAGCCAAGTGGCACAGCAAGACTTTATTTATACTATAAGAGATAAAGGTTGATGATGTGTATATAGTGAGAGGTGAGGTGTTATATACTTTCATACATAAATATATATGTGTATATTGGAGTAGTGATAGCAATATTTATTGGTGATTACTGCATATTTTGTAAGCAGAAATTTATCTGCTGATTTAAGTGAAATATATACGACTGAGTAGTTGTATAGCAAAATCTATAGCCAGAGATAATAGTGAGCATTCTAAGTGTACACCATGGACCTGCAGGCTTTCATTCAGATTGGGAAAGAATGTGGGTACACCCAAAAAGAACTCATGGATTTTGCTGAAGCAATATTTTACACAGCGGAGAATCAAAAAGCTTTGAAACAGAAGGGAAAGAATTGAGAAACAGAATGCTCTAAGAGATGCTCGAGCTGAAGAGCTAGAGATAAAAAGAAAAGAATTCGAATTACAGGAAAGGAATAGGTACCACAAAGTAGGATTTTTGTTTGCACAGAAACACCAGAGAAAACAATGTATTTTTGAAGCCCTTGGTAAATCAGGAAATTTGGTACTTTATTTTTTAAAATAGGACATCAAATAAAAAAGTTATAGCATTTTTAAAAATGTGGGGACTTCGCAACATTGAAAAAGATACATCACACTGTAAAAGTGTGTGCAGTGTCGAATGATACCAGGCATGCTCCAGTCTACCCAGCGGTGCTGTAAATGGGTAACTCACTCTAGTCCTGAGTTAGGGAAGGCAAAGGCAGCTGTAAGAAGTAGTTTCCCTCTGAGGCTCCAGGAGGAGCAGGCCCTTAACTTGGTCAATTCAACCGACGCAGGATGGTGTAAATATGGAGTGAGAGTGTAGAGTGTTATTAACGCGAATGATGGAATGTTCGTATCTTGACCAATCTAAAGCACTCATTCACTCATGTCTATAAGGCACCAATGCAGACTGCTGGAATCTTTACATACAGTTTATTCAGACGCACATACTGGGACAGAACGAATAGATCATAATTACATGTTGACACATCAATCTTCAGGCATGAATAGTAGATCCCATGTCATGGAACATTAAAATATAATGGGTGGTATAAAACAGCATTCAATGTTGTTATACGTTATGGTCGCATCCCCTATCTGACTGAACGCGTCAGTAAAGGCGGATCGGTAAACAAATGAAGAGTTCGATGGACGAACCTTTTTTCCCTTGCTAAGTTCTTAGGTTGCTTATGTTCAATATTTATATCATACTGTGAAACCACGACAAGGGGTTTTCATATAAATGAGATCTCCATGCCACTGTCCGAATAGTAAGATACACGACCCGTTCTCTGGACAGTGATCAAAAATGATGACAGGAATACAAAGATGGCCTCCTTCCCTGAGCTTTCGCTCACTCGCCCAGCAGAAGAATAATCATCAGCCAAAGTTGATTCAAAACTTGAATAAGTATAACTTTCTAGAGTTACCATACAGTCCCTTTGTCAGAAGGTTACTTCATGAAGACATAAGCGCTGATGGAACCTGTCATCTACAACAATATCTAGTTAAACGACCAACGATGCACGAAAATACGTTGCCTCATCTAGGTCTAACCATAAGGAGATCGTCAAAAGGATTTGGATTTACCTTGAGTCCGAATAGTACATAATACAGTACATGAGGAGAGTCTCTAACACTATAATCTTGTAGAGACACAATCTCCTACTGAAGAAATCACTTCATAAATCATTTTTCACTCTAGAAAGACCAGCCCTTAGGAAATACGTGACCAGCCATTGTAGGCGGCAATATCGGAACTCATCACGACTCGTTAAGACAACCAATACCTCCGCTAGTGCGGCATAAAGAATATAGTCCTGCCTACCCATACAAAATATACAATATAGGACTGAATCTACTTGCACTAATAATATGTAATACATATGAATTCAGGCCATAAACATTCTAAGAACGATCAATCTATTTTCTGGCTATGACAAATGATGAATGCCAAAATATCAGTATTCTTACGCCCGATCAATATCAAGGGAGATTATCCATATAATCAAACGTATAAATCAAACATGGATTATCTGGCTTTCCAAAAGAAAGCATTTTCGTACCCAATTAAATACAACAATATATTTTCCATATTAAATAGACATATCGTACATTTGTAATCTGTGCATTCAAAAATATGTATGCAACAGATTACCACACCCCCCGGGAAAAAAAAATGGTACATTTTTTTTTTGAAATACATCCAGGAGCAACATACAATAGGCTCACAACGCAGGAATAACAATGCGCAGATGATAAGCATTCCAAACAAATGTAACGCCTAATGTAAGGCAAAGTCGTCATATAGCACGACCAATGAGAATCTATCCCAGGATTCAGAGAACATTTTTCTCTGAGTATAAATATCTCCAGAGAGGTGTCACCAACGCATAACACAATACTGCCAATGCCACAATTTGTACAATAGTTCATCTTAGGTATCTTAACATTATGATCACCAAATAAGAAAAATATCAAAAACCTGCGGTGAACATACATCAATGCACCGCTAAGTAGTGATACAGACAATGTATGATATATTACATATAAGTACATACTTTAACATAGGAAAAACTGTAGTAAAGTCAGACATGTTAGAAATCTCAAGATCTGACAGTTAAGTGGAATCATGTGGGCATCTCGATAAGATATCCGCCATCACATTTTCTGAACCACGGATAGCTCGCACCGAAAAATGAAAAGGCTGAAGAGCAATCGCATATCGCGTTGATCTCGCGCTCTTCAGATTTTTAGTCTGAATAGCTGTAAGAGCTTTCTGGTCAGTCTCCACAATAAAATGCGCGCCAAGAAGAAATCTTTGAAGTTTAAGGATTGACCAAACCATAGCCAATAATTCACGGTCTAGGACCGAGTAATTTCTCTCTGCGGCATTAAGTTTTTGAGAAATATACATCACTGGATGCAGAGTTCCAGAGTACTCTTGCATTAGTGCCGCTCCAATCCCAGTGGATGAAGCGTCACTACGAAGAATAAATGTCTTATCTTTAGTAGGTAACACCAAGATAGGTGAAGTAGAAAACATCGTTTTAACCTTATCCAAAGAGGATTGACATTCTTGAGTCCAATTGACTATATTAGGAGACCCTTTCTTTAACAAAGAAGAAAGAGGTGACATAATTGAGGACAGATTCGGAATGAATCGTCCATAAAATTGTATGAGACCTAAGAGACTTCGCACTTGCTTTTTAGTCTTAGGCATAGAAATGTTAAGTATCTTACTTGTATTATGGTCTTCCGTTTTTAGAAACCCATGACCAACACGGTGACCTAAGAAAGATATTTCGCTAAAACCAATACACGCTTTCGATGGTTTCGCTGTCAGGTTATGCTCGCGTAAGATAGACAATAGTTCATTTAACCCGTTATAGTAATCTTTCCAAGTATTACTGAAAAGACAGATGTCATCAAGATATGCAATGACATCTGAGCGATGAGATAGGATTCGACGCATCATGCGTACGAATGTCGCTGGGGCATTCATAAGGCCGAAAGGCATGAAATTCCATTGGAATAGACCCCTAGGCGTCGAAAAAGCAGTAAACGGTTTGGCGTGTTCGGATAGTGGAACTTGCCAATATCCCTTAGACAAATCGAGTTTAGTAAAGAAATGAGAATTCGATAGTCTAGTAAGTAGCTCTTCAAGTAAAGGCATAGGTTCAGCATCAAATTTCGTCACTTGGTTCAATTTGCGATAATCAACGCAAAGACGTATGTTGTTGTCTTTTTTTCGCACGATAACCATCGGTGAAGAATATGCTGATGTGGATGGTTCAATTATTTCCAACTCTATCATTTCATCCAACTCTTTTTCTACCTGTGCTTGAAAATGTATCGGGATAGGATACGGTCTGACTCTTATAGGATTATGGTCAGTAAGAATAATGTCGTGTTCAATGACATTAGTTCGACCAGGAATGTCAGTAAGGACATCCTGAAATTGTTGTAACATAGCAGAAACTTGTTTCTGTTCTCCTGGAGATAATTCAGGAGAAATCGCAACATCTTTCCATGACTCATTAGAATGAAGCGGAATCATTGGAAAAGGGAGATTCACATCTGAAAAACTCGTTTCCTCATCCTGTATTACTGACAGTGATGAGTAATGTCCATGTGGGACTGGTGAATCGTCCGTTGCCTGGAAAACAGGTTGTAAATAATCCGGACGTTCGTGGAATTCCGTGAGCATGTTGATGTGGAAGGTTTTATGCTTCCCATCAGTATCGACAATATAGTCGACATCGGAAACTTTTGATATTACATCGTACGGACCTTTCCAAGAAATAAGGAGTCTGTTTTCTCTACAAGGTAGCAGGACCAATACTTTGTCACCTGGACAGAGTTGTCGCAAGCGTCTGGTCTTATTGGCAAATTGCCTTGCCTTCTGTTTTGCAAATTCAGAAGAAGCAGTTGCCAATTTGCATGCTTCAATAATCTTGTGTCTAAGTGCAATGACATATTCATAAGAGGATTTTGTGTCATCGACAATATTATCAGCAGTTATGAGATCATGAAGTAGAGACATAGGACCTCGCGGTTTCGCGCCAAAGACAAGTTCAAAGGGAGAAAATCCTGTATGTTCATTGGCGACCTCTCTGTATGCAAAGAGAGCCGCGGGTAAAACCCTGTCCCAATCCTGAGGATGATCCTCAGTTATCTTACCTAATAGGTTTTTCAGAGTTCTATTAAGACGCTCTACCATGCCATTGGACATAGGATGATAAATACTACTCAGAGATCTTTCTATCTTAAGAGTTGACATCACTTGAGACATGGTATCCGATACGAGTTGGGTACCATGGTCTGACAATATTTCTCCTGGAAATCCCAGACGAGAGAATATAAGCCAAAGAGCATCTGCAATATCAGCAGTAGTTATGCTCTTCAGAGGGATAGCCTCTGGCCAACGTGTGCACATATCTACACACGTCAAGATATATTGGTGTCCTCTAGCAGACTTTGTCTTAAATGGACCAATGATGTCTATCGCCATTTTTTAAAATGGTCGAATTGGAATATTTGCAGCCTGAATAGGTGCAGCATGGCGTGGACCTTTGGATTTAACTTCCTGACATACCCTACAGGATCGACAATAGATCTGTATGTCCTTGTTCACAAACGGCCAAAAGAAAGACGCAAGAACTCTAGATTTAGTACGGGAAAAACCCATATGCCCAGCACACTGAGAATCATGAGCGTGCTGTAAGATTTTAACTCTCATATTTTTGGGCACAAGAATTTGAGAATGAATGGACTTAGCGGAGTCTTGTACCATACGTACAAGTACCCCATTCTTCATCGTAATCCAAGATTTACGATTCGTGTCCTTATTCGGATCACCTTCTTTTGCTAGAGTAAAGAATTTCTTTAGAGTAGGATCATCTTCCTGCTGTTTTATAAAGGAATCATGCGAAATCTCCAAGGGATCACCTTGGTTCTGGTCATCATTATCTCCAGAAGGCGAAGATTGCGGCATGTTTAGAGCTTGAGCTCTAGTGACTACAGCATTTGCAGTATGCATATTATCACTTTCCCACTCGGCAATTTGTTGCGGAGTGCATTCTTTCGCACCATGAATGCGACCGACGATAAGATCAGCGATCGGATTCGGCAGAAGACATGCGTGCACATCTCCTGTAAAGAAGGGAGTAGAAATGTTGATAATGGCAGTGGAGTACTTCTCCAATGTGCCACCAAATGTTATGCATTTGATTATTTTGCCAGTGGCTCGAGAAGGATCTATAAGTGACTGTCTCACCCCAATGGTGGTGCACCCGGAATCAAAGAGAATTGAGACCGGAGTACCATCTACTAAACCATTATTCAATTTAAGAGCCCCTCTTCCATCATGCGCGACTGACGCAGGGAGAGCGGGAAGAGGATGACCACAGCTTAAAGTCGAAACTGTGGTTGGCTCGAATATTGTTTTGCATTGGGAACACTGAAATGCTCTGTCAAAATCAAAAGCAGAACATCCCACATTATTAGCGTCTTTCTTATCATTGGTTTGCTTACCGGCTTCATGAAACTCCTGTTGTGCAGAGTTAGCCTGGTAATGAGATTTACCATGTCTTTTGTGTTGTGATCTACCTCGATTATTGTTGCCTCTGTAATTATTATTCCCTCTGTTATAACCCCTGTTTGGGTTTGAGTCATAATGTTCATCATTATAATCATCATGCTCATTATAGTGAGAATCCCTGTAGGATTGATCCCGTTGTGTCCAAGAAGGAACACCCTGGTAATTTCTATTATTACTTCCTCTACGGAAATTTCTATAGTTATGGCCACCCCTGTATCGAGGACTGTCAGCCCATTTCCAGAATTTAGAAGAAGAACCCTGATTTGATTGGTTACCTTGGTTTTGATGATTACGCCAATTAACCCTTTTGTCAAATTTATTTTGAGCTCCCTGAAAGTTGTGTGGGTACTTGGGATTGTATTGTGTTGCTGAAGCAACCGGCATACCCTCTTTAATCTTAGTGTTGCTAAGAGTTACGTCCGGGTGTGCCGTAACGTATTGATCACAATATTCTTGCATTTGTTTTAGTGTTTGTGGCTTACGCTCATGTAGAAATTCAAGGAAATGTTTATTGATAGAAGACATGACCTTGTCTCTGAGCAACAAATCCATAAGAGCATCATATGTTTTCTCTATTTTGGATAATTCAATCCATCGTTGAAATGTAAGACGTTTTTTCCCAATGAATTCTGAGAATTCAACCCCCGTCTCAGGTACCATTCTTTTAAACAACATGCGATAACCTTCCTCTGGTAACTGAAACTTCTTAATCAAGGCTGCCCTAATAACATCATAATTATCCTTGTCATCCTCTTCAACCAAACATAGACTAGTGAGAGAATCACCTGTTAGATTCTCAGATAATTGGTTAACATATTGCGATTTATCAACATTATGAGCCCGACAAGCACGTTCAAACCTCTGAAGCCAGAATGTTATATCATCATTGGCAGAATTGAATGTTGGTACCTTAACTTTGTAAGTAAAGGGTATACTATTACTACTAGATGTCTGATTAACATTACTCATACTTGTCAATTTCAATTTCTCTAATTCAAACTCATGTTCTCTTATTGCTTTTCTCTCTTCAGCTTCTCTGTCTAATCTTTTCTGTTCAGTTTCTCTGTCTATTCTTTTCTGTTCAGTTTCTCTGTCTATTCTTTTTTGTTCAATAGCAGCAGCAGCTTCTCTGTCTAGTCTTTTTTGCTCTGCCTCAAATCTCCTTTCTTCCACCTGCATCTGCAATTTCTTTTGTTCAGCAGCAGCATTAGCAGCAGCTTTTCTCTCCTCAGCAGCAGCTTCTAATTTTTTTTCTTCTATTTGAAGTTTTCTCTCCTCAGCAACAGCTTTTCTCTCCTCAGCAGCAGCTTTTTTCTCCTCAGCTTGCATCTGCAATCTGAAATTCTCAGCATCTATCTTCTTTTGTTAACTCTTAGTATACGAGCGGCCTTCTAGAGAGGCCGATGTTCGATCCCCGTCAATAGCGAAAATTTATAGCTGAATGCATGTTTAAAACCACTGAACAATTTAGTTACATGCATGATATAGGGGTTTCATTTCTTCACATTTTGATATATAACACTTTATGTTATCTTTATAAATAAATTATTTATTGCAAAATCTGTAATGGTAGTCATGAAATTAGCTCGTATACTAAGAGTTAAACTTCTGCTTTCCATTTATTCTCATCTTTTTGTTTTTTCTCTTCTGATTTTAATGCAATAGCAAATTGAGCAGTTGCGCATTCTTCTAACTCCTTCCTAGTCTTATCAAGGGATTTCCCTTGTGCAATAAAGTAATCTAATGTAGACATCTTGTCTTATTAAATCAGAAACCTGAAAAAGTAAATAAATTACCTTATTTCACTTTCATGGGAGACAAGTCTATACTATAGACTTAGTCTTAGTGAAAAACTTGTATGGTTATTATGTTTATAATATAACCAATGATAACTTGAGTACCTGTGGAAAGCAATAACTGTATATCCCAAACACTGTGGGAGACAAGCCGTACAAAGGTCTTGTATACTTCCTTAATGTAATCAATGATCATAAAGTACTGGTCTGTACTATAATATAAGTGTATTCAACTATACCTCATATATCATATGTCAACTCAAGACATTCACAAAGGACAAACAAGAAAAGACCATATGAGAACATTTGCAGAAATCAAATTAAATTAAATAGGACAAATAAAAAAAAATGATCACAGAATCTGTGATGATAACTGCAATAAGATAACAAGACAAATAACGCCACAGTGTATACATATAAATTGTGTATAGAAATCAAAAATAGAAAAGGGTAGACCAACAAATTACAAACAAATCAAAACAAACTAAAGAACAGAGGAATATTACAAAAACAACAATGAATACAGTCTTCACAACTAACATTAATAGCAACAACTGTCGCAGCAAATTTTCAATCAAGAAAATTGCACCTATAGAAACGCACACATCAGACCCTCTATTATGTGGGATACTCTGTTGTGTGACACCGCCCAACCAAAACAACAACCCGCTGAGTACAAACAAATATCACACATAAACATGTAAACATAAATGTACATATAGCATAAATGCATATAATATTATCAAATAGTATGGCAATGTGATGTGTTGCAGAGAGAATGTGTTGCGTAGAAGGCTCAGTTGTACTGAATAATGGTACAGTAGTATGGTACTTTATTAAATAATTAATTCTGGCCTAAATCATTAAAGTTCAACACAAACTATGGCAGTGCAGGAGAATCCACTGTTTACTGTTCCTTAAGAATCACAAGTAAGATTTCTCGCTTCAGTTGCACTGTACATTTCGCAAACACTGTCAAATATATGCTCCAACACTGATGTGTAATGCTGTCTTTTCCAAACAAACTTGCTGTGTAACGCTGTCTGTTCTATGGCAAATGTCCAACGAAAAAAAATGTCAACAAACGCTGACCTAGTTACTGTATATGCTGGATAGGATAGGTCAAGCTGACATCGACTGTATAGCTGTCCTACTGGTGTTGATGTGGTCAAACAAACGTTCTTGTAACTGTAAATGACTCTCAATAACAAGACTGCGAAGGCTGGACCCAGGAATCTGGCTCACCACTGTAAAAGTGTGTGCAGTGTCGAATGATACCAGGCATGCTCCAGTCTACCCAGCGGTGCTGTAAATGGGTAACTCACTCTAGTCCTGAGTTAGGGAAGGCAAAGGCAGCTGTAAGAAGTAGTTTCCCTCTGAGGCTCCAGGAGGAGCAGGCCCTTAACTTGGTCAATTCAACCAACGCAGGATGGTGTAAATATGGAGTGAGAGTGTAGAGTGTTATTAACGCGAATGATGGAATGTTCGTATCTTGACCAATCTAAAGCACTCATTCACTCATGTCTATAAGGCACCAATGCAGACTGCTGGAATCTTTACATACAGTTTATTCAGACGCACATACTGGGACAGAACGAATAGATCATAAGTACATGTTGACACATCAATCTTCAGGCATGAATAGTAGATCCCATGTCATGGAACATTAAAATATAATGGGTGGTACAAAACAGCATTCAATGTTGTTATACGTTATGGTCGCATCCCCTATCTGACTGAACGCGTCAGTAAAGGCGGATCGGTAAACAAATGAAGAGTTCGATGGACGAACCTTCTTTCCCTTGCTAAGTTCTTAGGTTGCTTATGTTCAATATTTATATCATACTGTGAAACCACGACAAGGGGTTTTCATATAAATGAGATCTCCATGCCACTGTCCGAATAGTAAGATACACGACCCGTTCTCTGGACAGTGATAAAAAATGATGACAGGAATACAAAGATGGCCTCCTTCCCTGAGCTTTCGCTCACTCGCCCAGCAGAAGAATAATCATCAGCCAAAGTTGATTCAAAACTTGAATAAGTATAACTTTCTAGAGTTACCATGCAGTCCCTTTGTCAGAAGGTTACTTCATGAAGACATAAGCGCTGATGGAACCTGTCATCTACAACAATATCTAGTTAAATGACCAACGATGCACGAAAATACGTTGCCTCATCTAGGTCTAACCATAAGGAGATCGTCAAAAGGGTTTGGATTTACCTTGAGTCTGAATAGTACATAATACAGTACATGAGGAGAGTCTCTAACACTATAATCTTGTAGAGACACAATCTCCTACTGAAGAAATCACTTCATAAATCATTTTTCACTCTAGAAAGACCAGCCCTTAGGAAATACGTGACCAGCCATTGTAGGCGGCAATATCGGAACTCATCACGACTCGTTAAGACAACCAATACCTCCGCTAGTGCGGCATAAAGAATATAGTCCTGCCTACCCATACAAAATATACAATATAGGACTGAATCTACTTGCACTAATAATATGTAATACATATGAATTCAGGCCATAAACATTCTAAGAACGATCAATCTATTTTCTGGCTATGACAAATGATGAATGCCAAAATATCAGTATTCTTACGCCCGATCAATATCAAGGGAGATTATCCATATAATCAAACGTATAAATCAAACATGGATTATCTGGCTTTCCAAAAGAAAGCATTTTCGTACCCAATTAAATACCTGTACAACAATATATTTTTCATATTAAATAGACATATCGTACATTTGTAATCTGTGCATTCAAAAATATGTATGCAACACACACCAACTTCAGAACACTGCCGTCTTCTTAGATATAATCTTACAACTTTCTCTGACAAACAACATAATAATAGCCCCTTCAGTCATAACTGACTATGGGAATGCGCCCCTGAGGTGACAGCCCTCAGCTGCTTATTTTCCTGGTGCTCCTTTCGACGTTTTCTCCTCACCTCTGCTTCTTGTGTGAGCCTCTCTTCGCCCAATCTGAGGTGGCGCCGTAAATAGCATCGCCACGTAGTGCGATCGGCAGCTTCATCCTCCCATGTTGCTGGATCCATGTCCAGTGCCCTCATATCTCTCTTGCACACATCTTTGAACCTCAGCTGTGGTCGCCCAACTGTTCTCTTGCCATCTGCTAATTGTCCGTAGAAGATATCTTTTGGGATGCGACCATCTTCCATGCGGCGAACATGGCCAAGCCAGCGAAGTCTGCGCTGTCTAAGAAGCGTATACATACTTTGAAGGCCAGCACGTGACAACACCTCGACATTTGTCACTTTATCTTTCCACGAGATGCCGAGGATGCGGCGTAGACACCGCAGATGGAAGGTATTGAGCCTTCTTTCTTGCTTAGCATAGGTCGTCCAGGTCTCGCTGCCATATAGGAGTGTGCTGGTGACGCAGGCATTATGATACCGCCGCGATATTTATTTCATTAAGTGATAAAGTTAGTGTTATTGATATTGTGTGGTTAAATGATACCACTGATACATCTAAGGTTGCTGATCCACTAAAATGTGAGGTCACCACTGATAATTCTATGTAACTGAACCCAGTGATAGATAAGTGATGAAGACGTAAATGTGTTCTCCTTATATAGGCCACGCCCCCTCAGGGCTATTTGTAAATATGTCCCTACTGCTGTCACTATGCCTAGAATGATCAGAGTAGGTGTGTACTGGCACATTCATCCATCACAGTGACACACATTGAATTCATGTATCGTTGAACGAATAGCAACGTTG
The DNA here is from genome assembly GCA_024509875.1 of Oreohelix idahoensis. NCBI lineage: Eukaryota > Metazoa > Mollusca > Gastropoda > Stylommatophora > Oreohelicidae > Oreohelix > Oreohelix idahoensis. Next base: position 183,943 of record JAMPIV010008863.1, on the reverse strand, counting down.
AAATAATGGTTTATTTACGTTACAACACAGACGACGACACAGATGAAATACAGCATAGTACATGATATTGAATAAAGGTATTCATGAAGCTCCCACACTCCACAGCGCTTAGATACAGCGCCTAATGGCGCACACCTCATATAACTGCACGTACACCACTCCTATAGAACTGCGCTCACCGCAGTTATAAATATGGCCTCATAACTCATAGCATAATGGTGCACTTCTCATTGAAGATGTCCATCACGATTTTCCTCAAAGGACTCCGTCCTCCCTGCTCCACCAAGGCTGCTCCCCGGCAGTTGAATAATCATCGTCAGCTATATATATTCAAGGCCTAATCATAAATAGTGGTGCACTTCCTCTAGAAGATGCACATCACCATATTCCTCAAAGGAAAGACTGCGCACACAGCAGTCTGCAGTAATATAACCTGCATAATATCTACAGATGGCCTACAAAGTCATGTCTTCCTCTCAGACTCTATATATGAACTAATCTCCTTCACAAAAATGTCTATGGCCTACAAAGTAATGTCTCTACCTCTCGGACTCTTCATAGCGCCTAAATAGACTATACATATGGCCTACAAAAGTCATGTCTTCCTCTCAGACTCTATATATGGCCTAATCTCCTTCACAAAAATGTCTCATAAGCTGCATCGACTACAGTCATAAATATTAATACATACCATCCTCCAATAATCTAACACATGGAAGAATACATATGCTTGAAGAATATTCAGAAACAGGCCTGTGCAAAAAGTCTCCATCGAGACACACATTGAAAAACACTATTCCATTTTCACCGAACACTGGTCGGGAACACACACTTAGAAAAAAACCAAGGTTGACTTCCTCCGTCAACACTTTCCACCCGAATGCTAGCGGTCACAAAAACTCCCGCCTAAACAGTCACGGGACTTCGCAGTTCACACCCGCTCAGTCCCTTCCACGGATTAGCCGTGCGAACTATTTACAGTTCTAACAATACAGAACCGCGCTCATGACGCTATCTGTACACTATGACCTCTATCATATATTTGTTCCCCCAATTTATCGTTAATCAAGTATACAAGCGATGTAACCCTTAATTTACCCATATACAAAGTATCACCTCCCTTTTTAACCTTAGGGCTGACAATCTCATTATGTAAAAACATTTTATCAATTAGTCCTGCAAAATCATATCAATGTTTTGATGTAACAGCTATTATAGCTCCAATCTTGACAACAAATCACATATGGTCAAATACAATATGAGAAAATGAAATAGTCTTCAGACTAGTGTATGAAAATACAAAAATCCATAATTTCATCAACAACAAAAATTTAACAATCAAAGACACGTCAATACAAAATGAAATGTTACAATTCATTACAATAATAATACGTACAATGTTTATCAACAATACAATTATGTAAAGAACAAGATAGAGTACAAATAATGCATAAATATGGACATACACAATATCCAATGTAACATTATACAATACAATCACATTATACTATACAATAATACATGATCCTAAAAAAAAATCAAGTATAAGAAACATTGTAGCAATCTTGAATCAATTTCTAAAGAAAAAAAAAATAGGTCACTACTCCGGTGTAGTATTCTGTACCGCACGGGATGACATCGAATAATACAGGGTCAACAAACTGGCTGGGTTACGCTTGACTGCACACACGGTTGTAAGGTAACAAACATTTCTGTCACAGGTAAAGGAAAAAACAGGCACGCTGACCTTTATCGCACAGCTGCTACTGTTTGAAAAATACAAATGAAAATCTTCATTTTAATCAACTGTAAGATTATCATGAAAAACGGATAGGTTAAACGCACAATTACCTATAACCGTGGTTATGAAAACCTCTGGTCTTCATTATGATGTCACCAACTCTTCGTTCACACATAGTATACAACTCAGGATGCTTGGGTCAACCTGACCGAAAATGACGGTCATCACACCAGTAGTAGGCTGAAATAAAGTCACATACACAACAACGAGATTCTCTCTCGTAATTCAAAAAACATAACAGTAGTAGTACTTACGACATCAATAGTTACTGTTACTTTATTTACTACCAATGACTTTGGGATTTTGTTGCACACAGTTAACCTGGTTATGCGTAGTAATATTTTGAGAGTTATCATCTCTATTACCATTCCCCTTATCATTCCATTTGTTCTGCCTAGGACTGCAGTTAGCATTGTTATGCTTAACATATCTTCTAGGATAGAAGTATCTAGTAAATGAATCTTGTTGACTCCTAGAATAATTATTACCAAGTTTGTAATCTTTAATGTAACTATTCCTACCATAATTTCTCAACTCTTCAGAATCAAAATCTTGAGATCTGTTAGACTGTCTGGAAAAACTACCATTTAATGGGCTTCCCTGGTACTGTCTAACATTATGGTTATCTCTCTTACCAGAACTGTTGTTATTCTTTTCTGTGTTAACATGCTTATCTGCTGTATCACACTGCCTATATTGTGTATGACAAGCAGTGGAACTCATAAAATCCTTATGGTTACCAACATGATATTTGTTATATTTATTACCAGAATTAGATATTACACTTGAAGTATCCTTGCTGGTCTGACGCCAATAGCCATTAATATTCAACGTAGCGTCTTCCGTACGTGGGAAATTATATCTGCCACGCCGAGATTTAAGTCCATCATGTTCCATTTTCGAATTCGCTAAGAGTGTATAGGGCAGGCTCTTTGCTTGTTTATTAACAACCTTCTGTATACTATTGTCAACCTTAGCAGTAGATAAATCTTTGATGCCTAAAACCACATCCACTAAACCATTGACTCTTCTACTCAATTCAGTAATCTCTTGGTTTAGTTTCTTATTTAAGTTATCACATGTTATAACTTTGCATCTTTCTTCTCTAAGTAACTTCTCAATCCTAACCATTTTCCTTCTCTGCACCGTTAACTCTTCTAACCTCTGCTTATCATCCTTTTCCTTATTTGCATTCAACTTTGTTAAGTTCATCTGAAGTTCCTCAGTGTCACTATCCTGGCTATTCCCAAGCTCATTAACCTTCTCGGGAGGTACAAAATACTTTTCTTTAAGTCGGTGACTAACAAGCACATTGTCACTCAATAAGCCAGTAAGTGTTTCATTACATAAGTTTTCACATTTCTTGGCTTGAACTTTTAATTTCTCGAGTATTTGTTTCTTTTCCTGCTCTTTCCGAGTGAGATTACCTATTACGCTATTCATATGTTCTATCTGAACTTCCAAGTCTTTTACTCTACTGCATTCTGAGTCTAATGCTGTTTTCACACTAGAAAGCTCCAAGTTTGATTTATCCAAATCACTTGTGAGTTTAGACACTGTTTCTTGTAGTTTTCTCTTCTCAGCTATATCCTGCAAGATAATCTCTCTTTCCTGAAGCGCACTGTGTTTGATTACTTTTATTCGCTCCTTCTCTTCTAATTCCTCTTTGTTATCATCCTGCATGTCGTTGCAGATTATATTGTGTATAATCTTATGCATATAATTGTGTCTAGCCCGAGTATAATCATACACCATCGGACGTAGACATTCTAACAACTTTGCCAAATCTCTAGCCATGATCATTTCAGGATTTAAATGAGGGTTATCATCAGTAAAAAACTTTATGGCTTGTACAGCATTAAACAAAAAACCATCTACAACGTATCTATCTAGTGCTGGGCCTTTTAATCCCTCGCCATATTCAGCTTCATTAGCTAAAAACTCTAGTATAGGCCTCATATCTTCTGGATCTGTATCACAGTCCATGGTGATTCAATCACTGAGTGTACAAAATTTATAAACCACTTATAATTCTTATAAGATTATGTTACATAGCCATCAATCAATTATGCATTAAATCTCATAACAATAAGCTATGAACATGAAATACTCAATAGCATAAATAATAATATTGGAAGGCTTGACAACATCATACAGAGACACAGTTTTCACTCAAAAAATCACTTATCTTGTAAGTAGAAAACCGTTCCGTTCTTTCTCTGTTACCACTGATGAGCATCAGACAACACACCATAAGCACACTCCCTTGTTGAAAGTTACTGGAACAGCTCTGGATTCGTCGTTAACTGTCACTTCTGGTACTTGAATGCTGCAAGTATGTTATAGGAAGCATGTAAACATTAGACACATCACCGTGTTACCGATCAAAGGTTACCAGCGACACCAAACTGTCTGTAAGCAATGCAGGTGTCAATACAGGCTTGAAGTGTTTTACTGCCGACTCATTTAGGCTGGAATAATGTGTCATAATCATCTGTTCCTAACATGACACTAGTCTACTCTTTCCTATTGTCAAATGAATACTAGTCCGTAGGCATAGAAGACGACATAACACAGGTAAAGCTGACCTGGTTCTAAATCGAAGCTCCGCCCACACAAGGCTAACTACTGTCACAGCTGAGAGAACTTGATAGTGCATACGCCACACACAGGGCACACTAAATACAGGTCAAGGTCTGGTAGAAACAATCTTACCACGTGAAATCATGAGCCTTACGTCCGAAAAGTTGGCCCACTACTGATAATGCTGTTCATCAACAAATGCTAGCTGACATTCCTAAGTCTATTTTATATGTATGTATACGCCCACACAGAGCCATAATAAATGAATAGGTGAACGTTACGTTCTGAATATTATGCCTGAACACAGCCTCCTTGTAATCTTTTCCTTTCAACGCGAATTTTGCGGGTTTTAAATTCCAACTTTACTGAAAACCACCACTGATACCGACGCGATATTTATTTCATTAAGTGATAAAGTTAGTGTTATTGATATTGTATGGTTAAATGATACCACTGATACATCTAAGGTTGCTGATCCACTAAAATGTTAGGTCACCACTGATAATTCTATGTAACTGAACCCAGTGGTAGATAAGTGATGAAGACGTAAATGTGTTCTCCTTATATAGGCCACGCCCCCTCAGGGCTATTTGTAAATATGTCCCTACTGCTGTCACTATGCCTAGAATGATCAGAGTAGGTGTGTACTGGCACATTCATCCATCACAGTGACACACATTGAATTCATGTATCGTTGAACGAATAGCAACGTTGAAATAATGGTTTATTTACGTTACAACACAGACGACGACACAGATGAAATACAGCATAGTACATGATATTGAATAAAGGTATTCATGAAGCTCCCACACTCCACAGCGCTTAGATACAGCGCCTAATGGCGCACACCTCATATAACTGCACGTACACCACTCCTATAGAACTGCGCTCACCGCAGTTATAAATATGGCCTCATAACTCATAGCATAATGGTGCACTTCTCATTGAAGATGTCCATCACGATTTTCCTCAAAGGACTCCGTCCTCCCTGCTCCACCAAGGCTGCTCCCCGGCAGTTGAATAATCATCGTCAGCTATATATATTCAAGGCCTAATCATAAATAGTGGTGCACTTCCTCTAGAAGATGCACATCACCATATTCCTCAAAGGAAAGACTGCGCACACAGCAGTCTGCAGTAATATAACCTGCATAATATCTATAGATGGCCTACAAAGTCATGTCTTCCTCTCAGACTCTATATATGAACTAATCTCCTTCACAAAAATGTCTATGGCCTACAAAGTAATGTCTCTACCTCTCGGACTCTTCATAGCGCCTAAATAGACTATACATATGGCCTACAAAAGTCATGTCTTCCTCTCAGACTCTATATATGGCCTAATCTCCTTCACAAAAATGTCTCATAAGCTGCATCGACTACAGTCATAAATATTAATACATACCATCCTCCAATAATCTAACACATGGAAGAATACATATGCTTGAAGAATATTCAGAAACAGGCCTGTGCAAAAAGTCTCCATCGAGACACACATTGAAAAACACTATACCATTTTCACCGAACACTGGTCGGGAACACACACTTAGAAAAAAACCAAGGTTGACTTCCTCCGTCAACACTTTCCACCCGAATGCTAGCGGTCACAAAAACTCCCGCCTAAACAGTCACGGGACTTCGCAGTTCACACCCGCTCAGTCCCTTCCACGGATTAGCCGTGCGAACTATTTACAGTTCTAACAATACAGAACCGCGCTCATGACGCTATCTGTACACTATGACCTCTATCATATATTTGTTCCCCCAATTTATCGTTAATCAAGTATACAAGCGATGTAACCCTTAATTTACTGTGACCAACCCATATACAAAGTATCACCTCCCTTTTTAACCTTAACACGTTATATACCGCAGCTTTGGTCTTCATTGTGAGTTTAGAGTTTCCCCAAACACGCGATGTGAGGCGGGCAAAGGTAGCTGCAGCTTTGCCATTGCGGCTGTCGATTTCTATATCCAGTGAGAGTTTGTCATTGATGGTAGACCCTAGGTATGTGAAGTGGTGCACCACTGCCAATTCATAGTTATCGATAGTGATAACTGGTGCATCACCCACATCCTGACTCAGCACATTCGTTTTCTTTAGATTTATTGTGAGGCCAAAGTCCTTGCATGCTTTAGTGAAGCGATTCATCAAGCTCTGAAGCTCCTGTTGGCTTTGAGTGACGACTGCAGCATCATCAGCGAACAACAAGTCTCTTATAGTGACCCTTCTGATTTTTGTTTTTGCCTTCAGCCTTGAAAGATTAAACAGACGGCCATCTGACCTAGTGTGAAGGCATATTCCTTCAGTTGCATCTCTGAATGCATGTTTCAAGAGTAAGGCAAAGAAGATTCCGAAGAGGGTTGGAGCCAGAACACAGCCTTGTTTAACGCCACTTCGTATATCAAAGGGCTGTGACGTGCTTCCAGCATATTGGACTGTTCCCTTCATGCCGTCATGGAATGACTTTATCATTTCCAGCATTTTAGAAGGGCAGCCTATTTTCAGGAGGATTTTAAAGAGTCCATCCCTACTAACCAGGTCGAATGCTTTTGTGAGGTCTATAAAGGCGATATATAATGGTCTTTTCTCCTCTCTTGATTTTTCCTGAAGCTGGCGGAGAGAGAAGATCATGTCTGTTGTTGATCTGCCAGCTCGGAATCCACACTGTGACTCTGGATATATGCGCTCAGCTAACTTGTGTAGTCGCATTAAGATGACTTTGGCAAAAACCTTACCAACAATACTAAGAAGAGAGATGCCTCTGTAGTTATTGCAATCACTTCGGTCTCCTTTATTTTTATAGTGTTACAATCTTGGCGTCTCGCATGTCTTGAGGAATAGTTGTCTCTTCCCAGCACTGGCACAGCATCCTATGCAGGGGATGTAATAGCGTGCTCTTACAGCATTTGATTAAATCAGGAGGAATCCCATCACTGCCTGGTGCTTTGCCAGGGGCCAAGCTATCAATGGCCTTGCTGAGTTCCTCTAATGTTGGTTCGGCATCCAGCTCCTCCATAGTTGGCAGACTGTTAACACCGTCAAGGGCTGCAGGCGTAACGGTATTGTCTCTAGCGTAAAGCTCAGAGTAGTGCTCGACCCACCTCTCCATCTGCTTACCCTTATCGGTTAGCTTCTCTCCGCTGATGGTTTTTAGCGGTGCCGTCTTAATTTTATGGGGGCCAAGTGCTTTCTTTATACCGTCATACATTTGTCTAATGTTGCCTGTTTGCGCTGCGATCTGGATGCTCTCACTGAGCTGGAGCCAGTAGTCATTTGCACAGCGTCGAGCAGTTTGTTGAACTTTGCTTCTCGTAGCCCTCAGGATCTGTAGGGTTCTGGCACTCGGTGAACGTTTGTATTCATTCATAGCACTGCGCCTAGCTTCAATGACAGGTGCCATTACATCTGATGAAGCATCAAACCAGTCATTTGACTTTGCTGTTTTCTTACCAAAGGTGGCAAGTGCAGTACTTTGAATGGTGTTCCGTAGATGCTCCCATTTCTCTGTAATAGTATCACCATGCTGAGGGCTACTGAGCACTTTCTCGAAGGTCGCAGTGAATTGAGCGATCATGAAAGGGTCTGACATCTTGCTGGTATCAATGCGTGGTTTCCCTTCATGTCTGACACGATAGAGTTTTCTTGGTTGTGCTCTGATTTTGCAGCAAACCAAGGAGTGATCTGTATCACAGTCTGCACTATGGTACGAGCGCGTGGAGAGCACAGACCTGAGGAGTGGCCTTCTGACGAGAATCAGGTCAAGTTGGTGCCAGTGCTTGGATCGTGGGTGTCTCCATGACACCTTATGCTGGGGTTTTGTCTGAAAGTAGGTGTTGATCACGCAGAGGTCATGGTGGACGCACAACTCTAAGAGCCGTTGTCCATTTTCATTCATCTTACCAATACCAAACCTGCCCAGACATGAAGGCCATGAAACATTATCGGCACCCACTCTAGCGTTAAAGTCACCAAGGAGAACAAGCTGTTCTTGCCTAGGTATGCTTTTGATAATTGCTGTTAGATTCTCGTAGAACTCATCTTTAGCTTCTGAGGCAGAGTACAGAGTAGGAGCATACACACTGACAAGGGTGATGGGACCTGTGCTAGTTTGCAGGCGGAGCGTTAACAGGCGTTCTGTTCCATTCTCGCCTGGTTCAACCATTTTAGTTAGCGATTTTTTGACCGCAAAACCTACTCCGTGTTCTCTAGCTTTATTAAAATCTTTCCCTTGCCAATAAAATGTGTAGTCCTTCTCGCTCACCGTTCCAGAACCCGCAAGGCGCGTTTCCTGAAGTGCAGCTATATCCACCTGAAGTCGTTTAAGCTCATCATTAATTATGGCTGTCTTCCTTACATCGTTTACATCCTGTAGGTTTTCGGATAGTCCAGTCAACATAGTCCGGACGTTCCAGCATCCCAATCTGAGAGTTTGCTTATTTCTATTTTTTCGATAATTGCTTGGTGCAAAATTTTCTGTCCACAGTTCGGGTTTGACCCTAATCCCCATGCACCCAATGGGGAAAGCAGACAGTGGCGGGACAACACCTTACTGACTGGGGGCTTCCCAGCTTGAAGCGGGCGGTAGCTGTCCAGTGAGATCCTAGAACCTCTCCCACTGTCGGAAGTAGCCCCTGGCGCCATGCCCTACGCCAATTGGGCAAAATGCTTATAACCGGTAACTGCTACTTCCCGTTTTTTGACGACACCTATAGGGTGAAGCTGGAGTGTCCTCTCCAGGGCGCGAGCTTGGGCACAGTTATATGGAGATCAAGCTGTTGCCCATGCAGCATGTTCCCCCTCTCCACACAGCCGGTAGATCCAAAGGAACGGCAGTAGCCGATACAGTTTGGTACCAGCCATGTCGCAGGAGTTGCCAGAATAATGTCGAATCGACATTAGACTGCCTTAGGGACTCCGACTCCGGATTTATCCTCAGGGTTTACTCCCGAAGCCAATTCCATAAATGGATATTCCCGCAAGGCAGCGGTGGTTTGAATTCAGAGTTCCTTCTCTTAGATAAGCTACCAACCAAGGATCACGAGCCCTATCTGCCCGAAGCTTCTGGTTTTAAGGCGCCAGTCGCTCGCCTTTGCCCCTTCTCCCGTCAGTGGAAACAGTTCCGCCGGGCTCAAATTGAGCCACACGTGAAGGCCGGGAGCTGGACTTGGTTGTCAGAGGCTGTTTGAGGCGCGTGCCATAGAAGTATTTTATCTGCAGTGAGAGCTTATCCTCACTACAACTCCCGGCAATAACAACCTTTGGAACCACAAACAACATATAGTCTGGAATATACTGACCACACAAAGAAAACTATAGAGCTACATCATGAATAATTATCAATATATTTGAGACCAAAAATTGAATATCTGCAAAACACATTACCGAAAAATATAGTTTGTTGAATGAAAGTCAATATTCACAACATCATATTTCAAAAAGTATAAAAGGTACAAGCTTTAAATTTGTACATATTAATCTGCATACTACATAAATATATCTCAATTTTTTTCAGAGGATTTAAACATCTATTTGTTCTTGTATAATTTTTTTAAAATGTGTCCAGAGGCCAATTTGTCGCAGGGGAAGAAAAAAGTGTGAAAATGAAGAAAATTTTTTTTTTTAAGATACTGTCCATATTTCATTAAAAAAAATTTGTAGGCAATAATTAACAACATCTAAACAATAATTAGCAACATCTAAACGCTATATTTTTTTTAAACAACTGGTTATTAGCATTTAAAAAGACATTTTTTAACTGGAGAAGAATGATCATGGCGCACTCTTTCCCTGTGAGAGGGCAATGACACCTCAAAACCTAAATGCTTCAGAAGTCCAAAATACAATTCTTTGATGTTTCCTGATAGTTTAATGTCCTTATCATTCAATATTAATGTCCTTATCATTCAATATCAATTATCTGTATCTTACCTCTACACCTCACGGTAGAATGAGAACAACTAGGTAAGAATCTTAACTGAGCCTTAAGATTTCTAAGGGCATTTCGTCCTTTACAAATTTTATCGACACCCTCCTTTGTGGTGCACAGACCCCCTTGGGTTATGATTGTGTTATATAACTCTATCTTCTTCTCTGAATTTTTTATATCTTTCTCTTTTTTCCTCCTATTCTTGTCAGTTATTCGCTGTTTAATTTTTTCTTTGGCTGCCCTCTCTGACTCTTTACTCCGTATTTTCCATTTCAGTCTATGTTTTGGGTTCTTCGTCGTCACTCTTGCATTCTCTACTTTTATTTTATCTGCTCCTTCCTCTTCTCCATTTCACTTTTTATCTGTTTGTAGTGTGTTACTTTGTGGTCTGTAGCTTTATGAAAAAAAAAAAAAAAAAAAAAAACTACAAGCAGTCTACCTCGAGCCATGTTGCATTCCCATCCATATAACTTCTGGAATTTTATTTTTCCAGATGACTCCTACTAGGCGTCATCTGGAAAATTAAAATTCCAGAATTTATTTTTGTTTTTACATGTATAGAGAATTACATGTACTATTACTATTACTGGCTTGTTCTTGTTCAGAGTTTCTTCTTGATTTTTTTTTTTTTAACATATAAGCACAATTGTGATTGTCCTAATTTACAATGGTGTGATGCCACTTTCTCACATCGGCAGTTTTTCATATTATTTGGAATTGAAAACAATATGTATCCTAATTATAACCCATCAGAGGTTGAACGGGATATTTTTCTTCCTTAAATAAAAAAAAAAAATAAAAAAAAAAAAAAAAAAAAAATATATATATATATATATATATATATATATATATATATATATATATATATATATATATATATATATATATATATATATATATATATTTTTTTTTCTTTTCTTAACCAGCGGCACTTGGGCTTTCAGCCCTTCGGCCCAATGATATGTCATTGCGAGGCTGGGGAACCTGAGGACTTTCCTTCCAACCCGGTCAGGAGCTTCGCTCCTTCCCATCCACAGAGGGTTTATCACAGGAGCCGTTCAGGCTATTCAGTCAAATTTCCGGCCGTAAACATTTCTTCAAACGCCGACGCCCGGGTTTGAACCATGAACACCTGGTCGCCAGTACAACGCCGAAGCCATTACACCAGCGCGGCTCCCATATATATATATATATATATATATATATATATATATATATATATATATATATATATATATATATATATATATATATATATACATATATATATATATATCTATATATATATATATATATATCTTCTTTTCGGGGAATTTTAAGACTATCAACTATTGGCTGCGAGCCCGGACATTTCAGTACAGCATCAGCTTTTTTAATTATGGCATTTTCCGGTCCCCTAGCCTTGACTCAATTGGCTTTGGCCTTGCGATATCCTTCGCGTTTAAGATCATAATGTACCCTATTATGTTGCAAAATAAACCTTCATTCAATTATACATTAATCAAAACATGCATTTTTTATTTAGATTGGTAACTTTCTTAGCTTTTCAAGCTCGTGAAATAATTAGATTGATGCGTGAATGTCTGAAGTGGTGATAACACATTCGTTCCACGCTGTTACAACAACTATGTGATCGTGTTAAATTGCTAAATAATATTAAAACTATTGTAAAGTTTACATTTAAAGTTCAAAACATTGTTAATAAGTGATATACTTACGTATAGTCATCTTAAAATCAGAAGATGTGATGAAGTTTGAACACGAACCAACATAAGTGGCATGACGATTTTGATCGACATAGGGAGTTATCACGGTCGATGTAACAGCCTCGCTCTGCATTTTTCGCTAAAATTCTTGACTGACAGAGCGTTACTTAAAGTCAAATCGCTTCACCAGCAAACATCAGAAAACTGATATTTTACAGGAATAAATAAAAATGGCCCCCAAATCTTCTCATACCATGCAAGGAATTATAACACAACTTAAAATGTTAAATCTTGTAACATTTTAACTTCACTTCAAGAAATCTACATTTTCCACTGTATTTTCTAGAGCTTGCATTATACGAAATAAAAGCTAATCCTCCTCCCATCATAATGGTGAAAACTGTATGCAAATCAGACATCTGCTGGTCCAGCGAAACCCGTTTGAATGAAGCGGGGTGAGGCAAAAAAGCCGAGAGTTGGCCGCGCGCCGGGTTTTGCTACGCGTAACGTTGCTGTTTGTTTTTATTAGTAAAAAAAATACTTCAATAACTTTTATTATTCGGGAATTAATACATTTCAAAAGAGAAGAAGATAACGAGTATCGTAATGTAAATTTTATTTCAATCCGCGTAATAGCAAAGGGACAGTGACGACTTAAACTTGACGAATTTCCCTCAGTTTTCTCGATTTTCGTCCGTTTTCAACAGCTCGAAGCGGGCGGTTTGTGGATACTAAAAGGAAGATGAAAGAAGATAAAGAATTACAAGAAAGGAAGATGAAAGAAGAAAGTGAGTGGAAACAGAGAGAATTCGAGTTGCAAGAAAAGAAGATGAGAGAAGAGAGAGAATTGCAAGAAAAGATGAGAGAAGATAGAGAGTTACAGTTGGAGAAGGAGAGAATGAGAATAGCTCTGGAAGAAAAAATGATGAAGGAAATACAATTGAAGATGTTAGAAGTGGGGGCGAGTGGTCAGATTTCAACTTCTGGTGGGGCTCATCGTCCTTTTAGGCTGCATCTACCAAATTTCAATGATAAAAGTGATAGTTTAGATTTCTTTCTTGAAAGATTTGAGGGCGATTATGTTTCCTATAAGGCTGATAGGGATCAGTGGCCATCTCTTTTATCGACATTACTAGTGGGGCCCGCGATGGAGACTTTTTATAGCCTCCCTTTAGAGGAAAGGGCCGATTACGACAAAGTGAAGGAGAGATTGCTCCGGAAGTTCCGTCTGACTGCTGACGGCTACCGGACGCGTTTTAAAAACGCGATGCCTAGTGCAGACCAATGGTTTGCTAGATTTGGTGCTACGGGACAAAGTTTTGTCCTCGTGTTCCAGTGAGTTGGTGGCGTTTTTTCAGGAACGCCAACCAAAGGACATTGAGTCCATGGCCCAATTGGGGCACCATTATGTCCTTGCCCATCCGGGCAAACCTATTCAGAAGTCTGGTATGTCAGAAGACTTAGTTGCCAGTGTCGGCAAAATTCAGCGCCATCCTTGGCGAAATCAGTCAGACAGAAGCCAAGAACGGAAGTATGAGAGGCCCTCCAGTCCCTACCAGCCGTGTAGAGGTAGCTATGAGAATTTCCGTTCTCATAGGAATGGTCGGCCGAGGTGGCAGAGCCGACAATATGATAGTTATAGCGATAGAGGAGAGCGCCAAACGCGAAAGCAGGTACGCTTCGAGGACTCTCGAGACGAAGACCGGTTTTGGTATAAAACCAAACATTCCAAGCAGAGGAGTGGTTCTTCAGAGAGTCGATCTTCTGACTCGGATGCGGGGTCTTCGTCATCGAAAGGCTCCAGCAACGGTGCACGCGATGAGAAGAAAGAGTGCACGTGTTCTAGTTGTGGTGACAAGAATCATTGCGCTGACAGGTGTCCCACCCCAATAGAACATGCGAATTCCGCGTTTGTGTTGGACACAATTAATAATGAGGACTGTGCAGTGTGTCGCCCTCTGTTCCACGCGAATGAGAGGGTAGTGCTTCAATGCGGGCATGCAGCACCATGTCTGTCAGCAGTCCATGAGATGGACAAGGTGATCCTCCACGAAGGCAAGGTGGAGAATAGACAATTCTGGGTGTTGAGGGACACCGGATGCACCACAATTGGGGTGTGTCGATCGTGCATCGACGACTCCTGCCTTACAGGCAAAACGGTAAAGTGCACCACGTTCGGGGGCAAAGTGGAGTCTTACCCCCAGGCGAGTATTAAGGTGGACATTCCGTTTCTCTCTGTGGTAGAGTGAACGTGTTTGTCCTTGAGGACCGGATTGCCGATTTAATTGTCGGCAATGTACAGGGAGTGCACAAGGCCATGGGTGACATGAGTAGGAGCAGTAGGAACTTGTATAAGGGTCCGAAAGCTAGTGATCGCACAGTTTGGGTGCGTAACGTTCCCTTGAGTGCGAGTTGGCACACACTTAGAAGGGTGTTTGATGAGGTCGCGCCAGTTAGATTTGTAGAGGTACTGTCATTGCGCGACAATACCAAAATGGCGCGGGTGACTTTTGCGAATAGTCGGGGTGCGCGTAAGGCAGTTAGGCTGAAGCATATGTCCTTGCTTCAGAATCATCTGCTAATAGTCCAGCAATAGCTAGGGTTAGATTTCGGGTTCGTGATCAGTAAGATGTTTCGGTTAATACGAACCGAACCTGAGTTGCTCTGACCCACGCCCCCAGTTCGATGTTGATATGAATATAGGTATTTTGTAGACTTTTACAGGGTAGTTATGCTGTATTATGCTATGTCGTATTTTGTATCAATGTGGCATGATGCCATACAGGCACGCTGTGGGCAGGTACACTGTGGGCAGGCATACTGTAGGCAGGTACACTGTAGGCAGGTGCACTGAAGGCAGGCCTGGCGTGCATTTATCAGAGACCTATGGAATATGATGGTCTCGTAATATTTAAGGGTCATGTTGATACTTTACTATGCCTTGTTCTGTAATTTATATGTCATGCTTTACAATATATGTCTATCGAAAGTTGTTGCCAGCCGAAACCAGATACTCCACGATCAAGAGGGAGTGCCATGCGATTATCTGGGCTGTGTCTAAGTTGGCACGATGCCTGTTGGGGTCACATTTTTTCCTCCAAACAGATCACAAACCACTGCTATTTTTGCAGTCGGCTAAATCCACCAGTGCTAAATTGACACGCTGGGCATTATTGCTACAGCAATTCAACTTTACTATTTTACCAATTCAGGGTGTATATAATGTGGTAGCAGATGTCTGGTCCAGGTTGTGAAGACTGTGGGACAGTTATAGTCTGTGGGACAGGTACTTATGAAAAGAGTACTTATTAGAATATATGTAAGGAATGTATTATGACTATTAGAATTGGTTTTTCATGATGATGTATTATGGTATACAATGTATTTATTATGCTGCCATAAAGGCAATATCTATGAAGTTGTACTCAATGTGTAGATATATCATATTATCTTATACCTACAGCTATATTATGAGAGATGATTGTAGATACGATGACTTGTTGTTTGATTGGTGACAATTAGTTATATAGATTTGGTGTAACATGCATTGTGTTTAGACTACGCCAGGATTAGTCAGTCGTTGTTATTTTTCACGACTGCCAGTACCTGGTGTGGATTTGTACATGTTCCTTGTATCTAGTCTAGTGAGTGAGAAGGCATGGATGACAATAGTATTTGACAACTCTGACATTCTTTAGCTACATGAGGAGATGCTATCTCGGCATTTTGTTCGCCCGTACTCCAGAGGGGGGTTGGGCGTGTCTCCTCCGGTGGAAGAAAACGTCGCTTTCTTTCTTAAAGCGGGGGGGGGGGGGGGTGTCACAGTAGAGATGTTCGCCGAAATATATTTAGTTGGTTACGCTGTAGAGTGGCAACATCGTAGAATAGAAAACCCGTTTGGCGAGTCGGGCCAGAACGGAAGAGGATGTAGATTTTTGGCGCGATTCAGTCGAGGAGATGTCAGCGGTCCTGTACGGACGCTTGTGCCCTTTGTCAGCGGTTCTGCTGGGATTACATGAATGCCATACTTGTTCATCGCTTGCCGATTGTTTCAGGTGTTCAGGATTATTGTTAGATTACTAGAAGGGTGGTGTGATTTCTGGTGGTTCTTTCCTGGATATTATTTACGGTAAAATCTTGCAATTATGTATTGCCTTGTTTCAGTATTGGACGTCGCCTGTGAGCGATAGTCATTCTGTAGTCGCTGGTTGGATTATGTCGGTGACTGGTTTGCTATTATGTTGAGCTGGTGATTTTGGCAAGTAGTTTGGAATTTTCATTACATTGTGTATTGCATTTCATGTGTATTGTTAGCCGTGTGTGGCTCATATGTGTGCACCGTACTTATTAAAGGGTTATTACCTGATTTAGGTGTTATTGGATTATTCATGTCAGCTACTGTGTACTGTGGTCATACCTTTGAGACAGCGAGCGAAGTGTATAGTGTGAGTGTGCCTTAAATCCATAGTACCAGTAGAGGGGTTTGTTCACACAGCACAAGTAGCCCGGTGTGCTGTGTACCATTAGATACATATAACATATTCTGACACCCCACAAACAGATTTAACCCCATAAACAGATTTAACCCCCACAAACAGCTTTAACCCCACAAAAAGATTTAACCCCACAAACAGATTTAACCCCACAAACAGCTTTAATTCCACAAACAGCTTTAACCCCACAAACAGATTTAACCCCACAAACAGATTTAACCCCCACAAACAGCTTTAATTCCACAAACAGATTTAACCCCCACAAACAGATTTAACACCACAAACAGATTTAACCCCCACAAACAGCTTTAATTCCACAAACTGCTTTAACCACACAAACAGATTTAACCCCCACAAACAGATTTAACCCCACTAACAGATTTAACCCCACAAACAGCTTTAATTCCACAAACAGATTTAACCCGACAAGCAGATTTAACCCCACAAACAGATTTAACCCCCACAAACAGCTTTAATTCCACAAACAGATTTAACCCCACAAACAGATTTAACCCCCACAAAGAGCTTTAATTCCACAAACAGATTTAACCCCACAAGCAGATTTAACCCCACAAACAGATTTAACCCCCACAAACAGCTTTAATTCCACAAACAAATTTAACCCCACAAACAGATTTAACCCTACAAACAGATTTAACCCCACAAACAGATTTAACCCCACAAACAGCCTTGATCTTTAAGAATGTATGCCAAATCTTTCTATACCGTGCCATCAGCTCATAGTCTTTCCATGTCTCATTCATTTTTGTCTCCAATTCTCTATTCCATAATTTGTTTGGGTTGACTTCTACCTCGCATGTCTCTTACCCTTGGTATTTCAGAAGAAGTACTTACTCGTAACGCCATCAGCAGATTTCTTCATTCAGTACGTTACCAGACCACGAAAGGGAAGCAATGAATATTAAAACTGTAATCTGCTAAGTATTTCGTCATAAGAGGCGATTAAGGAGGATTGGACATTCGGCCGGCTACCGCGTCCTGTGGAAACGTTAAGCCTCAAACACGTCAACCCAATAAGGACACGTCAGCTAAAGAATTTTATAACCACCATTAATACAAACGGCCAGTATCTAAAGCGCGAAGAATCCCCACAATAAACATCACAAAACAAACAATAAAACGTGTACATTCCTTCTGTTTTTTGTTTGTCTGTCCTTGATAAAGGCCTTGTGACATAATTTGTGCGCTCTCTTCTTCTCTCCGGCAGAATTGAACTACATTTGTTGTGCGTACTGAATTAGGTGCATTATTCTATTGTTCATTCATAACCCTCCACTCCCAAAGGAGCATAGGCCTTCAACAAACGCATGCCAAATCCTCCTGTCTGTGGTAGATTATGATTAAGTGATTTCATATATCGTTTTCTTTATCTTCATTTTTTTTCTTCGACCTTCTCGGTCACCTACGCCTGTAGGAATTTTTCCTCCTATATTCTAACCTCTGTCTTTCTTATAATTTAGCAACGCATTTTATTGCGGTTAGCTAAGTTCTTTGATGAGAGAGATCGAATCGTGTTAATTCGTTCTCGACAGGGATAAGTAGGAAGACTATCGTCTATCACTTCTCTCTGATCTGTTCGCCTATAGTTAATTATTCTCGGTGAAAGAGTTTAGATGAAAGACATTGATGGTTGGGAATAGCCATATGAAGCAGAAGGTGTAAAACGCACACTGGAAGTTTTATTGCCGATGTCTGATCAGATCGAGAGAAGTTACTGTAGGTGTTAAGTCTGGTTTCGGTTTCCGTGTGAGAAATCCCTCTGATTCGTAGAATAGTAAAGAAATATGTAAATCTGGACGTAGGTGCTAACATCTGGTAAATGAGTCTGTTCGGGTTATAGACGTAACCTTCCTTTGATTTCAGAGAGATATATACTCCAGAATTCTAACTTAATTCATCCAGTACCGCCAGAAAGACTAGAACCATCTAGCTTTCGATTCCTAAGATCTCTGTTAATAGAAGTATCATTTAGTTGGTCGATTGGAGATAGGTTTACTTCTGCGCTAGTGGTAAAAGTATATATATATCTAGTAGTGTTGAGTGATTAAGTGGTAGATCGCCTATTTCATTTTCACTAGTTTAATTTCTGTGCAGAGTGATTAAATGATGAGTCAGTTAATTTCTCTTGTTTATTGTGTTACAGTGGATAGCAAAATAAATTATAATTTCTAGCTAAAAAAAATCATTCAGCTATAAATAAATTTAATTAAATTGCTAGTAACCAGTCGGAGAACATTTTAACTAAGTAAGTAAATGCACTGATTCATCATGAGTGTTGACGAGATATGTATTTATTTATAATTCATGATGATTGATTTTTGTAATGACTAGAATTTATTTCACGGGAGTTTTAAACGATAAGGCAAGCTCTAAGCTTGCAGTTTATAGTTTAAGTTAAATAACCGAAGTGAATATAATATATCATTTCACGCGAGGGTAGGATAGGAGGTGTGTATAATATTATGATTAAGTATTCTGTATGTTCTTTTTCTTTATACAGTATTTTGGGTAAAGCCAAACATCTACCAGCGGTTTCAGTACTGATGAGAATAATCATAGAAGAAACATTTTAGGACTTAAATACGTGGGGTTACAAGTCAAAACCTGTCTGGCATTTGTGTTTGCATCCAGAAAGAAACAGAGTACCCATTTCACAAACTTTAAGCCAAAATGCAGTAACTGGGCCTATCGAGCCAGATTATATTTCTTCCCAAAAATCTCTTGTACATTCAGCCCCTGTGGCGAAAACTTACAAACAATAACATTTCCGACGTTTTGACTAATTGTGGTGTGACCAAGAATTTTATATTGAGAGTAGTACCCACCTGTCATTTCCTAAGTACTGGAAACCTCGAGATTTTGACATTGTGAGCCCGGTTTAAAATTTCTTGCCTGAACGGATTCAAGTAACATTAACAGTAATCTTAAAATATAGTTATAAAGTGAACGCTCCACGGAACATTGGATGAAACCTGTATCTGCAGAGCTGGGATTCTCTTTATCTAAAGAATACAGATTCACTGTGTATGTGTGTCCTAAAGTTTGCGCCAGAAAGCGAAAAACAGCAAGTTTGTAGGTAAGAAAGTACGCCAGTGGCCACTGCTGAATGAATAGAGAGAAAGCAGGACTGAGTGATTCCTTTATTGTAAATTTAGGCACCCACTTTGTAATTTCTTTATGCAAGTTGTTGCTAATGATGTTTTCCTCTTAGAATAGATTTATATCAACTCTATTCTTAACTGTAGAGGAAAATCCTAGAACTTAGCGTATAAATCTGTGACTCTTTGGGGCTATAACTTTTTTTCTAACGGGATCGTGTTCTCAACAGAGGGGGAAAGGATCACACCTATGGGTCTAGTATTCTTTTAGTAGTTCAGTAATTCAGTATCCTATGTGTATTTATATGTGCTTGATATGCAAATTTATTGTTGTGGCGAAGTTTCTTTATGTTAATAAAATTTACATAAACTTTATTCAAGTGTGTCGGTCAGCTCGTCCCAAATATATATATTCCATTGTTCTAGTTTTCACGTCTGTGCGTCTAACTGTCGTCACTAATGTGTGTGTGTATGTGAGTGGTGCTATATATATTTATATATATATATATTCTATTTGACTGTCTGGCGAACTAAATTCTGTTGTAGAGATAGGCTGAAAGAGAGAGGCTTCTCGATTTCATGGACAGATTCTACTAGTTTCTCCCATCTCACTCGTGAAAATCTATTTTCTTTACGTTACCTCTCAGTGAGCTATCACCTGTTCATTCTATTCAGAAGGGAACAATCTATGTCTTAATTACTCTATCACTAATCTACGACAAATGTGTGCTCGTCCGAAGTATAATTTTGAACTGTGGACAGGAAAACGAGACGACGAATGGTGGCTCGTCTTCCGGGAATTGAACTATAATCCTGAGCAAGTACGACAGAAATTCTCGTCTAACGGGATTTTGAACTTAGAATACGAAGACGAGACGACAAATATCAGCTCGTCTGTAGGATTAATTTTCTTTATTCTGATATAGAGTAAGAGTGTGATGTCTCGTGAGTTTTAGTATCTTTAAAAATATTAAAGTTGGCCACTCGAAAAGCAGCAGCTGGGAGACTTTTTCAGGCCATAAATCGAGGATTCCTCAGCAAGAGAGAGGTTGGTAAGAAAACGAAGATGGCTGTATACCGCTCCACCTATGTCCCAGTCTTGACATCTGGATGCGAGTCATGGGCAATGACTACAACCCACAAAAGCCAGATCCAAACCTCAGAAATGAGGTATCTGAGGAAAGTGGTTGAAGTAACAAGAAGAGACATGGTACGCAACCAGACGGTACGTCAAGGCCTTAAATCCTACCCCCTGCAGACGCAAGTAGAACAGTCCCAATTAAGATGGTTTGGTCATGTCTGCAGAATGGGAAAAGATCGGCTACCACGACAAGCATGGGAAACAAAGAGCCAGGGATCCAGACCCCCAGGACGACCCAGAGTCCGCTGGGAGGACAACATTAGACAGTCTTTGAAGGACCGAGGACTAGAATCGAACCAGGCCAGGAGGAAGACAGCCGATAGGATAGCCTGGCGCTCTCTCTTCCAAACCTCTACACCTCACGGTAGAAGGGGAACGACTAAGTAAGTAAAAATATTAACCCACTAGACAAACGATCTGTTTATGGGCTTGCTGACCACACTAATAGTAATTGTTTTTTCCACAGCATTATTGAGTATTATACATTTTGATTTACATGTTGATTTTGTCGGAAGATATGTATTGATTTTGTAATACTAAACCGCTGGTAGAGTTTTGTGATTGGGTAACAATCACAGGGTTTTGAAGCAGAAGGTGTTTTGAACTAAGTTAAGGAGTGCGTTCGGACTATATATATATTTTTTTTTCGTCCAGTTAATTGCCTCCCTTACCCGATCTGACTTCAGGGGTGAACTTGTAGTGGATGCAAAATTAAGGTTTTTTTTTTCTCCTTAAATTTTTGCAATAATTGTTTTGTTTCCACTGTAGCAACTTATTTTTGTTAGTGATTAATCTTAACTACCATTTATTTGGCATAGTCGCTCGCAGTTAGAGCCTTTAGAGCCATTAATAGCAGCGATAGTTAGATATCTAATTAGGAGGAGGTATCCCAGTTAAATAGAATATTTATTTTGTTTGTATTTCTCGTAAGTGGTAAGGAACCAGTGTATCTTTTCCTTTTTCTTACTTCTTTCTCGTGTAAGTCTCAGTCAGCTATTTACTATGGCCGAGAGGGCAAAGCTTAGACAGATGTTCAGAGACGAAGCAAGGGAAGAGGGATTGGACGGAGAGGAAGCGAAAGCTTTTGTCAGGGACGAACTTGACAGATATGATGCGGAGCAGAAGGAAAAAGCAGTGGAGAAGAAAGAAACAGAAGCTAGAGAGAAGGAGAAGGCAGCTCAAGATAGAGCGGAGAGGAAAGAACGAAAAGAGCGTCAATTAGAACAGAAACAAATTGATGCAGAAATGGAAGCTCGCAGGGCACAGCATGAGGAAAGGGAGACAGCACGAGTTGGCGCTTAAAGCTCTAGAGGTCCAAAGTCGTGGTGCTGCCTCTACCTCCAGCAATGGAGAGTCTTCTCCTCATTCTTCTTTAACTGATCCTTCTAACACTCAATCTCCTCAACTCACCGCTATGTCTTTCGCTTTAGAATCTTTCCCTTATGAGAAGATTGACACGTGGCTAGAAAAATTTGAGAAAATGGCAATTGTCACAGGATAGACATTCGCCGAAAGATTAAGTTGGTCGCAACATTGATACTAATTTAAAAACCGGTTTGGTCAGTTGAGCCAAAACGGAAGAGGATATAGATTTTTTGGCGCAAATCATTAGAGAGGACGTGGACCCTTTGTCAGCGGCTTTTGCTGGGATTATTTGAATGCCATTGTGGTTCACATTTCTGGCCGGTATTCTTGTGATCAGGATTATTTTGTATATCGCTGGAACGGTGGTGTAATTTCTAGTGGATTTTTTTCTGTAGATCATTTACGTTAAGTATCTTACGTTTGAGTATTGCTTTACTACAGTACAGGGCTTAGCCGGTGAGCGAAAGTCATGGTTTATTCACTGGATAGGATATGTCGGTGATTTTGTACTGTTATATCGAGCTGTTGATTATGGCAAGTAGTTTGGCATTTCCATTGCATTGTTATTTCAGGTTTATTGCTAGCCGTGTGCGGCTTTTGTGTGTGTACAATATTTATTAAAGGGTCCTTACCTGTTCCAGGTATTATTGGTTATTAATGTCAGCTATTGTGGGCTGTGGTTATATCTTTAGATAATGAGCCAGAGGACATAGATTGCCATGTGTTAAATCCATAGCATCAATAGATTGTTGTTCTGACAGCTGCGGCTCGTCCATTCTTTTGGCCGTGGGGCCTGTATTTTGATGATATTAAATTCCCAGCTAGCTGACATCTAGATGTGATATTATTGATGGCAAGGAAAAGAGCATGTGTTTGCTATAGACAGGCCAGTTAGAATTGTACACACAAAGTATTAAAAGTTTGCAGCCGTGTTGGCTCCGTCATATTCACTGCCAGTTCACGGGAGTGAGTTATTTTCAGTTGTCCAGTAGAGATTCAGTGTGTTGGTCAGTCAGTGTAGGGTACTGTTTACGGTCGTTTGACCTGACCTCGATTACGGTCTCTGACCTACTTACAGTGGTTCAGTAGTGATGGCTATTTTTCAATGAATAAATATTTTTCAGTCTGTCGTCGTTAAAGTATTGTACATTCGAGTTTCAAGTTGTTTGCGCTGTTGTGTCTGCAGTTCGAGATACGGGTGTGTTGAAGTGATAAGCTAGGGGTGCAGCATGCGTCAGACAGGTCAGTTTGGCGTATCTCATAGTCTTATTGGTGGTTGTTTACAGTGATCCAGGTGGAGCAGCGGAGCTTGGGGTGTTGGTACCATCTAGCTAGATTGGCCCAGACGGCAAATGGAGTGTCATATGGGAGATAGCTTGGTCAACCTCGGTATAGGGTGGAAGGAGATTGCTGTTAGGAAATTGTAGTTGATAGGAGGTTGATAGGGTGTGTGGTACCTCAAGTCGTCGTGGTGGACTTCTGGTCTGGTCATTACTACTTAGATGTGCCCAACCAGGGGTGAAAGCCGACGTCTGTGACGTTCCTGTTCCACGCAGACGTGCCCAACCAGGGGTGAATTCCTGTGTGCAGTGTGTCCTGATGACTTGCGGGGGTCCAGTCGACGTTACCTTGTAGACTGCTGTGATCCGTGGTGTATCGAACTGTGAAATAAACGTTTCGTGTTACAGTCATAGAACAGTGCTAAGGGACGTACACGTGTTTATACGACGTATAGACTGGTGATACTAGCTGTGCAGCTAAACGTGTAAGAAATTAGACAGTTCTGTTACTGTTGTGGACAGTGCTGTGTTAGCACCGTATAGAACAGTGTAGTCAGCGTGTTAGAGGATACCATACCGTGACAAGGAACCTTGTTGAGAGTAACTGACACAGACGTTCAGAGAAGCTTGTTTCCTGGACTTAGATTCTTTTGGATTGTACGTTTTCAAGTGTGGAGTCTGGTTTTTACTGTGTTCATCATCATCGTCAGTTCTCCTGATGTTTAACACATTAACTACTGCAAGCCGCTGTCAGTGGCTAACAAAATAATCACATTTGGATCGCAAGCCGCTCAGAGCGCCAATCTAATTTTAGTAATAAAACGAATGAAAAATGTACTGAAACACTCTCTGATCTGGTTCGAGATTTTAAATTGCCACCGGAAAACAAATTCCCAAAGCATGGTTGTTGTAGAACACTGAAAAATTGATATTATGTTCATATTTTTCAGCGTTTTGGGTTAGTTATCAAATTGTGTAAAACTGTTTACCGTGGCAACTAGTGATAGGATTACAAAAAATGCGTGTACATCTTGTCTAACGGCTGAATAGGATAGAAACGTGTTTCAACAATTGACTGATAGATCTAGCGACGAGGACAAGAGTGAAAACGGTGTGCACATTTGTGGTGGGTTTAGATGTTATGAATGTTGGTGTTGTATTAAATGTGTAACTGAGTGAGGTCAAGCTGTGAAGGCCCATGAGTCTAACAATTGATGGGGTGTGTTCTCAGGGTACCTTTCTGCTACCACCCTACGATCTCACTCATAATTATATTTTACACTAGAATAAATGATGACTACGTCTAAATGTCTAGGGTAATGTAAGTGTGGTGTGATGGTAATCCGATACACAAACACACATAGATATTAAATTCTATGATCAATTCAACTAACACAGTGTTTTAAATTTGGTATTTAACAAATCCTTTTACAATTTATTTAGTCCTGAACCTAATATTATTTTGGTCAGGACTATCAAAATCAAATGAAATCAATGTATATATATATATATAAAAATATATATATATATATATATATATATATATATATATATATATATATATATATATATATATATATATATATATATATATATATATATATATATATATATACATACAATTCAATTAAACAAAAGGGGACAATCTGGTCCAAGCACATAATTTAAATTCTAATAATGGTGTTAATATATCTTTACTAATGTTAACTGGTACTAGATGGCGGGTTGGGGTTTGCACATCATCCCCTGTCTTTATTCACAAATATTCTGTTCACTTTATTGGGTGGAAATGGATTTTATTTTATATAATTAGATTATTGTAGGGTAGATCGTTGATGAATCGTTCCGTGCCAGGGCTTATACACTTATCTGGCACGTGAAGCTAAGTGATAGTTGTCTTTCCGGCCAACGGCCACAGTCTCAATCTTCCTGGGGCAATCTTGGTAGAGAGCTTGTACCAAGACTACAGTTCCAGTGGTAGAGAGCTTGTACCACTACAGCAAACTCTACTTTCTCACTGCTTATTATATTCAGGAAGCTGGCACTAGCGTAGTGCCAGTAAAAAACCCTGCAACATTAAGATTATGATTTGTCTTAACACAATATCTAATCTACCAAATCCACAATTAATAATACATTCAAAATAAAAGAACAGGGTCAGATCTCTCTGACCAACCCAGCTCATCCAATCTAGATTGATGGAAAAACTTGTACCAGTTTTCTTTTTCCTCTCCACTAATGGCTGCAACACCTCTGCCATTATCCTTGATATTTTTCCATAAAATATGATGGGTGATATGATCCTTGATGACAACCTATATAATCTTTTTGATCTACCTCTCTGGTAGTTTGTTAATATGGTGGATCAACCTCTAGGCCCTGCATAAGTCTGCTAGGGACCTATGTACCTACAGTCGTAAAATATTTTTCATATGGCAGTATCTCACACTCACATTTTAAAATAAAATATTAATAATTTCGTTCTTACCACAAATTCAATGAAATACACACAGGTACTATGATTTGACACAAATTTAGCTGTGCCACTGCTAGACTATGACTGCTTTTCTTTCGTTATGTCTTTATTATATGGTGAAGCAAGTCAAACTTCTGGTCTATCAATCGACCTGTTTAAGGGAACGTTTTACTTCAAATGGCGTCCAGCCTTCCAATTTTTTTCTCAATATCCCCTACGCTGGCCAATAGAAATCGACGTCTATCAAATTTTGAATTCAAAGTTAAAAAACCCCAATGCAAAAATACTGTGTGTTTTTCGGTATGTTAGTTAGTCTGCCCTAGGCTTCACTTGCAAAAATATATTTTTAGTTTCGGGCCAACCAATAACCTCTCTCCCTCTGTCTAACTACAACCAATCACATTACACGTACTCTCTTCTTCCTCATTTCAAAAATGCGTTCAAAAAAGTTATGGCCAAAATAAGCAGGCATGAGTGTTCGTCAGTCTGTCCTAGAATATATAGTATTATTGCAATATCTTGGTTATTAATTGGACTATATTGTAAATTAAAATATATTATTGATCAGGAGATCCTATTACAGTAATATATCTAAGTTTTATGGCCCTAAGTATTATAATTCGTATTTCCATATTTTTTCCATGTTAGTCGTCAATATTATTCAAATGTAGAAATCCACCATCTTTTCCCCCCCTCTCTCTCTCTCTCTCGATTCATTCAAACTAAAACGACAATGTCTGTGTTTCGTCAGAATTTACGCTACAATACAGGAAATGAGAGCGGTGTGTGTGTTTATACATTTCCACTGCGTGAAAATAAGGCGATGCAAGTATGGCCTTGCGTCGTATTTTCAAATCTGCCAAAAGCCATCTCGCGCGTTCGTTACAAGTTTTGATTCCAAACAACGCGTGCTGCTAGTAGCATTCTTCTGTCTCTCCTTTCCCCTCCTTCTTGTCTCTCATTCCGTCTTAGAACAAATACGCTTTGACCTTGTAAAATTGTTATATTTAATTCTCAAGGACGACTTAGAAAAGTTAGTACCATTCATTCTACGCTAAGGCTTATCAAAACCGACACAATTGCGGGCGCGGGTGAAGAAGCTGATCGCAACTTCACTATTTTATTTCTACCGTATTTTGACTTTATACTCTATAATGTTTTATCTAATTTATCGATTGTATTGAGGATATCACTACACATCTCCCCATTTAAGAACATGCTTTCTGATGCAAGTTCATAATCCGAAATTCACATAGATCAAATTTTGCTCCTTATGCCTTTTGAATACTCTGATTTTCGTCATAAGGTTGTCTACTCAAAAAATCGGCACCCACATTTTGTGAACCAGGAATGTTCTTTTTTCTTTGATCCTTAGCCGCCGACCGTCAAAGTAGTCAGTGGCCATCACGCCTAGTGGCGTCTTGTAGGGCAACAACAAATTGATTCCATTTTGCTCGGTCGGTGGCCATCCTTCGTACAGTGCCCCAACTCTGGTTCATTCTTTGCATCTCAGCCTCCACAGTCCTCCGCCAGGTTGTTTTTGGTCGGCCTCTTTCGTTTTCCTTCAGGGGTCCAAAGCATAGCTGTTCTTGTGATGGCATCGGGGTCTCTTCTGAGGACATGACCAACCCAGCTCCCGCGCCTGCCAGCTATGATGGTGTGCATGTCCTCTTGCTTGCTACGAGTAAGCAGATCTTGGTTAGTGATGGTATTCGGCCAAAAGATTCGGTGAATTTTTCTTAGGCATGTTGTGTGAAAAGAGGACAATTTCGACATTTCGTTCTCTGTAACTCTCCAGCATTCCGCACCATAGAGAAGCACAGAAAGCACACAGCTCTGATATAATCTTAATTTTGTGCTTGTGCTGTATTGGGAGGACTTCCAGATGTTGTTTAGGCTAAAGAAGGCTGTTCTTGCCTTATTCATTCTGATGTTGATGTCTTTGCCTTCCCCGCCGTCTGGTGTTACTATGCTTCCTAGGTATGTGAAGGTATCTGTCTGTACTAATTGCTGATTCCTTACTGATATGGGCTCAGGATTGCTCACATTGAGCGTCATGTCCTCTGACTTCTTTAAATTGATGTTCAAGCCCACCTGCTGGCTAAACTTATTAAGTCTATCCGTTTTTTCCTGGATGTGTTGATGTGAATCTGCTAGTAGTGCAATGTCATCTGCATATTCCAGATCTTCCAATGTAGAAAATGTAGTCCATCTTATTCCTCTTGGACTGCCCTCTTAATCACCCAGTCTATGACTGTTAAAAATAGAGTGGTTGATAAGGGGCATCCCTGTCGTACTCCTGTCTTCACCTCAAAGGTTAGGTTGCTCTGCCCAACACTACACGTAAAGTTGGCATAGAGGCTTTTTATGATTTACACTATGCAGCTTAGAATTCCATAAGCCCTCAGTATTTTCCATAAACTGTCCCTATGTATGCTGTCAAAAGCCTTTTCAGAATCAACGAAATTAATGTATAGCTGTCTTTGCCATTCCGAGCACTGCTCTATAATGTTCCTGAGAGTGAATATATGATCTACACATCTCCTGTTCTTTCTAAATCCTGCTTGTTCGTTCTTCAGTTTGTGGTCTACTGCCTTTGAAATTCTCTGTATAATTATCCTGCCTAGTATTTTGCAAAACCAGGAATGTATTCAATAGTAAATGAATAAGGCTGTATGAGCAACGACCATCGTAATAACCGAGCATTTTCATGCTTTGCCTGTGACAGAAATACGAGCTGCTGATGATCCGTTTGGACCACCAATGTTCTACCATAGAGATAGATCTGGAACTTTTTTATAGCCCAGATTAAAGCTAAACATTCTTTTTCACTTGTTGAATAGTTTTGTTCCGCTTTGTTCAACTTGCGGCTAGCATAAGCGACTGGGTTCAGTTCCCCATCTTGTGAGGTGGACCTCTGTAACAATGTGGCCCCTAATCCCACGTTACTTGCGTCCGTTCTCACAACAAATTCTTGACTCAAGTCAGGCAATTTCAATATAGGCTTGCTTGTGAGTTTTTCTTTTAACTCCTGGTATGCCAATTCACACTGCGCTGACCAAGTAATTTTATCAGGATTTCCCTTACGAGTTAAATCCGTCAGAGGAGCACATATAGAGTTAAAATTTTTAATGTACTTCTGATAAAATCCACACAACGACACGAAAGATCGCAATCTTTCTTTGTCTTAGGCCTCGGTGCTCTTTGTAATTTCTCTAGGTTCTTGGAGTCAGGGGTCATGCTACCCTGATATACCGTATGTCCCAAGAACTCCAACTCTTTACATCCAATACAACATTTGGTTGGTCTAGCGGTCAAGTTTGCTTTTCTGAGTCTATCAAATAACATATTCAAAGAGTTAACGTGTTCCTCAAATGTTTCAGTAGCGATGAGGATATCATCCATGAAATTCGTGATACATGGATTATTCAGGGATCCAACCATTTTAGCATCATCCTAGAAAACACACTCGGAGCATTTTTCAACCCAAACGGCAACATGTTGAACTCATAATGTCCTTCCGAGGTGCTAAAAGCTAAATAAGGTCGAACCTCAGGCTTTACTGGAATTTGATAATAGCCTTTACTCAGATCCACCTTCCAAAAATATTTTGCCTTGTTCAGCCTGGCAAATAGTTGATTTGTATCAGGTAATGGATCCACCTGACCTTCTGTGACAGTATTCTCTTTCATGTAATCTATGCACAGTCTATGTTCCCCAGATGGTTTCCTCAACAAAACCACACTAGAGCTATACGGAGATTCACTGTGAGAAATAATCCCTTCTTTCAACAGGTAATCTATCTCCTCTTTCAAAGCTTTCTCTTTTGCGAATGGGATAGAATAGGGTCTCATACAGATTGGTGTTGGGTCTACAAGTTTCATATCATATTCGAACAAATTGGTGTGCCCCGGTTTGTCCGTTAACACATCCGTATGATCATCCAAAACCTTTTGAACCCTCTCCCTCTGATTTTTCGTCAAGTGTTTACTGACTTTTACCTGTGCAGCTGTCTCACAGGGGTTTAGGGGGTATTCGTGAGAGGCCAGTGGTTCGTTTTTCATCTCCGTTGCGATAGTCAAGGTCATTAAGTGTGTTCCTTCCTTGATTTGTCTGTCCGGATATTTCTTTAGAAGGTTCACATGATAGATTTTCTCTTTCCTCTTCTTATCTATCTTGTAGTTAGTTCTAGACACCTTCTCTAGAACTGTATATGGACCTTGCCATCCAATTTGCAATTTGTTACTGCTTCTGGGTAGTAGAAGAAGCACCTTCTCTCCCACAACTAGTTCCCTATCCTTCGCTTTCTTATTATAATATGCAGCATGTTTTTTCCTGGCTTGTCTCAAATTATCATTAGCAAGTTTCCAGCCCGTTTTAAGACGAGTGGTCAGCTCGTTCACATATTGATATGATGAGGTAACAATCTCTTCTGCCTTCTCTTCGGTCCACGTCCTCAATAAGGCTTCCAATGGACCTTTTATTGGCCTCCCAAACAGCAGAGTGGCCGGTGCCATTCCGGTAGAATTATGTGGAATTTCCCGGTACGCAAACAACGCAGCGGGCAAATATTGGTCCCACGTATCAGGTTTTTCATGCGCCAGCTTTTTCAGGATCGAAATGAGGGTCCCGTTGAACCTCTCTACCTGGCCGTTCCCCTGGGGGTGATACGGACTACAGTGAAAGTGCTTGGCTTGGAATAACCAAAAAACTTCTTCCGTTATTTTCCCCTTCAACTGTGAGCCGTTATCAGTCAAGATTTGATGCGGGAATCCTAACCTCGTGAATATAGTAAGTAATGCCTCTGCCACATGCTTCGAATCGATTGACGACAGGGCTACCGCCTCTCCCCACATAGAACAAGTGTCCACCAGAGTGAGGATGTAACTGTTCCTCCTCTTGGTCCGAGTGAGAGATCCCACAATATCCACTGCAACTCTCTCAAAAGGTGTTCCCACTATGGCCATCTCCCATAGAGTTGCTGGAGCAGTCCTATGCTTTGGAGCTACCCTTTGACATTCTGGACAGGATTTTACATAACTCTTTATATCTTCCGTTATCCCTGGCCAGAAATAATGACAAGCTATACGCTGTCCTGTTGCGCTGATTCCCATATGACCACTGAAGGGAATCGCATGCCCTAACTCCATCACTTTCTCCCTATATGAAGTGGGAAGAACCAGCTGTCCGTGACCATTTGTACCAGTTCCATCCTTCCTATAGATCAATTTATTCTTCATATAGTAGTCTCCTTTGTTTGGAGGTGTATGGCATTTAGGCAATTTTTAAAAAACACGGCTTGAGTGATCTGTCCTCAGCCTGTGCCTTCCTCATCTCCTCTGGATGAGTATTTATAGGATTATCCTCCTCCTTCTTTGACTGTGATCTGGTCTGCAATGTGGCCATGATCACAGGTCTCCTGGGATTCCCCAAGAAAACATGTCTACACCCCAATATCAGAGGGTAGATTGGTTCGTTTATCACTGCTGCTCTGATTACTCCTTCCACATAGCGAGTTTTCAGTTATCCTGGCGATGGGAAGTGTCATGGTTGGTACGTCCTTAGTTGCCCCTTGTATCTCCACGGTGTCTGTTGTATACTGATCTGGGTTTACTAGGTGAGAACTCACAAGAGAATCAAAATCTAATCCAGTATCATAAAGGCACCTGATGGTGACCCCATTGCATACAACATCTTCACAAACTGGGGGGTGATAAGGTTCCTGCTGTTCAGCGGGTTTGTCCTTTAATCCCTTGTTCCCCGTTTTAATAGCAGCGAAGGTAGAAGGTTTCCTTTTACAAACGTTGGTGTTATGAGTGTCCCTCTTACACCATTTACACCATAACTTTCCTTGGTGGAAAGGTTTTCTTTCATCATATTTTCGGTCATTGAACTGTGGGTTTATATCTCGATAGTCAACTCTTGGCCTATCAAAGTTGGGTTTACCTCGGTTTCCCTGATCTTTATTTTCAAATTTATTAGAGTTTTGTGGGGCCCTATAATTTTCAACATGCTTCTTCTTAGTGTCAGCCATTTCTGCCTGGGCCGCCTGATACCTCTCTGCGACATTTAATACCTCACCCAACCTCTCTGCACCTTGTTCCATGAGAAACTTTCTCAAGTCTGGAGCCATGGACTCTCTTAATTGCTCTATCATGATCATCTCTTTAAGATCTTGGGTCTTCCCAAAGCAGTCCATTTCTCCAAATAGGTTTCCAATCTGGCAGAGAATTGGTGGTATGTCTCCCCAGACAAAAGCTTGACATTTCTAAATTTCTTCCTATAAAATTCTCAATTCTTCTCATATCTTAACAAAAGAGCCTGCTTTAACATGTCATAATTGTCTTGGTCATCCCTGCTCATCTTTGCAAACACTTCATAAGATGTTCCCCTAAGACCCTGGGATAACTTTAAACTCCACCTTTCTTTTTCTAGCCCATAAGATGTAGCTAATACCTCAAATCTGGTTAAAAATGACTCTATGTCATCATCTTTCTCAACAAAATGGTCTAAATGGAACCCCATGGCTGAGGTTGAGGCCCCCTGACTGGTAGTGGCATCGGAGGTAGAGGGGCTGTGGCTAAATTCGGGAGCATGGCCTTGAAATTCCAACTCCCTTAGTCGTAACTCGTGCTCCCTCTGTAATCTCTTCTCCTCCTTTTCTGCTTCCCTTTCAGCAGCCATCTTCTTCTCTTCAAATTGGAGCCGCTTTATTTCAGCCTCCCTATCAGCCTCCAATGCCCTAGCCTCTTTATCAGCCTCAATTTGTAATCTTTTAATTTCTTTCTCAGCCTCTAATTTTCTATCTGCCTCCTTTTCTTCCCTATCTCTTGCAATAAATTTGTCAACTTCCGCTGTTACATACTGGACCAGCTATGGCCAATCCATACCCATCTCTTTTGCAGCCAGCACAGCAGCAGATCTAAACTTGGCCAAGTCTACCATTCTGTCTTAAGCAACTTTAACAATGTACTAAGACAAATTTAAAACTCTAATAAAGCAAAGTACCAACTATGATTAATTAATTAACTACTGGCCGTGACAATTCATCAACTGTTAATTTCCACCTTAAAGTACTTTTATCTTTATGATAGGATATTTTTAACCTCTAGGGACAATAGGGATACAATATTGAATTTTATAATAAATGATAATTTTAAATCCCGGAGCGAGCTACCCAATATATGTGGTGGGTTTAGATGTTATGAATGTTGGTGTTGTATTAAATTTGTAACTGAGTGAGGTCAAGCTGTGAAGGCCCATGAGTCTAACAATTGATGGGGTGTGTTCTCAGGGTACCTTTCTGCTACCACCCTACGATCTCACTCATAATTATATTTACACTAGAATAAATGATGACTACGTCTAAATGTCTAGGCTAATGTAAGTGTGGTGTGATGGTAATCCAATACACACACACACACACACACACACACACACATAGATATTAAATTCTATGATCAATTCAACTAACACAGTGTTTTAAATTTGGTATTTAACGAATCTTTTTACAATTTATTTAGTCCTGAACCTAATATTATTTTGGTCAGGACTATCAAAATCAAATGAAATCAATATATATATATATATATATATATATATATATATATATATATATATATATATATATATATATATATATATATATATATAATAATAATAATATTAAATTCTTTAAGCACCAAACACGGCGCATAAGGCAGAAACCAGTGCTCTCCAGGTTGTTCGTTGTGACGCCACTCCTCTTAGCTCTTGCACATTATTTAGGCCCAACGTTCTTCCTTCTCTTATTATTGTTCTTCTGAGTGTTTCTTTTGGTCTTCCTTTTTTCCTCTTACCCTCAGGAACCCAAGTGAGCGCCTGTAGTGGTATTCTGTTGTTTTGCATTCGTAGGACATGACCGATATAAGACCATCGTCTTTTCCTTATATAGTCGGAGACATATTTCTGCCTGGAGTCTTCTCTTATTTGTCGATTAGTCTTGAATTCTTTCCAACTGATGTTCATGAGTTTTCTAAGACATTTGTTCTCGAATGTATTCAGCTTGTTCTCCAATGATTTTGTTATTTTCCAACTCTCACAGCCGTATGTTAACACTGAGATAACATTTGAATTAAACAGACGAAGCTTGGTATGTATATTCAATGATCGTAATTTCCAAATGTTAGATAATCTATTGAAGGCGCTAGCTGCCAAAGCAATTCTAGTATGGATTTCTCTTGTTGTGTCACCATCCTGAGTCATTTTACTGCCTAAATAATTGAAACTTTCAACTTTCTGTAGTTTTTCCCCGTTCAAGATGATATCAAAGGTCTCGTTAGAAAAGTTCATAGCTTTAGTTTTAGAGGCATTTATTTGGAGACCTATTTTAACCGAGAGATGACACAAATTATTTATTGCTTCTTGGGATTGTCTTGGTGTTGAACTTAAGAATGCTACATCATCTGCGAAATCCAGGTCCCCCAGGAATTTTCCATTTGTCCATTTTATACCCAATTGTTCATTGTGGGTATAGTTTCTCATAACCCAATCAATAGCTATTCCAAAAAGTAGTGGTGACATAATACAGCCTTGTTTCACCCCTGTTTCTACTGTAAACCATTCTGTATTCCCTTTATTTGTTCTAACACAACATCTTGCATTGTCATATAGCGCTTTGATTATATTCACATATTTTGTTGGAAAACCATAGATTGTAAGTATCTTCCACAATGATGGGCGGTGTAGACTATCAAAGGCTTTTTGAAAATCGACGAAGGTGATAATAAGTGGCGATTGCCTTTCCACTGATTCTTCTATAATTGTTCTTAGTGTGAATATTTGATCAATACATGATCGTTTCGGCCTGAAACCCGCTTGTTCTTCTCTGATCTTTTCGTCAGCATGCAATTTAAGTCTTTCTAACATCATGGAACATAATAATTTTCCAGGTACTGATAATAGAGATATACCACGCCAGTTATTACAGTCTGATAGATCACCTTTCTTCGGTAACTTTACAATAATACTGTCTTTCCATTGTTGTGGTGGTTGTTCTTCTCTCCATACTTCATTTATAATATCTAAAATTCTCAAGAGGTTGTTGTCATTAACTGCTTTAATCATTTCCCCTGAAATTTCGTCAACACCAGCAGCTTTAAAATTTTTAAATCTTTTAACGGCTTGTTTGATCTCGTTCAGCGTGAATTCATCGCAAGTTATTGGCAAGGTGGTTGTGGGTGTTTCATTATTAAAATCAGGTGTTACTGTTGGTGGTGGTCTGTTTAGCACCTCCATGAAGTGCTCAGCCCATCTCTTCATTTGTTCTTTTTCTGTTGGTATTGAATTCCCTAATTTACCTTTAACAGGTGTTTCCATAGCAGTAGGCTGGTGACATAGTTGTTTTGTAATTTGATAAAGGCACCTACTATTACCAGTTCTTGCAGCATTTTCAGCTTCTACGGCCAGTTCATTGATGAAATGTCTTTTATCTCTTCGAGTTTTTGTCTTCACTTCTTTATTTAACAAGTTATAAGTTAGTTTGCAAGATTCAACTGCATTATGTGTACTTGCCGCTAGTAGTTTAAGTTTTGCTGTTTTCCTTTCTTGTATTTTATCCCAAGTATCTTCTCTCATCCATTTTTTCTTTTTATGTACTAGGTATCCGGTGGTCGCTACTGCTGCTTCTGTCATTGCTGTTCTCAGTTGTTCCCATTTAGTATCGATTGTCTTGGTGGTGATATCGTTGTCAATTTTGCCTAAAGCATCGAAATAGTTATTCATTTTGACATTATATTCCTCCTTTATATCATTTGATTGCAGTCTGTGTACATCTATTCTTCTATTTTTATTCTGTTGGTATAACTTCTTCAGTTTAATTCTCAGTTTAGCTATGCAGAGGTTATGATCGCTTCCGATCTCTGCACCTCTGTATGCTCTGACATCTTGAACTGATGAGCGAAATTTAGCGCTTATGCAGAAGTGATCTATCTGGTTCTTAGTTCTGCCATCAGGTGAATTCCATGTTATCTTGTGGATATTCTTATGTGGAAAGATGGTGTCTGCCACAACGAGGTTTGATATTTCACAAAGTTCTAGAAGTCTTTCGCCATTTTGATTCATACAGCCTATGCCATGAGTACCGAGATATCTTTGTACTCCATCGTTGTTGTCACCTACTTTGGCGTTAAAATCACCCATGACTGCTATTATGTCATGCTTGGGTATTGTGTTGATGGTACTTAGAAGTGCTTCATCATCATCATCTCATCTCAACCCATAACCCGTCATGGGTCGTAGGGGTGCCATGGTGGAAGCATCAGCAGACAGGGTCCTCCACTGCTCTCTATTCTCAGCAATGCGTACAAGTGTGGAGAAACCGTGTCCTGCCCATTCTTTGATGTTATCAGCCCAGGATTTTCTTTGCCTTCCTCTTCTCCGTTTACCTTCGACTGTTCCCTGGAGGATCGTTTTCGAAAGGGAGTCATGACGAGTTACATGCCCAAACCAGGCAAGCTTTCGACGTTTCACTATTGACAAAAGTGGTTCTTGATGGCCTGCATAGGTGTTTATCTTCTCTCTAACATAGACATTTGTTTTGTGCTCTTTATAGCAAATGCGCAAAATTCTTCTATAACATTTATGCTCGAAAGCCTGAATCCTTCGCTCCGTATCTGCAGTGAGTGTCCAGCCCTCACACCCATACAAGAGAATAGATAATACAAGTGATTTGTATAATTTGATCTTCACAGGAAAACTGATGTTACTTTTCCAGATCACATTCAACCTTGTCATGGCAGCTGAGGCCATCTCAAGTCTTGTCTTGATTTCTTTATTTGATCTTCCATCACTACATATAGTGGACCCGAGATATTTAAAGGTGTTAACTTCTTCTAACGTTTGCCCATTTAACGTAACGTAAAGTGCTTCATAGAAGTCATCTTTTGTGGTATCAAGAGCGTCGTTAGTTGGTGCATAACATTGTACAATTGAGAGCTTGAAAAATCGTGTCTGAAATCTAGCTAATATTAGCCTCTCAATGATAGGTACCCAGCTGATAAGCGATGCTGCTGCTTTCTGTGTCATTAAGATGGCTACTCCCTCAGTGTGACGATTATCATTACTACCAGAGTATATAATTTGCTTTTTTTCTT
This sequence comes from Oreohelix idahoensis, assembly GCA_024509875.1. Classification (NCBI taxonomy): domain Eukaryota; kingdom Metazoa; phylum Mollusca; class Gastropoda; order Stylommatophora; family Oreohelicidae; genus Oreohelix; species Oreohelix idahoensis. The sequence goes on along the minus strand of JAMPIV010008863.1, from coordinate 146,917 downwards.
CTGAAAAATATTTTATGCCCTTCCCCGTCCATCTACGCTCGCTGACACCCAATATATCCAACTTATAATTATCCATTTCTTTAATTACTTCTTCCAATTTTCCGTCTTGATACATAGTTCTTACATTCCAGTATCCAATTTTAAAAATCTCCTTAGCCCCCAAGATATTAGAGTGAGTCATGTTTACTGTCGAGCCTGGTTCTGTTTCGGTAACAATAGCTTGTTTTACGATAGTGAATTGTTAACTCACTGATCAACCCTCCGATCCAACCGACCGATTCGAGGGTTTCGAGGTCAGTTATAGGAAAATATCTACACCACTAGATACTCTGGTGTATCTTTTATTCTATAATTTAACATAACATGGTATTATCCATCGAAATATACACATTCCTGATGTTTTTCTTTCGGCGTCTTAGGTGAGAAACGAATTTCACCTCCATCTTGGAAGGGTAGATAACTCAATCTATATATATATATATATATATATATATATATATATATATATATATATATATATATATATATATATATATATATATAGATATATAGATATATATATATATATATATATATATATATATATATATATATTCAATTCAATTAAACAAAAGGGGACAATCTGTCTAAGCACATAATTTAAATTCTAATAATGGTGTTAATATATCTTTACTAATGTTAACTGGCACTAGATGGCGGATTGGGGTTTGCACATCATCCCCTGTCTTTATTCACAAATATTCTGTTCACTTTATTGGGTGGAAATGGATTTTATTTTATATAATTAGATTATTGTAGGGTAGATCGTTGATGAATCGTTCCGTGCCAGGGCTTATATACTTATCTGGCACGTGAAGCTAAGTGATAGTTGTCTCTCCGGCCAACGGCCACAGTCTCAATCTTCCTGTGGCAATCTTGGTAGAGCGCTTGTACCAAGACTACAGTTTCAGTGGTAGAGAGCTTGTACCACTACAGCAAACTCTACTTTCTCACTGCTTATTATAGTCAGGAAGCTGGCACTAGCGTAGTGCCAATAAAAAACCCTGCAACTTTAAGATTATGATTTGTCTTAACACAATATCTAATCTACTAAATCCACAATTAATAATACATTCAAAATAAAAGAACAGGGTCAGATCTCTCTGACCAACCCAGCTCATCCAATCTAGATTGATGGAACAACTTGTACCAGTTTTCTTTTTCCTCTCCCCTAATGGCTGCAACGCCTCTGCCATTATCCTTGATATTTTTCCATAAAATATGATGGGTGATATGATCCTTGATGACAACCTATATAATCTTTTTGATCTACCTCTCTGGTAGCATGTTAATATGGTGGATCAACCTCTAGGTCCTGCATAAGTCTGCTAGGGACCTATGTACCTACAGTCGTAAAATATTTTTCATATGGCAGTATCTCACACTCAATTTTTTAAATAAAATATTAATAATTTCGTTCTTACCACACATTCAATGAAATACACACAGGTACTATGGTTTGGCACAAATTTAGCTGTGCCACTGCTAGACTATGACTGCTTTTCTTTAGTTATGTCTTTATTATATGGTGAAGCAAGTCAAACTTCTGGTCTATCAATCGACCTGTTTAAGGGAACGTTTTACTTCAAATGGCGTCCAGCCTTTCAATTTTTTTCTCAATATCCCCTACGCTGGCCAATAGAAATCGGCGTCTATCAAATTTTGAATTCAAAGTAAAAAAAACCCACTGCAAAAATACTGTGTGTTTTTAGGTACGTTGGTTAGTCTGCCTTAGGCTTCACTTGCAAAAATATATTTTTAGTTTCGGGCCAACCAATAACCTCTCTCCCTCTGTCTAACTACAACCAATCACATTACACGTACTCTCTTCTTCCTCATTTCAAAAATGCGTTAAAAAAAAGTTATGGCCAAAATAAGCAGGCATGAGTGTTCGTCAGTCTGTCCTAGAATATATAGTATTATTGCAATATCTTGGTTATTAATAGGACGATTTTGCAAATTAAAATATATTATTGATCAGGAGATCCTATTACAGTAATATATCTAAGTTTTATGACCCTAAGTATTATGATTCGTATTTCCATATTTTTTCCATGTTAGTCGTCAATATTATTCAAATCTAGAAATCCACCATCTTTTTCCCCTCTCTCTCTCGTTTCATTCAAACTAAAACGACAATGTCTGTGTTTCGTCAGAATTTACGCTACAATACAGGAAATGAGAGCGGTGTGTGTGTTTATACATTTTCACTGCGTGAATATAAGGCGATGCAGTATGGCCTTGCGTCGTATTTTCAAATCTGCCAAAAGCCATCTCCCGCGTTCGTTACAAGTTTTGATTCCAAACAACGAGCGCTAGTAGCATTCTTCTGTCTCTCCTTTCCCCTCCTTCTTTTCTCTCATTCCGTCTTAGAACAAATACGCCTTGACCTTGTAAAATTGTTATATTTAATTCTCAAGAACGACTTAGAAAAGATAGTACCATTCATTCTACGCTAAGGCTTATCAAAACCGACACGATTGCAGGCGCGTGTGAAGAAGCTGATCGGGACTCCACTATTTTATTTCTACCTTATTTTGACTTTATACTCTATAATGTTTTATCTAATTTATCGATTGTATTGAGGATATCACTACAATATTGATTGAAATTGTGATTTTGATAGAGATGGGGCACGAGCAGTTATAATTGTGAAAATACTGCAAGTCCTCGGCCATCGGAGGGCTGTTAAATAGCAACAACCTCTATTAGAGTTACAACCCGTGTTTATTGTAATAGTACATTCATTTATCTTTAAAATGACGTGTAATTCATAAAAATCTGTGAACAATTACGAAAACTACAGCTTACTTTGTGCAAACACCTACAGGATGAAAATGGGAAAAAAAATTTAATTCGGCCACAGTGTGTTTTTCAATTCGGTAGTTAATGTGTTAGTGTTCCCGTCCGTGGCTGCTCAAACTGTTCTTTGGCAAATTTGCAGGGCTCCCTGAAGAATCTTTCCATATCCATCCGTGTTTTCCTTCTCTTCCTGCACAACCTTTCTGCTCTACAAAGAGCATCATGTTGACCTTTCAGGTGCTCCCAAACCTGTCGTAATCCTTCCTTTTCCTTGGCCACTGCGTTCTTGAACAATTTTATGGCATGCATCTTCTTTTTCCTGATCTCTAACTATTCTGATTTGTCTTCTCCTTTTTTTGCTGTGGGTTACGTTCCCTTGTCTACCTGACTCCAAACACTTTGTGACAGTGAAGATATATTATTTCACCGAAGATTTCCAGCTGCTTCTCCAAAGTTATCTGCTTCAGGTTTTTATCCAACCCTTTTGAAATGGCTTTGTCCATCTGTTCCTAAAGCCCTTTTGCACTGGCAAATGGAAACTTGATTGCATCTCTTTTCCCGTCCAAGGGGGTGTGTGAGATCATTGTTAAGGTGGGATTTACGTATGTTATGTAGGAACGTAACAATATCCTTTCTGTGTACTGTTGTAGTCAGTCCGACCTGGGCCAAACAGCTTTGGTATGCGTGATTAGCTCACCAGGCGTTGAGGCGCTAACAGAGTGTCATGTTGACATCCGAACATCAGACATCTCTTGTATGTGAGGTACTCGAAGTTTGTGTGGTTGACAAGTGATGTGGGTGTGTTTAGGCACGAATTCGTTTAGGCTCTTTGATAGATAAACAAGGCACCAACTCACTCACATGCAGTAGTCAGTAATTGTAGAAACTGCTGGAACTTTCAACCATTTATTTACGAGACACAGTGACATCCACAGTTACAGTCAAATGGACGAAAATCAAGGACATCATATATATTGGAAATGACTGGCAAAACATCTGGCATTATAAAGCTTGAACCACTCATCTATAAGGACGTTATCGACAATGGTCTGTCCTTTAACAACTGTTCATAGGTGGTAATAATTAGGAACATCGAACATCATCAGTTTTGTATAGCTCGTAGGTATGATGCTAATAACGCTGGCTTGACAACATATTCTTTTCCTACCGTAGCTCAGGGCCCCTGACTGAACGCGTCAGGTAGTCCTTTAACAAATATAGTTGCTTAATATAGAAGTCTGTGAACTTGTAAATAAAGTCACGACTTCATCTGGCTTCACCTGCCAGGCACTGCTTCTTCTGCTCAAAGTTATAGGCCGTAATGACGGGCCTTATAAGGGTTGATAAACAACTGTACATTTTTCCATAGGCATGTATTATCTTTCATGCTGAAACATACCGCCGTCCTGCGGGTTTCATTTCAATAAAACTTTATTGTGCTTCTGTAAAGTACTTCAACGAATAGACCTAACTTGCTACGTCAAGCACACATAATGGACTCTGGATCACAAGAACTGTGAGCGCTACTCACAGGTTCATACAAAATGTTCTGCAAACTTTGCGTAATAATTAAGTAATTTTACCTTGGACAGAATTCCCAAAAACACACAAATAACACCTGTCGTCATTCCAGACGAACAGAATAACTCTGGGGAAAATCACTAATATCAGAAGACTATCTTTTCCCCAGATAATGCAGAGAAGAAACAACGGACATCTTCGTCCGGCAGAAAACCAGCTCATCACCCACAGACGGAAGTTTGCTCGGTTCGCGCTAAAAGCTAGCGCATGCGTAGACAGAACAGATTTGAGAACAGTTAACTATCCCGTCTTAAGAAAGAATAAACACAGGGAAGGTAACCCCTAATCAATCTGTGTCAGGGAGTTAACATAAAGTTCTGTACCTTCGATTATCAAAAGTATTAAATAGATTTACATCTTCTGGAACCGACTAAAATGACGGTAACAGACTACCACCCCCTCCGGATTAAAAAAAAAACAAACTTTTTTTGGGGGAAATACATCAATGAGCGAGATGCAACAAGCTCATAACGCATGAATGATGCGCCGATGAAAGGATCGATAAATATAACGACATAATGTCAGACCCAATCAACGCACAATAGCGCATCTAGTGAGAACAAAAGTTCACCTAACAAAATAAGAGAAAATATTTTCTCCAAGCAAAATATATCCGGAAGGTACCATCAAATAAACATCTGGCGATGCTAACAAAATCACATACATATAAAAAAATTGCAATGTTATAGTGATGCAAATGATAACATATCTTGCAAAGTCATACAAACATATAAATCTATAAAAGTATCATGTTATAATGACTATCATCTAATGGATGGACATCATCAAAATTTGTAAAGTTATTCTATATACATATGACAATTCAAGTGTATACTCTAACAAAATAGAAGATGGCATCCACAAAGTATAAATCAATTCTGTATGTCGTAGATCATGTAAGCAGCATCTTGATTCTCAAAACACTCCGTACCTGGTACTAGTTTGCGCTGAGAACAATATAAATAACACAATTAGCAACAAGCTATAATGTACTATAATTACTAATACATGTTACATGTAGCCGCATTAATTTTTTTCTTTTCCGACCTTTATATTATGTCAACTCAACCTTCTCCATTACAGTAAAGATAGTAATAGAGAAAGAAACCAATTAATTTACCACTCTAAGTTGACAACAAATGTGTTAATATATATATATATATATAGGTATAGTGAAGAGACATATGTCTAGCAGTGTATCAGGAAAAACTAGGACACACGACTTAAGTGGACTCATGTGGGCATCTAGACAATATGTCTGCCATCACATTATCCAGACCACGGATAGCTCGCACCGTGAAATGAAAAGGTTGAAGAGCAATAGCATATCGAGTAGATCTCGAGCTCTTCAAATTCTTACACCGAATAGCTGTAAGAGCTTTTTGGTCTGTTTCCACAATGAAATGCGGACCAAGAAGGAATCTTTGTAACTTAAGGATTGACCAAACCATAGCCAACAACTCACGGTCTAAAACCGAATAATTCCTTTCTGCCGCATTCAGTTTCCTAGAAATATACATTACAGGATGCTAGACCATGACCGACTCGATGACCCAGGAAAGAAATTTCGCTAAACCCAACAAAGGCTTTAGAGGGTTTTGCAGTCAAATTATGCTCGCGTAGAGTTGACAGTAATTCATTTAACCCCAAATAGTGATCTTCCCAAGTATTACTGAAAAGACAGATGTCATCTAAGTATGCAATGACATCTGAATGATATGAAAGAATTCGACGCATCATGCGTACGAAAGTAGCCGGGGCGTTCATAAGCCCGAAAGGCATACAATTCCACTGAAACAAACCCCTAGGTGTTGAGAAAGCAGTGAAAGGTTTGGCGTGTTCAGTTAACGGAACTTGCCAATAGCCTTTTGACAAGTCAAGCTTAGTAAAGAATCGAGAGTTAGAAAGTCTAATAAGTAGATCTTCTAATAAAGGCATAGGTTCAGCATCGAACTTCGTAACTTGGTTTAATTTGCGATAATCTACGCAAAGGCGTATGTTATTGTCTTTCTTTCGAACAATAACCATGGACGAAGAGTATGCTGAGGTGGATGGTTCAATTATCTTCAATTGTATCATTTCATCCAATTCTTTCTCGACTTGTGCTTGAAAATGAATAGGAATAGGTTATGGTCTTACTCTGATCAGATTATGATCAGTAAGTATAATGTCATGCTCAATGACATGTGTGTGTCCAGGAATGTCAGTAAGGACATCCTGAAATACTTGTAGTATAGAAGATATTTGTCGCTGTTCCTCAAAAGACAAATTAGAAGAAACAGTAACGTTTCTCCATGATTCAGTAGAAGTAAGTGGAATCATAGGAAGAGGTAGGTTAACATCTGAAAAAGTAGTTTCCTCATCCTGTACAACTGACAGGGATGAGATATGACCTTGTTGGACTGGAGAGTCGTCCGTCGTCTGAAAAATAGGCTGCAAATAGTCTGGTCGCTTATGATATTCCGTAAGCATATTTATATGGAAGGTTTTATGCCTTCCATCAATATCGACAACATAGTCGACATCGGAAATCTTCGAGACTATAGTATATGGGCCTTTCCATGTAATAAGCAGTCTGTTCTCCCTAGAAGGAAGTAAAACAAACGCTTTGTCTCCAGGACAAAGTTGACGTAGGCGTCTCTTCTTATTAGCAAATAGCCTAGCCTTTTCCTTAGCAAATTCGGATGATAAAGTTGCTAGCTTGCATGATTCAATGATTTTTTTTCTGAGAGCAATGACATACTCATATGAAGATTGTGTGTCATTGTCGATATTATCAGCAGTTATAAGATCATGCAGCAAAGACATAGGACCGCGCGGTCGCGCGCCAAAGACAAGTTCAAAAGGAGAAAATCCTGTATGTTCGTTGGGGACCTCCCTATAGGCAAAGAGAGCCGCGGGTAGGACCCTGTCCCAATCCTGAGGATGATCCTCAGTTATCTTCCCCAGTAAGTTCTTGAGTGTTCTATTAAGACTCTCAACTAACCCATTAGACATTGGGTGATAAATACTACTCAGAGATCTCTTAATGTGCAGAGTAGACATTACCTGCGACATTGTCTCTGATATCAATTGTGTGCCATGGTCTGACAATATTTCCACAGGAAAACCTAAACGAGAAAATATAAGCCAAAGAGCGTCTGCGATATCAGCAGTGGAAATGCTCTTAAGAGGAATAGCCTCTGGCCAACGCGTGCACATACCAACGCACGTAAGGATAAATTGATGTCCCCTGGCCGATTTAGTCTTAAAAGGGCCAATGATATCTATGGCCATTTTCTGAAACGGCCGATAGGAATGTCTGCAGCCTGAATAGGCGCAGCATGCCGTGGACCTCTAGATTTTACCTCTTGACATATTTTGTAAGATCGGCAATAAATTCGTATGTCTTTATTGACAAATGGCCAAAAGAAAGATCCCAGAACTCTCGACTTAGTTCGGGAAAAATCCATGTGTCCAGCACACTGAGAATCGTGTGCATGTTGAAGAATTAAAGCTCTCATACTTTTGGGCACGAGAATTTGAGAATGCATAGTCGCGTCTGAGTGTTGTACCATACGCACTAGTATACCATTCTTCATAGTGATATATGATTTGCGATTTGTATTCTGATTCGAATCACCGTTTTTAGCGAGAAGAAAGAATTTCTTTAAAGAAGGATCTTTTTCTAGTAGTTTCACAAACGAGTCATGCGAAATCTCCAAGTGATCATCTTGGCTAACTACTTCATTAACTTCAGTAGATGAAGTCTGAGGAATAAAAGCTTGTGCTCTTGTTACCACTGCATTGGCTGTTTGCATATTCTGTTCTTCCCAGGCAGCAATTTGTTGCGGGGTGTATTCCTTAACCCCGTGAATACGACCGATTATAAGATCCGCAATAGGATTAGGTAGAAGACACGCGTGGACATCTCCCGTAAAGAAAGAAGTAGCAATGTGAATAATAACGGTCGAGTACTTTTCAACTGTGCCACCAAATGTTACACATTTAACTATTTTTCCTGTGGCACAGCGAGGATCTATAAGCGATTGCTTAACCCCAATAGTAGTGCACCCAGAATCAAATAGTAATGAGACTGGGTTACCATCCACGAGACCTCTATGCAAGATAAGCGATCCTCTCCCGTCATGCGCAATTGCAGCAGGGAGAGTGGGCAGAGGGTAACCACAACTTAAAGTAGATGCCGTGGTCGGTTCAAACAATGTTGAGCATTGGGTGCATTTAGATGCTCTCCCAAAGTCAAAAGCTGCACAAGTGACAGCATTAGAATTTTTATTCTCGTTCACTTGATTATTAGCACCATGAGACTCTTGTTGTACAGAGTTTCCCTGGTGATGTGATCTCTTTTTCTTGTACTGAGATCTACCACGATTATTATTCCCTCTGAAATTATCATAGTTTGATCTACCTTGACCACCGCTCTGGTTCGAATCCCAGTTTCCATAATCACTATTGTCATTACCCCACTGATCATAGTGTTTACCTGTTTGGTTACGATGCCCCCGCGAAGGATAGTCTTGATAGTGTCTATAGTGACTAATTCTCCGGAAATTTCCATAATTACTTACTTACTTACTTACTTACTTAGTCGTTCCCCTTCTACCGTGAGGTGTAGAGGTTTGGAAGAGAGAGCGCCAGACTATCCTATCGGCTGTCTTCCTCCTGGCATGGTTCCATTCTAGTCTTCGGTCCTTCAAAGATTGTTTAATGTTGTCCTCCCAGCGGACTCTGGGTCGTCCTCGGGGTCTGGATCCTTGGCTCTTTGTTTCCCATGCTTGTCGTGGTATCCGATCTTTTCCCATTCTGCAGACATGGCCAAACCATCTTAATTGGGACTGTTCTACTTGGAATTTCCATAATTATTGGACCCGAAATAACGAGGACTATCAGATCGCCTCCAGTTCTCTGAAGAAGACCCATTATGTGATGGGTTACCCTGATTCTGATCATAATTACGATTGCTCTTCTTATTGAAGTTATGTTGAGCACCTTGGAATTTATTCATAAAATTAGGGCCATATGGTGCTGCAGAAGCAACCGATAATTCTTCTTTAACCTTAGCATTGCTAACAGTAGCATGGGGATGTGCAGTTACATACTGGCAACAGTATTCTTCCATGTCTTTTATGTCTTTAGGTTTACGCTCATAAATAAAAGCAAGGAAAGACTCAGTGACAGATGACATAACTTTATCTCGAAGTAATAAGTCCATAAGGGCTTCATATGTTTTTTCTGTTTTAGACAGCTCAATCCAACGTGTGAATGTAAGACGTATCTTAGTAATAAAGTCAGAGAACTCTACTCCAGTTTCTGGTAGCATTGTCTTAAAACGAAGACGATAATCTTCTTCTTTTAATTGATATCTCTTAAGTAATGTTGCCCTGACAACATCATAATTAGTTCTATCATTTTCCTCTACTGCCATTACAGTACGTAATGGTTCACCTGAAAGTAATCCCATCAGTTGTCTGACATATTGTTCCTTATCTACCTTATGTGCTACGCATGTTAATTGGAACTTATCCAGGTAGAATGTTATGTCGTCCTTTAAAGGGTTGAAAGGAGGTAATTTAACCTTGTAAGTATTCTCCTTTATCCTACCCGAAGTTGATTGAGGAGCACTCATATTCATCACCGTTAATTTCTCTATCTCCAAAGCTAATAGCTTTTCCTCATGTTCCATTTGTGCTTTCCTTTCCTCAGCAGCAGCTTGAAGTTTTCTCTCCTCAGCAGCAGCTTCTTTTTCTAATCTTTTATTTTCAGCTTCAGCAGCAGCTTGAAGTTTTCTTTCTTCAGCTTCTCTGTCCAACTGCTTTTGCATTCTTTTCTCTTCAGCCTTCTGTGCTTTGGCATATTGAGCAAGTGCAAACTCTTCCAATTTATCACCAGTTTTGCCAAGGGATTTCCCTTGCTCAATAAAGACATCTAATGTAGACATCCTGTCTAATAATATGAGATGAGACCTGAAAAATTGAATAAATTACCTTATCTCAACCTCAATGGGAGACAAGTCTGTAATCCTAGACTTGTATACTCACTTTACTTTATCTATCCCAATCTCCGTGGGAGACAAGTCTTTTAATCAAAACTTGTATGATCACCTTGTTTCTTTATAATAATATGATCATAAATAACCTCTATCTGAAAAGTGCATCATATCAACAATAATAGTCCATGACCAAGTATATATATAGACTGTGTATGATGAACAAGTAGACGAAAACAATACAAAGACAAGAATGTATAACAACCGAAAACGTTCGCAGAAGTCAAATGATAAATAAAGCTTAACTAAATCTAATGTTGTAAAAAAATTACAATGATAACTGCGAAAAACAAAACAAATCACAACACTGTTATAAACAAAAAGGGTGTATACAAATAAATGAAAGGAAGGAGAGGAGGACAGATACAAACAAAACAAATCGAAAAAATCAAAGAATGGAGAAAAAAAATAACGAAAACGACACTAACACATCTCGTCACAGCTAAGAAAAAGAAAATGAAAAGTAGCAACACCCGTCGCTCGCAATTCCCGCTGTGGGAAATATGCGCAGTCCCTACAGAAAACGCTCTCGATAGAACCTCTGTTACGTGGTATCTTCTAACGGAGTTACCTGCCCAACCAGCCCGCGAAACACACACTAACACAACATGTAAACAAAGAACATGTAAACAAAGAATGCATTAATAAAGTGTGTTGAAAGAAGGCTCAGTTATTCACAATATAACGGTACAATGTTTCCGAAAAACTAGAATGGAACCAGGCCAGGAAGAAGACAGCTGATAGAATGGTCTGGCGCTCTCTCTTCCAAACCTCTACACCTCACGGTAGAAGGGGAACGACTAAGTAAGTAAGTAAGTAAGTTTCCGAAAAAACAAACCGCCACTTATCTTAGATATAATCCTGGCGTTAGTCAACAATGGTGTCTGACAATATACAGCAATGCGAGGAAGCTCCACCGTTGACAATTACAGTGATGAGACTTGTCACAACAGCTGAACTTGAATGTAAACACGAGTCGTGATCGCTCACAATGAAGGTCATCGACGAGTTTCAAACTGTTGAAGGTGTGTTGCTGTTATGTGCTGAACAGTATAAATGATCTTGTCCAGTTTCCAATGTGTAGTTCATCATCAAATAATGTCATCAATCAGTCCAATGGACAGCTTTAGACCCACTGATCTGGCCTACCACAAATGTTACCGTATATTTACGGCCACCACAAATGTTAAGGTGGGATTTACGTATGTTATGTAGGAACGTAACAATATCCTTTCTGTGTACTGTTGTAGTCAGTCCGACCTGGGCCAAACAGCTTTGGTATGCGTGATTAGCTCACCAGGCGTTGAGGCGCTAACAGAGTGTCATGTTGACATCCGAACATCAGACATCTCTTGTATGTGAGGTACTCGAAGTTTGTGTGGTTGACAAGTGATGTGGGTGTGTTTAGGCACGAATTCGTTTAGGCTCTTTGATAGATAAACAAGGCACCAACTCACTCACATGCAGTAGTCAGTAATTGTAGAAACTGCTGGAACTTTCAACCATTTATTTACGAGACACAGTGACATCCACAGTTACAGTCAAATGGACGAAAATCAAGGACATCATATATATTGGAAATGACTGGCAAAACATCTGGTATTATAAAGCTTGAACCACTCATCTATAAGGACGTTATCGACAATGGTCTGTCCTTTAACAACTGTTCATAGGTGGTAATAATTAGGAACATCGAACATCATCAGTTTTGTATAGCTCGTAGGTATGATGCTAATAACGCTGGCTTGACAACATATTCTTTTCCTACCGTAGCTCAGGGCCCCTGACTGAACGCGTCAGGTAGTCCTTTAACAAATATAGTTGCTTAATATAGAAGTCTGTGAACTTGTAAATAAAGTCACGACTTCATCTGGCTTCACCTGCCAGGCACTGATTCTTCTGCTCAAAGTTATAGGCCGTAATGACGGGCCTTATAAAGGTTGATAAACAACGGTACATTTTTCCATAGGCATGTATTATCTTTCATGCTGAAACATACCACCATCCTGCGGGTTTCATTTCAATATACCTTTATTGTGCTTCTGTAAAGTACTTCAACGAATAGACCTAACTGGCTACGTCAAGCACACATAATGGACTCTGGATCACAAGAACTGTGAGCGCTACTCACAGGTTCATACAAAATGTTCTGCAAACTTTGCGTAATAATTAAGTAATTTTACCTTGGACAGAATTCCCCAAAATACACAAATAACACCTGTCGTCATTCCAGACGAACAGAATAACTCTGGGGAAAATCACTAATATCAGAAGACTATCTTTTCCCCAGATAATGCAGAGAAGAAACAACGGACATCTTCGTCCGGCAGAAAACCAGCTCATCACTCACAGACTGAAGTCTGCTCGGTTCGCGCTAAAAGCTAGCGCATGCGTAGACAGAACAGATTTGAGAACAGTTAACTATCCCGTCTTAAGAAAGAATAAACACAGGGAGGGTAACCCCTAATCAATCTGTGTCAGGGAGTTAACATGCAGTTCTGTACCTTCGATTATCAAAAGTATTAAATAGATTTACATCTTCTGGAACCGACAAAAATGACGGTAACAATCATCATCAGGCAGATCAACTTAAATATTTTCAGCACTGTACATTGACTCCTGGTTGAGTTCTTCTAACGTCTCACCCGTCGAAACAGAGCACTGTTGATCAACTGAGCGCTGTTGATCTCCCCCTGATTAGCTCCTGCACCCCTTTTTTCTGTGGATTTGCATTCCTCTCAGAGTAGCGAATTATTATTATTATTACCGTTATCATTGTTTCTTAAAGAGTCCATTCTTTATTTCTTCAAGTTCTCGTGTTGTGTTATTATATGTTCAGATTGATATTGTAATTATTCTAGTCTTCTTGTGATTTTTGCACCAAGTGGTACTATGGTATGTTCTATTTTGGATAACGTTTATTGTCAAATGTCAAACACCAACACCATGGTCAAAGAACAACGGTTAAAATCCATCAATACTTGTAATGAATAAACTTCACCAAGAAGAAAACGCCATCATAGACGACTGTTTATTTTATTATCAAATATTATCGAATACATTTATTATCGAAGACAGGTCTTTGTAACAAACATTATAACTTCGCACTGTTATTTTGTCATAAGTCTTTGATCACGTTCATAAAACTCGCCCAAACCATTGTGCATTAATTATAATTATCAGACTTCACTTATTTCTATATCTCTTATACCACCGCGTTAAACATTATTCCATTATATTTGTACACATTTTATTTGCGTCTGCATAATCATTCTAGCTTTGCTAGCCTAAATTAAATTCTGAGTTCATATATATTTTCATTTGGCTTACCACGCCATTTTTATTATTACTAACGCATCATTTATTGATTATTCTGCCCCAATGGCTATAGCAAAAGTCATTCGACGACTATCGAATTATTTATTCTCTTTTACGAGATATATTTAATCTCTTTGGACACTCAGGTCCTGAAATACACTTCTTATCAATAAATCTAAGTCGCAATGGCCACACTTTGCTATTCGCTGTAGGGTGGTTAAAACCAAATTAATTAAAGACACTTTCGATCAGCCCGAAGGGCATAACGCAGACTGTTCGTAACTATGTATTTCGCGTCATCATCCTGTACGTGATACGTCTTAGTGTGTCTAGTTGGGATGCTAAATGGTGCAATCATCCTGACCAAAAATAAACCAGCCTAAATGATTACCCACCATGAAGCAGTCCTCATCATGCCTGTTCAACCGTGTCTCAAAGACGAGTACTTATTGGTGAAAATCTTGCACATGTAGTTGTGAGAACGTGTAAGATGTAATGTCCCTCAATGCTTGGAAATCTCTCTAGCGTCGACAAACTGTTGACATTTGTCTCAGGAAACTGACTGCTGTCTGGTAAGAAGTATGGTTCGGGCTATGAAGCTTTGATTGAATGACTTTATATCGTGCAGCACACAGTTTGAGTGGATGAATTCACTTTATGCAATAACGCTTTGAGTAGCTAAACTTGGTTGAGACTATAAGCTTTTGAGTGATTTTATCTTTATATATATATATATATATATATATATATATATATATATATATATATATATATATATATATATATATATATATATATATATATATATATATATATATATATATATAATCGGAATCAACGTGTGAGTACTTTAAATTGGCTCAGGTGACATGCTTTTGAGTGAGCTGAATTTGAAATACATCTATATGCAAATCTAGTAGTGAGCACTTGATAAACGTAGGACTAAAATGCTGCACCACAGTCGTATACAAACGCGGGCGTGTATTTCCTTCCTTGTAACTTAGGAAGTGTATGATGTTATATCTTGTGAATTCTGCTATCCGGACGTAGGCGTTGCTAGCTTCTTTTCAATTAGACGTCTAGTTCTTAGTGTGTAGACTCAGATTTCTGCAGAACTTGATTTTCCCTTCTGCAAATTTCTAAAGAACACATTTAGTTTTACATTCCACTGGAATAAAGTTATAATTAACAGTGGAATGAAATCATGGAAAGGCTAGGCTCTGAGAACTTCTTCCAATATGCCCCGCGGATGATGTAAAAAGTACTAAATTCAGCAGCACATCAGGTTATATTTTATTATTTCCAATGTGTGACAAGTCTTGGGCTGTGTCCTATAGCTCCATTCTCTGATCCACTAACTCGTTTTTCACCTTGCTATTGCACAACTGTATGCCCGCTTGCGAGTTCATTGCCTGTCAATCGCTATAAGTGGGTGGGCTCTCGTAACAAACGCTTCGGCTCCGCGCTAGTTGTTCGGTGATACAAAAAACATTGGCTTGCTTTTGACCACAGATAAGAGAAATTATGAACTCCTTTATTACAGAGTTATTGTCCTTTGCGGCTTCGAGTAAATTACCCTTCACAGACTCCATGGTGCTCAATCTATTGTCTCATTGTCGTCTGGCCCAAGGGCGATTTCCTTTGATCTCTTCCTTAATCCTCCCACCACGAAAAAGAAATCTAAGTTTCTTATCGCCGTCAAAGGTAGTCAATCTGGTAACAGGCACTCATCTGCGTATCTCTTCCATATGGCTTAGTCTCGCAAGTCCCTTGTTTTAGACTGCCTCTGCAGACATGCTATTGTATTCAAATGTGGTGACACTGGGTGTTTAAACAGGTAACTAAGCTATGAAACTAATTCTCGTCTCGCCCATATTTCAATGGTCCGCGTTGAACAATAGTTGTCTTGCGAACCAGGTGTGTTCTAAATGATAACGCTCCATCAAAGAGCATAGACGGGAAATTTACAAGGTATGATTAAAGAATATTGATAGGGCAAATAGAGGAGAAATAAAGATGAAAATGATCATGAAAATGGTAAAAGACATCGAAAGAATAGGGCCACATCATCACAGTCTGTTACCTAAATTTGATTATTTTTTTATCTCCGTTTTTACCTCGATAAGAGATTTTTCGTTTATATGTCATTATTTCAATGCTGATTTTTCTGATTGCTGTTTCTCTTTTCGTCTGTTTCATTTTGTTTTCAGCTTTATATATATTTTGATGACAACTGGATTGTGATCTGAATTTATATCAGCTCCAGGATATGGCTTCACACTTTTGATACTATTTGTGATCACGATAAAGTCAAATGAACGAATAAACGAAATCTTTATTTCATCAGGGTAAAGAAATAGGCATAATTGCCGTTTTACATTTCTGTCCTGCAATACAATTTTCAGCGTTTTACAAATTATAATTAAAATATTAATAATTTCAGACAGGATTAATTAATATTATCATCACAATCAGTAACTGGGCATACACAAGTACATTTACTCATAGTCATTCACACACATAGAGAGAGAGAGGGATAGAGAAAGAGAGGGAGAGAAAGATATATATATATATATATATATATATATATATATATATATATATATATATATATAGAGAGAGAGAGAGAGAGAGAGAGAGAGAGAAAGAGAGAGGTCAAGCAATAAATCTACTTAATATAAAAAATTCAATTGAAAATTGAAAATATTACAATGACAGTTAAATGCTCATGGAAACGTTGAAATAACTGAAACAGAATTGTCGTTAAATGTGTTTACAAGATTTCATGACTTGGGAATGCAGATGTCTTTTGAATGTGATGTAATTATCAGTTTTGACAATCTTGGGTAGGGAATTCCATGTTAAAGCACCTGCATAACTAAAACAACTTCGGAAGAGGTCAGTTCGAGGTTTCTTTTTATGTCTCCTGGGCTTTTCCATGTGTATAATTTAATTAAATGAAAGTGTTACGTCCATTTTCACATAAGTTTTAAGTTTGTGGACTTAACAGATTGCCAGATTCCACAATCTAACTTTTTTGGATGCACTTTAGGTACGCATCCATGTAAGTACCTGTAATAATAACTTATATTTATTATGCACTAAAGCGCACAAACTTGGTACGATACATTCGTTGGTTGCCAAAGAGCGCTTACGCGTCAGAGGGAGACAAAATGCCGGCTTAAGAAGGCAGACGTTGGTCTGGTCTAAGAGTCCCATATTACGGGAAGAGTCTACGAATATATATTTTGCTACCTTCCAGGAGAAAGTGTCAGCTTCAGCCAATTCTGGCTCGTTTGTATATGTATCTTAAATTGATACCCGCTTTATAAATACAAGATCTAGTCAGGGCTTCGGCGTGGTCCTTGATGTCCCGTTGCTAGTGTGTACTGATCCTCTGAAGGAAAATATATTTGAATTTAAATGCACTGAAGTTTTCCCAGTGAATATGTCCGGCGTCTCAGATATTAAATAAGGAGGGAACCTTTAAGCCACGAGATTATTTATGAGGTCCATCAAATGAATATGGAATGTGGATATTATCTTCATGATATACATGCTTGATTTATATGCAACCGTCAGTGTAAGAGTTTGTCTATCTTGGATTTGTCATCGTCTTCGTTCGTTCATCAAAATTAAAGATGTTTATTGGAAAAATAACTTACCAGCCAATGGGTCAAGTATATTATATTACCAAGTTGGTCAAGGACCCTTTTTTTGCTGTTGGACATAAATTAACCTTTATTTAAGTGTTCGAACTCATTACACGACTTTCGCGTCTTGACACTGCAGTCGGCTACCTGTAAACCCGACATATACTGACAGCATTTAAGTCAGTAGCCCTATTGACAATCTTTATAACACACGACGAATTTCAACAAGAAATAACCGTCGCTTCAACTAGAGGTCAGTATACATACAGATATAAACGACGTACCAGCCGATGGCCAGTGTAGCATCATATCAGCTGGTAGCATAGAACAAAAACCCTCATATCAGTTGACCTCCATATCAGTTGGTGGCCAGTGTGGGGAAGCAGCGTCGAGAACTCATGCAACAATGCGATGATATCAAGTTTTCCAACCATGGCAAATTTTCGCAAATCTTCAGGATCAAGGACACTATTTGCTCTTTGAGATGTCTACCTAACGGTTTTCAAGACTGACCTTCAAGCGATCCTGACTCAAGTTCCGCTGTTAACTATCAACTTTGGATTTCTTCAAGATTGTAAGGCTCATATGCAACACCCGAGATCCAGAATCGCTAGCTCTGCGAGGGCCGGGACATTTTTTCTTTGAAAAAGATAAGTGAACTGTTGTTCTGTTCACCGTTGCATGTTTTAGTTGAGCCTATTTTTTATATGTCCATAGTCTTGCTATATGTTATATGTTAATTGTTTACCGTGGGCTTGTTGGGTTGGCGGCTCGCGAAGGGTACATCCCGAATTCAACTTCTGGGCCTTAGTGAGTGTTCGTTAGGTACATTCTTGCAGACCTCCCTTAGTGGAAGTTCCCAACACATGGTTGCTGGAGGATTATTTTAGCCCACTGCGCTGGTTCTCTGTGAACTATATTCGTTTAGTTGTGACTAAGTTTTTATTGTTGTTATCGTAATAATTTCTTCTATGTACTTTATTTTCATGATGGATTTTGTTTGTGACCGTCCTTCTCAACCTGACTATCACTTATTTCTATACACACTTTATGTTTATACATTGTATCGTTAATTGTCTAGTTTCTTCGTCGCAGCTGTCATTGCAAGTTTTGCAATATTATCTTTTAGTTCTGCTTATTCCTGCGAATGTTTTCATCTGTTTCTTAGTATAATATAACATCTATCTTAATAATAATATATATTTCGACTAATTAAGTCATAGTGAGTAGGAAACATGGCCACTCTCGAATCCTTTATGAAAATTGGAAAAGAAGTTGGGTATAAAGCGGATGCTTTACGGGAATTTGCTTTTATAGAATTAGCTAAAGCAAAACAAGAGGAAGCTGAAAAGGAAGCTAAATTATAGCAGGAACTAGCTGAAAAGGAAGCTAGATTAGCTGAAAAGGAATCTAAAGAGGAGCAAAAAGCTGAGAAAAGGCGTTTACAAGATAAAGAGGCGGAAGAGAAAAGAATGCAATTTGAAAGAGAGATGGAGGAGAAGAAAGCAATGAACTTAGCACATGAAGAAAGAATGATGCTCCTTCACCTCGAAGAATTAAAATTACGGGGTCCAAATGTAAATAATGGTAATTCCAATAATACGGCACCTTCAGGCAAAACTTATGGCAGTGATAAATTTAAATTGCCTAAATTTAATCCACATAGTGATGACGTGGCATGCTACCTGTCACGCTACGAAAGAGTATGTGAGTCACGTGGGCTGGATAAGGCTCTATGGAGTGTTAAGCTGATGGACTTTTTGGTGGGAGAACCTTTAACTATTGTACAGACAATGGAGCAAACTCTGCAAAAAGACTACGATAATGTCAGAGCTGCTCTACTAAAGAAATATCAGCTTACCGAAGAAGGGTACCGTCTGCGCTTTAAATCCTTACTGCCGGAATGTGGGAAAGATTTCGCTGATTTTATATGCAAAATACGTCTCGCACACGATAGATGGATAGAGTTGTCAAAAATAGAACATTCCTATGCCGCTCTTCTTGATTTGATATTGCGTGATAAAGTACTAAACTCCGCCTATGCCGGTCCCAAGCCCGGATGAAAAAGGAGGAGGGCGGCCTGCATGGAGGCCGTAAGGAGACAGCCCCTCCACCATGCAAAGGCACAACAGGCCAATCACCTGTTTGTCTTAAACTATGATTACAAGCAATATAAGAGAGAAAACCGGACTGATTCTAAAGGCGACGAACTGGAACGGACTACGGACTACGACTTATGAAACATGGAACACAAGAAGTATAAATGGGAAAGAAGAGGAGCTGATGGAAGAGATGAGGAAAGCAAAACTAGAAATCCTGGCTATTACCGAAACAAAGAAAAAGGGACAAGGAGTCATGGATCTCGATGGCAACACTCTGCTATACAGTGGTGTACCCACATCTAAAAGAGCTAAAGGGTGTGTGGGTTGCATTGTGGCCAAAAACCAGAAAGATAGTATCAAGGGATGGAACTTTGTCTCGGAGTGAATTATGGTTGTAAAACTAAAAGAAGGAGAAACCATAGTAACCTGGTCATAGTGTATGGGCCAAATGAGGATGAGAGAGCAGAGGTCAAGGAAGAATTCTTCGAGCTGCTTCAAAGGACAGTGGATGACTGCCTAGATGAAATTATCATGCTCGGAAATTTCAATGCCAGAGTTGGAAATGACCATGCTAGATGGGGTGGAGTTATTGGAAGATATGGAGAAGATACTCTCAATGACAATGGAAAGCGACTCCTCAGATTCTGCAGTGAGAAGAATCTGATCATTACCAACACAAAGTTCCCCCATAAGCGCATACATGCATACACTAGATGTGAACCAACAAAGAATGAGAAGTCAGTGATCGACTATGCCATTGTTAGGAGGAGCTCATTCAAATATGTCCGGGATGCTAGAGTCTGGAGGGGGCCAGAGATTGGAAGTGATCACTACCTGCTTACAATCAAAAGAACAACTGAAAGAGTTGCTCAGCCTAGGAACTGCCCAGCACCACGCAAGAAACCAAGTAAACGAACGGAAGAAATGAGCATTAAGACCTACAAGCTGAAAGAGTCAGAAATTAAGACCATATATCCGGGGCTTATTGCTACAGCGGTGAGAAACACAGAAGAACAACCTGATGACTTGGAAACCCTGTGGCTTAAATTCAAGGACATCAAGGACAAGCAGGGCAAATTGCTTACTGCCCCGAAGGAAGTAATGGAAAGATGGAAAGAATATTTCTCAGAACTCCTTGATGGTGAGCAAGGTAGAGCATCAGAAATGATAACCACTAGCACAGAAGAGGATACAAATGGTGATGAAGATGACATAAAGATGGAAGAACTGAAGGCAGCACTGGAGAAAATCAAGATGGGCAAAGCAGCAGGGCATGATGGTATAACACCAGAAATGGTTAAGTACATGGGAGCATCAAGCGACCTATTACTCCTAAGGGTCCTACAAGCAGCATGGTGCAACAAGGCCATACCAAAGGATTGGGAGATTGCCATCATAACACAGATTTTCAAAAAGGGTGACAATCGACAATGTGGAAACCACAGAGGCATATCCCTTCTCAGTGTCCCTGGTAAAATCTACTCTAGAATCCTAGAGCAGAGACTCCGATGCCTAGCTGAGCCACAGTTGGATGAAGCCCAGTGCGGATTCCGAGCAAACCGAAGTACTCAAGACCTAATCTTCACACTCAGGCAGCTGAGTGAAAAGGCCCTTGAGTATAAGAGTGAGATCCATCTTTGTTTCATAGATCTGGAAAAGGCATTTGACAGGGTCCCCTGGAGCAAACTTTGGGACTGTTTGGCAAGGAAGAACATTCCAGCACCTCTGATACATGCTATACAGAGCTTCTACAAGTCTTGCAGAAATTATGTGAGGACAGCAAACTATAAGTCAGAAGAGTTCAGGACCACCACTGGTGTAAGACAAGGCGATATCCTGTCACCTTATAAAATCCATGGTGATATCACGAGAAGAAAGAAAACATCCGATTAAGTTGGGAGAACAGGTCCTGGAGCAGGTCGACCACTTTAAATATCTCGGAGCTATTATAGACCGAAAGGGGGGCATCAAAGAAGAGTTGGCCACTCGAAAAGCAGCGGCTGGGAGACTTTATCAGGCCATAAATCGAGGATTCCTCAGCAAGAAAGAGGTTGGTAAGAAAACGAAGATGGCTGTATACCACTCCACCTATGTCCCAATCTTGACATATGGATGCGAGTCATGGGCAATGACTACAACCCACAAAAGCCAGATCCAAACCTCAGAAATGAGGTATCTGAGGAAGGTGGTTGAAGTAACAAGAAGAGACATGGTCCGCAACCAGACCATACGTCAAGGCCTAAAATCCCACCCGCTGCAGACCCAAATAGAACAGTCCCAACTAAGATGGTTTGGCCATGTCTGCAGAATGGGAGAAGATCGGCTACCACGACAAGCATGGGAAACAAAGAGCCAGGGATCCAGACCTCCAGGACGACCCAGAGTCCGCTGGGAGGACAACATTAGACAATCTTTGAAGGACCGAGGACTAGAATGGAACCAGGCCAGGAAGAAGACAGCTGATAGAATAGTCTGGCGCTCTCTCTTCCAAACCTCTACACCTCACGGTAGAAGAGGAACGACTAAGTAAGTAAGTAAGTGATAAAGTACTGTCTCAGGTAATACGACATTCCTCTCGTTCTTACATGAACGGAAGCCTATGAATTTTAAAGATATGGATCAAATCTGTGCACAATTCTGTACTGCACATCCTAATATGTCATGTAGCCATTCACATATTAGAGAAGAATTGCCCGTTGCTTCGGCCATACAACACAATAATTATTTTCGAAGTCGATCTCTCAGTCACGATAGAAACTTCAGAAAGGGAGATTATAAGAATTTCAATGGTTTCAAAGGGACACCATTTTGTTGTGGTTCACCTTCACATCATAATTAGAGACAGTCCCACAGGCTATATAATTTCAATAAACGTAATTATAGAAATTATCAAGGGGATAATTATAACAATTATGATCGATCACGTTCTCCCTCATTTTTTAATAAACATAACTCACTGAACCGAAACTATGGTACAAGGGACAATAGTTATCACAGTTATTGGCGTTCAAACCAAAATGATGACCACAACAGGTCAAATAATTGTAACAATTTCAGAGATGATAGTCGAAATAGATCCAGAGGTAGAGACAGAAATTTAATAATAGACCACATCGCCAGGCTAATTCTGCTCATCATGATCTTCAGGCTAATACAGATCAGGTTACAAAGGTTGATGTCCATAATGCGTCCTCTTGTTCTTTGGATTTCGAGCAGGCTAAACTTTGTCATGAATGCACAACATTGTTCCAGCCCGAGGCGATCACTACGTTGAGTTGCGGCCATGCCTTACCAAGCCTCCCTGCGATGTCTACCGCTATGTCAGCATCTACACACGACGGAAGAGGGTCTCTAACTTTACACAAAAGATTTGCCAATAAAATTCCCGTGTCTATTTTATTTGACACTGGCTGTTCAACAGTGGGAATTAGACAACCCTTGGTACACCCGTCATTAGCGACCGGGAAAAGTGTGAAATGTGTTACCTTCGGAGGCACAGTTGAGACATTACCAACTGCGATCATAGAAGTAGATACACCATTTTTTACATGGAAAATTCATGCTTGTCTACTTCCTTCACCAATCAGTGATTTAATAATCGGTCATATACATGGTGTTAAAGAGTGTACCCCACAACAGATTGCTACGTGGGAAAAACAACATATGCATTCTGCTTATGCAGTGTTCACTAAAGCGCGAGCTAAAGATATGTTGCAGGTTACACCAACCATATCTCATAACAATAATGATACTGATCATCTTGACTCCACTATATCACAAGAGTCCTTTATAGAATTACAACATAATGATGTTTCATTACAGAAATTTTTCCTGTTGGCTCATCGTAATAGATTAACCAATGAAACAAACCTTAAACATTGTTTTGTACTTAAGAACGGGGTGTTAGTTAGAATAGTACGTGATGCTACTTCATCCGTACGTTCTCAAATTTTGGTACCCACTAACATGAGAACGCGTATAGTACGTCATGCTCACGACTCTCAATGTGCGCGTCACATGGGTTTTTCACGCACGAAATCCAGGGTGCTATCTTCATTTTACTGGCCAGGTTTTCACAGAGATGTAATTATCTATTGTCGTTCTTGCATTACGTGTCAAGAGGTTAAGGTACGTGGTCTGCGTCACGCAGCTCCTATTCAAGCTGCTGACATTCCTATTCGACCTTTTGAAAAAATGGCTATCGATATTATTGGACCTATACAACCTTCTGCTAGAGGACACACACACATTCTCACATGTATTGACGTGTGTACTTGTTGGCCTGAGGCTATACCACTTAAGAGTATTTCATCTGCTGATGTTGCGGATGCGGTATGGTTGATCTTTTCTCGTTTAGGTTTTCCGAAGAAAATCTTATCTGACCAGGGTGTACAATTTGTATCTGAATCTATGTCCCAGGTAATGGCCATGCTACACATCGACAGATCCCTTGGTAGCATATATCACGCCATGTCCAATGGATTAATTGAGTGCCAAAATAGGACACTCAAACAGTTGTTAGGTAAAATTACTAATGATCATCCTCAAGATTGCGACCGAGTTTTGCCCGCAGCTCTCTTCGATTATCGCGAGGTGCAAAATGAAGTAACTGGTTTTTCACCTTTTGAGCTTGTTTTTGGGGCACAACATCGAGATCCCGTGTCGTTACTTCACTACCTACTTACTGAAGAGGATATTACAGATGACACTCAATCCTCTTATGAATATGTCATCTCTTTAAGAAAAAAAATTATTGATGCATGTAGGTTAGTTACCTCATCGTCTGAATTAGCAAAAGAGAAACCTAGACTTTTTGTTAATAGATATCGACGTCTTCGCCAGCTTTATCCTGGCGACGAGGCCTATGTTTTACTCCCTCGTAAAGACAATCGTCTACTCGTTGCCTGGAAAGGCTTTTTTAAAATAATTTCTAGAATTTCTGATGTCGATTACTGATAAATCTCTCTAGTTGATAACTCTCTTTTGCTCATCATCATCAGTTAATAAATATAAGCCCACTAGAACATCACCAGAGCTAAATGCTGTGTTGCTTGTGGTTTGAGTATGGAATGTCAACTCGACCTACGCAGTGGTGTGTAGACATAGATTGTGAGTATAATATGCGAATGATAAGAGTTCGTGGTGTTGACAAATGATCTTTTTCTCACACTCATGTATGGCTGGAAGTCATCGACACCAACGACTGTGTACCTTTGCTACAGTTTAATTGGACGTACACACTCGACAGCACGGATAGTGACAAATCACAGGTTGGCATAATACATCATGGTACAATGGATAAATAGTCTTGCAATGATACATGGGCACTCATGTAGAATAATAGCATAATGGACTGTCAGTAGACAAGCACTCAGTATTGCCCATATATATATATATATATATATATATATATATATATATATATATATATATATATATATATATCATCTGAGTTTACTGACAAAGCACGTCCGATTATAAACAACATTCAAGATGGCTTCTAGACCTAACCTCGTCTAGCGAAGATTCCTTTAAATACTGTTCAGCACATATTTTTCATATAATCATATTGAACCGCTAGTAATGGGTTCTCATGTGTAGCAGTGATCTCTGGACTCATCAAGCGATAATACGGGGCATCCCTTTTCTCTTCTTGAAAGTCATAAAATATTTGAATACAAGATGGCTTCTCTCGTGAGCTGTCACTCACTTTTGGATACAGATAATGAATCTGCATTAAAGTTAGTCATTCATTAAATGTTCTCATAACTCTGTAGATTCTATCATGATACAATTGACTTCATCATACAAGATATAGTGCTGCTAGAAAATGAATGTCGTTTTCATCTAGTTAAATATTTCCTCAGACGTACAAATCGTGTCTATCGAGAAACGGTGGCTTAGCCAGAGTTCATAAGAAGTATCTTTTGTTACCTTGGTATCAGAAATATGATTCTGCCATTCCTTGGCAATAAGAATAAACACTGGGGTAAAGCATACACGATAGGTCTAGACGACTATCACTTTCGCCATAAATATTGAGATCACTTTTCCCGGCGACAAGCCGATACAGAAAAAACACAGCCCATCATCAGGGCGAAGCCAAAAACACACCTCTCTAGCGACACATCCGCCGAACAGCCCTTTGACCTTTCTCGCGACAAAAGACCATATAGTTCGACTTAGACATGCAAAGATATTCAGATATAAGTCTGACTCGTCCTACCCAGACAAACAATACACATAAATTCAGGCCATAGATACACTGAAGCAAGAACAATCTATTCCTACCCAAACAAAGAATAAATCGCAGTAAAACTGGATTCATCCGCGGAGTTCGATCGAAAGTGACGACACTCCTTTCAAGGGAAGTAACTCAATAATGACTTTTCCTTAAGCACTAAAAAAGTATCTATTTTGTTTACAAAATATTTGCGAACATAACAAGCATACAAATGTATTATATTGTAAGATATCAAAGACTGCACGTAACAATTACATTGTCGATATCATGGGTAAACACAAAACCTTTCACATCAATATGTTGAAAGAATTTCATGCTCGTCCTGTCTATCTGCAGTCGGTGATTCAGGCAACTGACGACCCTCCACCTTGTCGTCACCACTATACCGCTTTGTCGGTTATTCAGGAGGAAGAGTCTTCTTTTTCTGATGTACCTTTACCTATCCCGGTAGTCCCACTTCATTCTACCGAAACTTGGAGTGACGTGTCTATCTCTCCTGATCTTTCTACTGACAGACGTCAGCAAATCTCTTATCTTCTACAATCTTATCAAGATGTCCTCACTGACATCCCTGGTCGTACTTCAGTCATTCATCATGACATTGTACTGACCGATGACACACCTATTCATGTCCGTCCCTATCTTATTTCCTATTCACTTTCGGAATCAGATGGAAAGGGAATTAGATGAGATGCTTCGATTGAATATAATCGAACCATCTACTTCTCCGTATTCTTCATCTATGGTTATTATTCGAAAAAAGATAATAACATCCGTCTTTGTGTCGACTATCGTAAATTAAATAAAGTGACCCGGTTTGATGCGGAACCGCTACCGCTATTAGAAGATTTGCTTGTGAAACTTTCTAGGTCGATTTTTTTCACTAAGCTAGATTTATCAAAGGGATATTGGCAGGTCCCATTAACAGATCATGCCAAGCCACTCACTGCTTTTTCTACCCCACGCGGTCTATTCCAATGGAACTTTATGCCATTTGGACTTGTTAACGCTCCGGCTACTTTCGTACGCATGATGCGTCGTATTTTATCTCATCGCCTTGATGTCATTGCCTTTATAGATGACATTTGTCTTTTTAGTGACTCCTGGGATGATCATTTTCAGGGATTAAGCAGCTCGTTATTATCCACTCTACGTTCTCATAATCTGAGAAAGGAAATGAAAAGAAAGAAAACAGAAGCGAAGTCCCCCAGGTTAAAGCAACTATATAGGGAACAGTACAGTCAGCTGGACAAGGAAGTTAAACGCCAAACCCGAGCCAACAAAAGGAATTTCCTAGACGATCTTGCAAGACAGGCAGAAGAAGCAGCACTGAGAAATGAACAAAGCACAGTATACAAAATAACTAAATTCATCAGCGGAAAACGAGGTGCAAACAATATTACATTAGTAAGAGATAAGCAAGGAAATCTCATATCGACAGCAGAGAGACAGGAAACAAGATGGGCAGAGCACTTCAGAGAAACTCTGAACAAGGAACCACCAGAGACACAATTGAATGTTCCTGAGGCTGAAAACGATCTAGATGTAAATATAGACATTCCACGAAAAGAAGAAATCCACATCAATCAAAGGGTTAAAGAACGGAAAAGCTCCTGGCCATGATAACTTAAATGCAGAGCTATTTAATACAGACCCTGAGCTAGCAGCAGAACTATTAGAACCACTATTTGCACAAGTCTGGAAAACGGGGACAACACCATCAGAGTGGAAAAAAGGAATAATTGCCAAAGAAGGGAGATCTTGCAGACTGCAATAATTGGAGAGGAATCACTCTTCTCTCAGTTCCCAGCAAAATACTAGGCAGGATAATTATACAGAGAATTTCAAAAGCAGTAGACCACAAACTGAGGAAAGAACAAGCAGGATTTAGAAAGAACAGAAGATCTGTAGATCATATATTCACTCTCAGGAACATTATAGAGCAGTGCTCAGAATGGCAAAGACAGCTGTACATTAATTTCGTTTATTTTGAAAAGGCTTTTGACAGCATACATAGGGACAGTTTATGGAAAATACTGAGGGCTTATGGAATTCCAAGCTGCATAGTGTCAATCATAAAAAGCCTCTATGCCAACATTACGTGTAGTGTTGGGCAGAGCAACCTAACCTTTGAGGTGGAGACAGGAGTACGACAGGGATGCCCCTTATCAACCGCTCTATTTTTAAGTCATAGACTGGGTGATGCGACAGACAACAGAGGGCAGTCCAAGAGGAATAAGATGGACTACATTTTCTACATTGGAAGATCTAGAATATGCAGATGACATTGCACTACTAGCACATTCACATCAATACATCCAGGAAAAAAACGGACAGACTTAATAAGTTTAGCCAGCAGGTGGGCTTGAACATCAATTTAAGGAAGTCAGAGGTCATGACGCTCAATGTGAGCAACCCTGAGCCCATATCAGTAAGGAATCAGCAACTGGTACAGACAGACACCTTCACATATCTAGGATGCATAGTAACACCAGACGGCGGGGCAAGCAAAGACATCAACATCAGAATGAATAAGGCAAGAACAGCATTTTTTAGCCTAAACAACATCTGGAAGTCCTCTCAATACAGCACAAGCACAAAATTAAGATTATATCAGAGCTGTGTGCTTTCTGTGCTTCTCTATGGTGCAGAATGCTGTAGAGTTACAGAGAAGGAAATGTCGAAATTGTCCTCTTTTCACACAACATGCCTAAGAAAAATTCACCGAATCTTTTGGCCGAATACCATCACCAACCAAGATCTACTTACTCGGAGCAAGCAAGAGGACATGCACACCATCATAGCTGGCAGACGCTGGAGCTGGGTTGGCCATGTCCTCAGAAGAGACCCCGATGCCATCACAGGAACAGCTATGCTTTGGACCCCTGAAGGAAAACGAAAGAGAGACCGACCAAAAACAACCTGGCGTAGGACTGTGGAGGCTGAGATGCAAAAATGAACCAGAGGTGGGGCACTGTACGAAGGATGGCCACCGACCGAGCAAAGTGGAATCAATTTGTTGTTGCCCTACAAGACGCCACTAGGCCTGATGGCCACTGACTGCTTTGACGGTCGGCGGCTAAGGATCAAAGAAGAAGAAAGTTCTCATAATCTGACGGCGAAACCATCTAAGGCATACATTGGTTTCCATGAAATATTTTTTTTGGGTCATCGTGTGGGCCATGGTCTCCTCCGTACTGAAGGTAATAATGTTTCAAAAATTCTTAATATCACTGCGCCTAAGACTAAGAAACAGATTCGCAGTCTTTTGGGTTTAATTCAATTTTATATAAGATTCATACCCCATTTATCCACCATCACTGCGCTTTTCTTTAGTCTATTAAAAAAGGGCTCAGCTAACATGATTCGGTGGTCGAAAGAACATCAAATCACGTTGGACCATATAAAATCACTGTTTTCATCTCCACCTGTTTTACGTTTACCAAACGCAGATTTACCATTTGTCCTCCTCAGTGACGCTTCTAATTTTGGAATCGGGGCCGTATTGATGCAGTCTTACGCAGGCACATTGCATCCAGTGATGTTCTTGTCCAGAAAACCTACACCTACAGAACGTAATTACTCCGTCCTGGATAAGGAATTATTGGCGTTAGTTTGGTCCATAACCAAGCTACAACGGTTTCTCTTGGGCGCTCATTTTATCGTTGAAACTGACCAGCGTGCACTTACAGCGCTCCAAACCAGGGATTTTAAGTCTTCAAAGTCTACGAGATACGCCATAGCACTACAGCCTTATAATTTTTCCATTCGAGCGATTCCTGGTTCAGAAAACGTGTTTGCAGACGTTCTTTCACGTTGTCCTCATGATTCAACAGAGCCACTACGCCATACTGAGGGTGAAGCCGCTACACCTCATCGATTCTGTATTACTACTGGCGAAACATGACTTTCTCATCGTTCAATAACATTATTATGTACAAAAAGTCGCCGTATTTATGTTTCAATTGACTATGCTTCATTGCATCAGCATGTACATTTCAGGGATTTTATATATATAACATTCCGTTAATAAAGTGAAGATATGGAGAACTTAGAAAAAGTGCTATAATTGGAACTTAACATTTATAACATAATGACATCTACACTCCAACTTAATATTAGTGGTACGCGTTATTAACAGTCTTACTATATAACATTGTGACTTAGTGACTCTTTTGGTTACTTCGTTCTTAATGACGTGAACAGTTCCGGAACTCTTATAACAATAAGACAACTTAATTCGGTTTGGTATTTATTATATATGTGTTACAAATCAATTTTATGATTAGATAATCACGCTTTCATATTGCTGTTACTTTTCACATGACATATCTTATTTAGCAATCTTATCATTCGTGCTTCATTGGCGTCGCTAAGTAATTCTACGCCCTACTAGGAGTGTTGTTTGATTCGATTTTTTCTTTTCATCTATTTCTCATTCCTATAGTTATGTTGTTACATGTATACTTTAGTTTCAATTTAATTGCTTTCATTTATTTGACATTTTTTCCATTAGCATTTTGTTTGATTGCTATCACCATTAATCACCTATTTTCACTAGTGTTACAACATTTTCCAAATTGTAGTTGATAGTTATTGTACAATTTGGTACATTCCATCTCATTTCTTTGAGTTGAAGTCTCACATCTCTTTCATCACTATTATTAGTTTCATAATCATATTTTATTAATATTTATTATATTGATAGAATGTATTATATAATTTGATTGACCTCGTCGCGATAATTTTAAAAAAAATTATTTTTTTTCTCCGGGGGTCGAGGTATACTGTTACGTCCATTTTCACATAAGTGTTAAGTGTGTGGACTTAACAGATTGCCAGATGCCACAATCTAACTTTGTTGGATGTACTTTAGGTACGCATCCATGTAAGTAATAATAACTTATATTTATTATGCACTAAAGCGCACAAATTTGGTGCGATATATTCGTTGGTGGCCAAAGAGCGCTTACGCGTCAGAGAGAGACAAAATGCCGGCTTATGAAGGCAGACGTTGGTCTGGTCTAAGAGTCCCATATTACGGGAAGAGTCTACGAATATATATTTTGCTACCTTCCAGGAGAAAGTGTCAGCTTCAGCCAATTCTGGCTCGTTTGTATATGTATCTTAAATTGATACCCGCTTTATAAATACCCAGCAAGATCTAGTCAGGGCTTCGGCGTGGTCCTTGATGGCCCGTTGCTAGTGTGTACGGATCCTCTGAGGAAAAATGTATTTGAATTTAAAATGCACTGAAGTTTTCCCAGTGAATATGTCCGGCGTCTCAGATATTGAATAAGGAGGGAATCTTTAAGCCACGAGATTATTTATGAGGTCCATCAAATGAATATGGAATGTGGATATTATCTTCATGATATACATGCTTGATTTATATGCAACCGTCAATGTAAGAGTTTGTCTACTCTGGATTTGTCATCGTCTTCGTTCGTTCATCAAAATTAAAGATGTTTGTTGGAAAAATAACTTACCAGCCAATGGGTCAAGTATATTATATTACCAAGTTGGTGAAGGACCCTATTTTTGCTGTTGGACATAAATTAACCTTGATTTAAGTGTTCGAACTCACCACACGACATTCGCGTCTTGACACTGTAGTCGGCTACCTGTAAGCCCGACATATACTGACAGCATTTAAGTCAGTAGCCTTATTGACAATCTTTATAACACACGACGAAT
This sequence comes from Oreohelix idahoensis, assembly GCA_024509875.1. Taxonomy (NCBI): domain Eukaryota; kingdom Metazoa; phylum Mollusca; class Gastropoda; order Stylommatophora; family Oreohelicidae; genus Oreohelix; species Oreohelix idahoensis. The sequence goes on along the minus strand of JAMPIV010008863.1, from coordinate 115,435 downwards.
ATCAACAAGAAATAACCGTCGCTTCAACTAGAGGTCAGCATACATACAGATATAAACGACGTACCAGCCGATGGCCAGTGCAGCATCATATCAGCTGGTAGCATAGAATCCCTCTTATAGCAGCAACGTCCCCTGAACAGGTATGTACAAGCAAACACATGGCCTCAACAAAGACAAGAATGGAAAATTACTTAGAAATATCCAAAAGCAAATAAAGAGATGGTCATTACATTTTGAGGAACTTCTCAATAGACAAGCTCCACTAAATCCCTCAGACATCCAGCTAGCAGAAGAAAGACCAAGTAGTCATGAAATAATGAAAGCCATAAAAAAGATGAAAAAGCAACTGGCCCAGATGACATTCCAACAGAAGTCGTAAAAGCAGATATGATACAAATTACTTTGTAAAGTGTGGAAGACAGAATAAATACTTGCAGAGCGGAAGGAAGGATATCTGGTCAAGTTCCCTAAGGGGAGATATTAATTAACGTGCACAAATAACATAGAAGTAATGTTACTATCCACCGGTGTGTTACCGGGCACGAGAATGGGGGCAAAGGATAGTAACACTGTACCCTAGCAGACATGTCGTAAAATCGACTATGGAGAGTTGGGCATGGGGCAGGTTGGCCCGTCCTGTTAAAACAAAATGTTACCGCAAAAATTTCAATAAACAATGTTACTATCAGTGCCTGGAAAAATTTTAAACAGGATCATCCTTTAAAAATTGAAAAAGTCCCCGTGGATAGACAACCGAGAGAAGGATATGTAGGTTTTATGATAAAGTAGATCCTGTACACATCAACCAGATAACCGCATTGATAATAGCTGAACAAATGGACCTCACCTCTCGACATTGGATTTGTGGACTATATTCTTCCTCTTCTGCGTTCGCCCGAAAAGGACGTTTGTTACGTTGTGTCGCCGTTTACAGCGAAGCTGCGATATTTGCGCCTTTCGGGCCGACACTTCAGTTTTCAGTATGGCATTTTTGGGACCGGATTTGCCTTCCCTCTTCGATCCCTACTCTCTCGGCCAGACTGCAGTGATGTAGCTTGTTTCCAGGACCACCACTTGGAGGAAGAGTAGGGGCTTGGTCAGCTCTGGTTCGCTGACCCTGACGCAAGCAGTCAAGCTATGAGTCGCTGACTGCATTCATCTCGTTTGCTTCGTCTTCGGTCCCCATTTGTGGACAATGAAAATGTATTTAACAGTGTAGATAGAGAATCACTTTGGACATTGATGAGGGATTATAGAGTCACCCTGAAGATCATTAACGTAATGAAGAAAAAGTATGAAGACATGACATGCAGAGTTCTTCATGAAGGACAACTTACTTTAGGATAAGAACTTGGAGTGCGACAAGGATGTCTCTTGTCACCGTTTCTATTCCTCGTGGCTACAGATTTGGTTATGAAAACATCGACTTCAGTAAACTCAAATGGAATCCAGTGAACTCTGATTAAACAGCGTGACAATCTAGATTTTGCTGCCGACCTAAACTTCTGTTCCACAGCCGTAATCAGGTGCAAGACGAAATGAAAATACTTGATGAGAAGACACTGCAAGTATGTCTGAGAATATACGGGGAGAAAATAAAGATAATGAGAATAAATGCAGGCAACTATAACAAGATTGCATTAGAAGAAACACCACTACAAGATGTAGAATCATATATATACCATGGCAACAGTAGATGTAAAGTTGGAGGGACATAGGTTATATCAAAATAAGAATAATAAAAGGTTAGATGAGATGTCATTGTACTGGGATTAAATCAATCAATCAATCAATCAATCAATCAATCAATCAATCAATCAATCAATCAATCAATCAATCAATCAATCAATCAATCAATACCCTTTAGCTCCCCAAGGAGCATAGGACTTCAACAAACACTTACCAAGTCTTCCTGTCCTGTGCCATCCGCTCAAGTCCTTTCTATGTTTTCCTCATCATTTTCACCTCTGTTTCCAGTTCTCTTCTCCGTGTGTTTTTTGGTCTACCTCTGCCTCTCTTTCCCTGTGGATTCCAGAACAAGGACTGCCTTGTAATGCTATCAACAGGTCTCCTCAATGTGTGTCCTATGCAGCGCCTGCCTCTTTGTCTCAACTCTTGTTCCACCGGCACTTGTATGGTTCTTGTCATCAATTCCACATTTGTGACTTTGTCATACCATTTCAGTCCTTCTATTCTACACAAGCACTCGTTTACAAAAGTCTGTAGCTTTTTGGTTGTTGTTTTTGTTGTTCTCCACGTCTCAGAACCATACACCAGGACTGACTTGACATTTGAGTTGAAGATTCTTATTTTCGTGTTGGACTTGATTTCTCTTGTTCTCCATATGTTTCCCAATGCAATGAAAGCTCCTCTTGCTTTTTGTATTCTTATTTTGATATTGTCTGTCCCTCCAACTTTGTCTATATTACTTCCAAGATATGTGTACGATTCTATATCTTTTAGTGGTGTTTCTTCATGTTCAACCTTGTTATCATTATCAAGTACTGCAACAGCTGGAAGATGAAGCAAATACGGAAGACCGTTGGCAACAAGTACAAAATATATGGAACGAGACATGCGAAGAAGTACTGAGAAAAAGAGAACATCAGCACAAAGCATGGATAACAATAGAAACCATTACCAAGACAGAAGAAAGGAAAAACAAGAAAATACATTTAAACAGAAGCAAAACCAGAAGCTCCAAAGAAAAAGGCTCATGAAGTGTACATAGAGGCAAACAAAGAAGTAAGAAGAAACATCAAAAGAGACAAGAGGAAGTATATTGAAGAGTTGGCAAGGGAAGCAGAGGAAGCTGCAGCCAAAGGAAATATGAGGGATCTGTACAAGAACACAAAGAAACTAACAGGGAAGTATAAGCAAGCAAGTGGCCTCGTAAAAGATAAGAATAGAAAATTGCTTAGCAATATACAAGAACAAATGAAGAGATGGACAGAACATTTTGAGGAACTTCTCAATAGACCAGCTCCAACTAATCCCCCAGACATCCAGCCAGCAGAAGAGGGCCTACTAATCAGCTTGGAATGACCAAGTAGAGAAGAAATAAAGAAAGCCATAAAGCTTTTGAAAGATGGAAAACCATCTGGTCCATATGGAATTCCAGCAGAGACCATCAAAACAGATATTGATTCCTCTACAGAGATATAATACAAACTGTTTGGCAAAGTCTGGGAGAGAGAGGAAATACCAGCAGAAAGGAAGGAACGTGATCTGGTCAAGTTGCCTAAGAAGGGAAATTTACAAGAGTGCACAAATTATAGAGGAATAATGTTACTATCAGTGCCAGGAAAAGTATTGAACAGAATCATCCTTGAGAGATTAAAAGAGTCCATAGACAAGCAACTGAGAGATGAACAAGCAGGTTTTCGACAAAACAGATCCTGTACAGACCAGAAAACCACATTGAGAATAATAGTTGAACAAAGTCTGGAATGGAATTGACCGCTGTACATCGGATTCGTGGACTATGAAGATGTATTTGACAGTGTAGACAGAGAATCACTTTGGAAATTGATGAGGCATTATGGAGTTCCCATGAAGATCATTAACTTAATAAGGAAGACCTATGAAGACATGATAAGCAGAGTTCTTCATGAAGGACAACTTGCAGAACCGTTTAGGATTAGAACGGTAGTGAGACAGCGATGCTTCTTGTCTCCGTTTCTTTTCTTACTAGCAATAGATTGGGTTATGAAAACATCGACATCACGCAACATGATAAGAGGTTGCAAAAAGCAGTGCAGCAGGTCCAACAAGGCCAATGGACTACATGGGAAGGAGCCCTGCAGAGGTCCTTGACATGGAATGATATATGGCATATGGCACCTCTTAGGCTCAGCTTTTTTTGTTTCACTTTTTTGACCTGCTGCCATTTATTAGGCACCAACCTTGTGAAATGGGGGAAAGTTTTATGATGAGCGGTGCCCCTGTGCCAGACACTTGAACACGTGCTTCTCAGCGTGTTTTGATTAGGGCAAGGGCGATACACTTGGCGCCATAACAAAGTGCTAAATGAGCTTGCTGCGACAATAGATCTGGCAAGAATGAAGGCGAATAGCAAAGTCCGGCCAGACACCGCAAACACATACTTTCTGAGGGCAGGAAAGTCAGCACACCCAAAACCGAATAAACCTGGTAGCAGTTTACCATCTCTTCTTGATTGTGCAAATGATTGGGAGATGGCGGTAGACCTACCTGGACGAGGGGCTTATCCAGAGAGTATCCGAAAATCGCGGAGACGGCCGGATATAGTGCTTCATTCTGCAGCAACGCTTCAGGTCATACTGATTGAAACTGACCGTGCCTCCGAATTGAATCCAGGTTAGATGAGCAACATTCGTTCAAAGCGGCCAAGTATAGTGATCTGGCCGCGGATCTGAGACACGATGGGTTCACTGCAAGGGTCATGGCTGTTGAAGTGGGCGCAAGAGGGCTTGTGGCTGCATCAGTGTATGATCTATTGAAACTGTTGGGGCTGAGGGGACAGTCGAGAAACAAGGGCCCTGAAGAGGCTTAGTGAAACTGCCGAAAAGGCATCAGGCTGGCTGTGGAACAAACCGCAATGGGGAATGGAGATCGTAACAATAAACGCTGCGGTACAGGTAAAAAAACACCAGGAATTTTTCTAAGTCCACAATACGCTGAGGTTTGTGGTGGACTAGTGAACGGGCTGCGACTCAGGGGCGACAAGCGGTGTATACTATAAGGGGTGTCAGTATCAAAAGTCCAGTGGGGAACGCGCAGTGGCGACTCGTTGACTTCGCGCTGGTGTCTCAGTGTGTGCGACGGAACGAACGGAATAATTGGTCTTCTCTTTGTTACTTTCACAATTGCCTCCACGGCTGGCGGAGTTGTGGAATTTAAAGTTGCTACCATAAGTGAAATGGGTTCATTTTCGATGCAAGACAACAGGAAGCTGAGACGCTTGGGAGTCATGACCCAAGTGGGCCCGCCCCCCTTAGAGTGTAAAGGAGTATATAGGGCCGAAACACTTGTCGGACGGGGGGACTTCTTCTGATGATCAGATTGCTTCCTGTTGTATCGCTCTGTAAAGAGTTTCCTATCATCATTGGGTTATGAAAACATCGACATCACGCAACAGAAATGGAATCCAGTGGAATCTGACTAAACAGCTTGATGATCTGGATTTTGCAGATGACTTGGCTCTTCTGTCCCATAACCATAATCAGATGCAAGAGAAAATGAAAATTCTCGATGAGAGGTCACAACAAGTGGGCCTAAAAATACACAGGGAAAAGACAAAGATTATGAGAATAAATGCAAGAAATATGGGAATCAAGAAAATTCAAGTTAAAAAAATCTGAATCTTCGACTCCAATGTCAAACATCGCTCTGATAAATGGAGAACATAAAAAAAAAAAACAACAAAAAAAGCTACAGACTTTCGTAAATGGAAGCTTGCACAGAAAAGAAGGATTGAAATATTATGACAAAGTGACTAATGTGGAAATGGTGCCAAGAACCTAACAAATGCCAGAAGAACAGATATATGAGAAGGCACTGATGCTTGATAGGACACACATTGAAGAAAACTGTTATAACATCATAAGGTAGTCCTTATCCTGCAATTGCAAGGTAAAAAAAGGTAGACGGAGACGACATGGAGAAGACAACTGGAGACAGGCATGAAAGAGATGAAGAAGATATGAGAAGACCTTGAGATGACACAGACATGGAGGGGCGTGGCCTCAGTTTATTAAGTCATGACACAGAGATGGAGGGGATTGGCCTCAGTTTATTAAGTCCTTTGCTATTTTAGGAGCTGACGTGTGATAGTGAAAGAACATTTGCCTCATCCAGGGTGGGCTTTAAGACATAAGATGGTTTTTGGAGTCACAGACGTAATAACGCAGGCAGATGATATTACACGTCAGCAAAGGCTGGATGAGTTGGCAATAGCACGTGGTAGATGATTACATTAACCTATCGCCAACGTGCAATAAACAGACTTGTAATATTACAGGGCGTGGAACACATAAAAGTTGGGTGGTCTCAGGACGAAAACCAAGATGTTCAGTGTATACGACATCAGATGCGTCCCTAGTGTAGAAGTAGGCGTAGCTTAAGGTACCAGGTGACACGACTTTTATATGGTATAGGTAGTATATAAACTCAGACATTTGTAATGAGCAGTCATTACTGGGCGAGTCCCAAATCATCTTCAAGTGAATATTGTTCTCAAGTAACAACACTTGCACGAGTTCCTCTAGTATTCAAGGTATGTTGCCTACCTACGTGTACATTTTATAATACTCTAGATCAGGAGTGGCATACGTTGTCTTTTCAAGATCACTTTTATGTATTCATAAAACTTAGTCATTGAAAGGATAAAGCTTTTTTATTTTCTTAATGTTTATAAAAATATTTACTGCAGTCACTTGATATCAATATCCGTAGATGCATAGTCAAGTAGATGTGAAACTAACCGACTTTAATTTATCATGATAGCACATTTTACCAGTTTTAAATAGCTGAGAATAATTATTCTTGTTATTTAGGTAGTACAGTTCTCTTTAACTTTATTTTCTACATATAATATATTTTACAGTATATTTAGTAAAAGTTTTATGTAAAATTGTTGTATTCGAAAACTGAGCAATTGGAGGAGGAAATGGGGGGAGGGGGGGGGGGGGGAGGGGGGGTGAGACTAGCTAAGGCTACCAATCTATTTTGACTGTACGTGACATTGATTTTGCGTGTTGTCATCAGAACTTAACCACCGCGTACAATGCGGTCTTCTTCGTATGCGTTTTAAAGTAGTTAAGCCTGCCATATATTAATAGAATGTCTTCATTTGGACTAGTGCGCTGTATGTATTAATTGATCATATATAGGATTGGTTTTGGTTTTAATGCACCTTCATCATTGCACACGGTCCATCAGTGCTCCGATCATCACACTAGAAGGATCGCAGAACAGTGCACGAACTCCGTAGCACATTCTATACATATTTTTTTATGGTGGGTAGGTTTGTTAATTGCTTAAAGTTTGTCAGGGCAGCGTATGGCCTACTCTTTACGATTTCCAAATGTTGACGGATTTTTAACGTGCGCAACTTGCACGCAGGATCTCCTATTTTTTTACCCGTATCCGAGAAGGCTAGATATCCAATTTCAACACCCACGTGATCAGGTAAGTGTCATATCATTAGGAACTGCTGGTTCTGACAAACAACAAAAACCATTATCTGTACTGGGATTGAACCCGATACCATTCGAATTAGAGCCAGAGGCTATACTTCTTAGCCACTCCGACCAATCATAAACAAGAATGGATTACCTCATGTTTTCCCTTTTGTGATATAGTAATTTCTTAGCATATTGGTATAATTTATTAAGTATAGTTTGATTAGTTTTTTAGTATAGAAGTGCACATACTGAAATCTTATTATAAGTGTAAGGAGATTTAAAGCTAGCAGTTCTAGTTACAAGTCAAGATGTATCCATTAATTTATTATACCCTAAGCTCCCTAATGTGCATATGATTACAACAAACACTTGCCAGGTCCTTCTGTCACGTGCCATCATCTCAAGGTCTTCCTGAACGCGTGGATTTATTTCTCCAGGTCTCTTCTACTGGTGTTTTTTCTGTGTTCTGATATTCTCTCGTAACCATCAAAAGTTGAAATGAATAACAGTGGGATGTGTTCTTCAATGCCACCCTAGTAAATCTTCCATGTCATTATGATTAAGGTTAGGGTTTAAGATTCGATTTGGGATTCTTAAGGTTACCCTGACCATTAAGCCTAATTACTGCGTGCCCTGTGTAGTTCTTGGGAGGCAAAGAAAGTATATGAATGTCTACAAGGCGACTAACATGACTGTTGCATTGGGCTTATAACTTCATCATGTAAAATAAATTGCATCAGAAACTAGCACTGTAAGCGCATGAGAATGTTTAGTGCTGGCTTTCTTGTGTAGAAAGTATCTCTTCGTTCATTGTTTTCTTTTATTTTCCAATTTCCAATTTGTTGTACTTAAATTAAACGATATGAAGCAGGTAAATCATTCATATAATGAGGATGATTCAATGTTGTCAGACGATGTGATCCATCCTAAAGTCTTACGTCATCTATAGCAGTGATATTCAATCTGGGGTACGCGTTCCCCTAGAGCAGTGTTTCTCAACCCTGATTGAAGTAACGCCCCCTTTTGACAACAAATAGTTTATAAAGTCCCCCACCCTTTCAACACCCCCTTGCTCTTTATCGTGTATATGCAAACACACACACACACACACACACACACACACACACATATATATATATATATATATATATATATATATATATATATATATATATGTGTGTGTGTGTGTGTTAATTCACATGTTAGTAATATAAAATGTAAAACGACAACTTACGCCAATCCTGGATCACAGACATTTTTGCTCAGATGGATAAAAGAGACTTGAATCGGCCTCTTACAAGCGTCTGGTGTGTCGTTTCTTCAATAAGATAAAGAACTCCGTTTTCTTTCAGTTTCCTCAGTCCTGGTTTCCTTATTAAAAAGAGAGAGATTTCCTGTGCTGTTTTTGTAAGTCCATAAAGATTCTCCATGAAAAGGCTCGGACTGATAAAAGGAATTCTGAATTCTAACTCTGGCAAGGTCTGGTGTCGTCGTGGCAAGCTATCTTCACTGTAAATTTTCACAGTGAAATAACACTGAAACGTGTCAGGTTATATGCCTGTCCTACCCCCGCATCTGTTTGTTATGGAGCTCAAAAGATCAGCCAATCTGATTTGAATATTTTGCAAAACTCATCTAGTGCAACATTTCAAACATTACTTTTATGAAAATGAACTGTAAACATCCGATTGCCCTGTGTACCAACTCACAAACGCATCGGTAATCTTACACGACAATGTGTGTAAGATGTAACAAATTATTATTTTCATGTAGAGTAATCTCTTTGTAACAAGGTGTACCGGAAACGATTATGTCATGCTTGGCTGTCCAGAATATGTCGCGCAGACGATTAATCTCTTGTCTGTCGCGCCCCCTGGCCTAATCTTAGCACAGCTTTGCCACACCCTGGCAAGCGCGATGTATTATCACTAACAAATGGTGTCAGATGTTTGAACAAATACACTCACTGCTACAAAGCAAACAGAAAGAAAAGGGTGCGACTCGGAAAAAATCGCAATAAAATCAGTACATAAATGTAACTGATTCTGCCGTAGTGAAAGAGAGATCGAGAGGGGTCGCCCCATTTTGTCACACAATTCTTAGAGATGGACAGGCTGGTCTCCCAGATAGCATTCCAGCAAGGTCACCAAAGCAGACACTGACACCTCTGAATAGATGTTATGCAAATTACTCCGTAAAGTGAGGGAGAAAGAAGAAATACGATCAGATTGCAAGGAAGCAAAGGAGATATGCAAGGGGAGACGAATTACAGATGTTATGTTGAATGTCAAGGAACATATTTATGAGCATCATTCATGTGAGAAAAACAGAACGTATGGCTAAAAAACAGATCCTGTACAACAGACCGCACAAGTCAATGCACTGAAAATATGTTTCTTAAAAACATTATGTTTCTGTTGCGCTCATATTCTTATGGGACGCACGGATTACTTCAGAGAGGCATACAATTCATTTAGTATGTCTATTTAATATGGAAAATATATATATTTGTATTTATTTGTGTACGAAAATGCATTTCTTTGTAAAGCTAGATAATCCATGATTGATTTATACGTTTGATTATATGAGTGGTCTCTCTTGAATATTGACTTGGCGGATGAATACGGAATTTGTCATTTCTCATTTGGTAGGGCCAGAAAATGGATTAATCTTGCTTAGAATGTTTATGCATTGAATTCATATGTATTACTTGTCTGGAACAAGAAGATTCAGTTTTATATTGTATATCTTCGTATGTTTAAGTCGGACTATATTCTTTCTGCCGGATTCTGAGGCAGGTGTTAGTTTTTGCCTAGGAAGGTATAATGAGTCCTGACGAAGTCGCCGATAATGGCTGTTGTGCATTTGGGGTGGTCCTGTAACAAGCTTGAAAATGATCTGTGTATGATCATTTCTGTAGGAGATTGTGTCTCTACAAGATTCTGTTGTCAGAGATCCTCCTCATATACTTTATAGTGTTTAATTCGGACTCCAGGTAATTCCAGACCCTTTTCGATGATCTCGATTCGATTAGACCTAGTTTGAACATTGTGCTTCGTATATCTAGGATCGTTAATATATCGATGAAGATGACAGGTGTGCCAACAGTTTTTGTGTACTACATAAAGCAATCTCATTGATATGGAACTGTTGGGAAACGCTATGAGAATATTTATTATGAATTAACGTTGGCTTATCATTTACCCTTCTTCTGAGTGAGTGAAACTCAAGAAGGTAGCCATCTTGAATTCCTGTCATCATTTTTGAATCACTGTCAAGAGAACAGACTTTGCATCTTACTATCGGGCAGTGGTATAGAGATCTTGTTATGATGTGAAAACCCACTATCGTGGTTTATTATGATTATACAAACATTGGACATATTCAGCTTAAGAACTTAGCCAAGAAATGAAGGTTCGTGCTATGAACTCTTTATATGTTACCGATCCTCATTGATGCGTTCAGTCAGTAGGGGATACGGCGATAATTGTCCAGAACATTGAAAGCTGCCTTATGTTGCCCACTATATCTGAAGGCTGCATGAAAATATGCTCCACGATTCAAATGCCTAATGAATGTATGTCGACATGTACCTATGACTGTATTCGTGCTGTCCTGATGTGTGCGTCCATATTAAACCATTGAAACGTCAGCTGTGGTTCAAGCAATCCTTGACTTATACCTGTGAATGGAGTGAGTGTCCTGTAAACCTGTCGAACTGTCATCCATTCGCGTCTATTACCATTGATGTTTACACTCACCCATTACATCCGAAAAAGCACTTCACAGTACACATTGTCAAGACACCAACAGGAACGAATCCTTTACAGTTGGAATAACGTTTACATTACTTTACAGAAGTGGTCGAAGGCTAGACTTTATCGACGCCGTCTTTTACAGTGATGAGCCACATTCCTGGGGTTATTATAACCAGACCATCCCTGACGCCACATACGACACGCATTAACACCAGTGGACAGATTTGAAGTACAACAAAGAAATCGATGTCAGCGTGACCTGTCTTACCGATCAAATACAGTATCTAGGTCAGCGGTTGTTGACAGTTTTTCGCTGTACAGACAGTAGTATACAGAACAGTTGAATCAAGTGTATGCAATATCTGGATCAGTACTTGTTGACATTTCGCACAGTACAGAAGATAGAACTGATTGTTTATTCTGTTCAAGAAGAATCACAGTGTTGTCAGAAATAGAAGTACATATTTATTTCATCGTTGGATCTTCTAGGGTGCTAAAAAAAATAGAACTGTGTAATAGTTAAAAATTAAATCTATTACTCAATAAAGTGGCAAGTTATTATTAATAAAATAAACTGTGCCTGCTTTGCAACACTATACCTGCAACACATTCCATTCCAACAATTTGCTGCTATTTTTGTTAGCTGTGACGACTATGTTCATATTTGTTTTTGTAATATTTTTTCTGTTCCTTAGTTTTGTTTGATTTGTTTGTATAATTGTAGGTCTTATCTTTCCTTTCATTAAGTTCTTTACACCCTTATGTTTATACACTGTAGCGTCATTTGTTTTGTTTAGTTCTATTGCAGTTATCATCACAGATTCTGTGATTGTTTACTTTAGTTTCCTATTTAATTTAATTTGATTTCTGCAATTGTTTTCATATTGTCGTTTCTTGTTTGTCCTTGCTAATGTCTTTAGTTGACATATGATATATGAGGTATAGTTGGATACACTTATATTGTAGTACAGAACAGTACTTAATTACTATTATTCTTGTACAAGGAAGTATACAAGACCTTTGTAAGGCTTGTCTCCCCACAGTGATTGGGATAGAAACATATTATTCTCCACAGGTACTCAAGTGATCATTTGTTACATTATAAACAAGATAACTATATAAAGTATATAAGTCTATAGTATAGACTTGCCTCCCATTTAAGTGGGACAAGGTAATTTATTTACTTTTTCAGGTTACTGATCTCACATTATCAGACATGATGGATGTTGTACATCATTTTCTTCAGGAAGGAAGAAAAAAATTACATTTATTTGGTGAAGACTGTGAGGATTATGCCACAGAGCATTTCCTACTTCAGGCGAGTGATGATCTTAGAGAATATGCTATATGTAATTACAGAAATGGCTATTCTAAAGATAGAGTATTTAGACTTTCTAAATCACTATCCACACTCTTTTATGATGAAGGTAATGTTGTTGAGTTGGATGCGTTGAAAAAAACGATAAATGATCTTCAGGGTGATAAGAAAGCTCTTATTGAAGTGTTACAGCGATTTGAAATGCAGCTGATGAAAGAAAAAAAAGAGCAGAGGAATTAGAAAAACAATTAATACAAAATAAACTTGACAAAGAAAGAAATGAGTTACTTAATAATGAGGTCACCTCATTAATGAACATAAATGTTGAAGAAGAGAGTAACGATGATTGCAATACACATGTGGCTCAAATTCAGAGCCTGGAATCTGAGGTAAATCTTTTGAGGGAAAAGATTACTAAGCAAATCACGATGGAGCAGAACATGAAAGTTCTGGATAAAAGGGTAATCAAGAACTCAGAAAAGTTTTAGGTCAACAGGAGAAAGTGACTGAAGAAAAACAAAAAAAATATTGATACATTACTCATTGAGAAAAAGGAGCTGGAAGATGAGATGAGCTCAATTAAAAATAAATACTTATGTAAAGAACAAGCTCTTGTTAGTGAGCTGGAACAAGTCAAAATGGGCAATGAGAAATCAAAGGTTGAGTTGATGAAAAATAATGATACATTTGAAACTCTGATTCAAAATTTGAAATTAGAGCATGAGAAGTTGGAGGCAGATTATGTAGATTTGAAATTAAAAAGTGAAAAACAGAAAATAGAAATTGAGACACAGAAATTAGAGGCTGAAGAAAAGATGAACTTGCAGGAGAGAGTCTCAGCTATGGAGCTGAGGAAAATGAAGGTATTGAATGAGAAAGATATGGTGACTCCTGAAAAGATTGATGAACTTATGACCACTCATTATAGTGCTATGGAAGCACTCAGACTCGAACTGATTCAGGAGAGAGCTAAGGTTTTAGAAACTACATCTCAGATGACAAAATTGAGAGAAAATCTTAAAGATAGTATTGCTAAGGAGAAGACTTTAGTTTCTCAGTTACATGACACAAAGTTGGATTATTACAGGGAAGTTAAAACCAACAAGAAAATTCATAAAGCGGTTTCTAGAGAGAAAGCTGTTGCAGAAGTAGAAATTGCAAAACTTCGCAACAGAATTGATGGTTTGTTAGATATTGTTTTAAACAATAAAATGTTTTCTGCTACCAAGGTGAATAGATTTGGACATAAGGCTGATGATCAATATGCTACAAATGCAAAGAGCCAGCCACATGCACTCAATGCTCATGGTAACTCTAAGCAATATATGAATAAATCTTTTCGTGGCAAATATGGTTTCCCACGAAATAACGATACTGCCTCTAATGGGAGTTGGCGTGAGGCCAACAAAGGTAAATCAAGTTTGGATCACGGTGAGGACTTTGATAAGTGTCATGATAAGATTCCTCAGGAAAATCGTACATCGAATTTTCAGATTCCTGTTAAGTTAGAAAAAGAAAACAAAATTGTTAGTACCCATCGTACTCAGCCCAGACAGTACGATGTACATATTAAGCACAGTGACACAGGAAAAAATAAAAACAATTTTGCTAGGAAAGATAGGCGTGATTATGAACAGCGCCAAGGGCGTTCATCACGTGGTAATCTTCCTTTTTCACGTAATGGTTCTTCTTCAAAGAACTGGAGGCAATTTGATTGTCCTCAACATTATGGTTCCACTAACTATAAGAACTTTGATAGAGGTTACCAATCTCATAATAATTATTTTTGTGGACAACAAAATCCTACTAATAGGAATTTTGATCATAAGGGTAATAACACAACTTTTCATAACTATGGTAAATGGAGTTCAAATAAGAGCAATGGGCTCAACAGAGATAAGAATTTTGATAGATCTCGTTGTGATGGCACCTCTTTCTTCCTTGCTAAAGAAAGGGTTTCCTAATATAGTCCATTGGACTCAAGAATGTCAATCCTCTTTGGATAAAATTAAAACTATGTTTTCTACTTCACCTATTTTGGTGTTACCTACTACGCATAAGACATTTGTTCTTCGTAGTGACGCTTCATCCACAGGGATTGGAGCAGCACTAATGCAAGAGTACTCAGGAACTCTGCATCCTGTGATGTATATTTCTCGAAAACTAAATGCCGCAGAGAAGAATTACTCGGTCCTAGACCGTGAATTATTGGCTATGGTTTGGTCAATCCTTAAACTTCAAAGATTTCTTCTTGGCGCGCATTTCATTGTGGAAACTGACCAGAAAGCTCTTACAGCTATTCAAAGTAAAAATCTGAAGAGCGCGAGATCAACGCGATACGCGATTGCTCTTCAGCCTTTTCATTTTTTGGTGCGAGCTATCCGTGGGTCAGAAAATGTGATGGCAGACATTTTGTCTAGATGCCCACATGATTCCACCTAACTGTTAGATCCTGAGATTTCTAACAGGTCGAACTTTGCTACAGTTTTTTTTCCTATGTTAAAATATGTACACATATGTAATATATCATATATTGATTGTATCACTACTTAGCGGTTCCTTCATATATATAGTCACTGCTGTCTTTCGATGTCTTTCTTCTTTGGTAATCATCATGTTAAAATACCTAAGATGAAAGATTTTGGATAAACTATTGTAGAAATTGTGACATTGCAATATTGTAGTATGCATTGGTGACACCTCCCTGGAAATATTTATATTCAGAGAAAGATTTTCTCTGGATCCTGAAATATATTCTCACTTGTCGTACCATAGGACGACTTAGCCTCACATTAGGCGTTACATTTGTTTGGAATGCTAATCATCTGCGCATTGTTACTCGTGCGTTGTGAGCCTATTGTATGTTGCTCCTAGATGTATTTAAAAAAAAAATGTACCTTTTTTTCCCCGGGGGGTGTGGTAATCTGTTGCGTTCATATTCTTATGGGACGCACGGATTACTTCAGAGAGGCATACAATTCATTTAGTATGTCTATTTAATATGGAAAATATATATTTGTATTTATTTGTGTACGAAAATGCATTTCTTTGTAAAGCTAGATAATCCATGATTGATTTATACGTTTGATTATATGAGTGGTCTCTCTTGAATATTGACTTGGCGGATGAATACGGAATTTGTCATTTCTCATTTGGTAGGGCCAGAAAATGGATTAATCTTGCTTAGAATGTTTATGCATTGAATTCATATGTATTACTTGTCTGGAACAAGAAGATTCAGTTTTATATTGTATATCTTCGTATGTTTAAGTCGGACTATATTCTTTCTGCCGGATTCTGAGGCAGGTGTTAGTTTTTGCCTAGGAAGGTGTAATGAGTCCTGACGAAGTCGCCGATAATGGCTGTTGTGCATTTGGGGTGGTCCTGTAACAAGCTTGAAAATGATCTGTGTATGATCATTTCTGTAGGAGATTGTGTCTCTACAAGATTCTGTTGTCAGAGATCCTCCTCATATACTTTATAGTGTTTAATTCGGACTCCAGGTAATTCCAGACCCTTTTCGATGATCTCGATTCGATTAGACCTAGTTTGAACATTGTGCTTCGTATATCTAGGATCGTTAATATATCGATGAAGATGACAGGTGAAATGAAGGTTCGTGCTATGAACTCTTTAATGTTACCGATCCTCATTGATGCGTTCAGTCAGTAGGGGATACGGCGATACTTGTCCAGAACATTGAAAGCTGCCTTATGTTGCCCACTATATCTGAAGGCTGCATGAAAATATGCTCCACAATTCAAATGCCTAATGAATGTATGTCGACATGTACCTATGACTGTATTCGTGCTGTCCTGATGTGTGCGTCCATATTAAACCATTGAAACGTCAGCTGTGGTTCAAGCAATCCTTGACTTATACCTGTGAATGGAGTGAGTGTCCTGTAAACCTGTCGAACTGTCATCCATTCGCGTCTATTACCATTGATGTTTACACTCACCCATTACATCAGAAAAAGCACTTCACAGTACAAATTGTCAAGGCACCAACAGGAACGAATCCTTTACAGTTGGAATAACGTTTACATTACTTTACAGAAGTGGTCGAAGGCTAGACTTTATCGACGCCGTCTTTTACAGTCTCCTATATCAAACTGATATGAAACACAAAAGTTTATGTATATCTCTCCATTTTCGTTCTTGTCCCAAGTGCATGTTTTACAATCAAAGCCGGTATTATTGTGGTGGGTTTTGATGTTATGAATTGCTGTTATGTATTATTATTGTATTAAATGAGATCAGCTATGAAGGTCCCGGAATTTAACAAATAGTATTTTAACTTTCCAGAGTACCTTTCCGCTACCACCTTTTTTATCTCATTCAAAATTAATCTATATTATTATTATTAAAATGACTTCGTGTAGTGTCTAGGGTTATGAAGGTAGAGTGTGATGTGCAATAACTAACAAACATACAAACAAATAGTTTATTATTCACAACCACCAACAGTGCTACAACAATAACATACAAACGACACTTTAGAAGGCTATCTTAATTAAGGCAGTGGTTGAAATTTGGGTAAATATAATTTTGTACAATTTATTATCCTGATTCTAATTTATTTTGAACCAGGACTGACAATCAAAAGTGAAATCAAAAGAATCATTTACAACATTCCAATAACACAGTGGATCTTCTGTCCATACATACAATATTATTCTAATATAAGTGTGTAGTTGTAGTCTTCTACTTTGAGGTAATACTGGTGTTAAACCATATGTTGTTGGTTATAATCATTCCCTTTAAGTTATGTCTGTTTTCGTTTGTCACTTGTGGAAATATTAATACTAGGTTTAGTTTTCTGTAATAGCACTTTCTAATTCTTTTAAGTTCTTTCAAGTTGAGCTGCCAGGTGCCGAACAAGAACTTATCTTGGCAGGAGAATACAGGTAGAACGTTTCCTCTGCTCGCTTGATAATCTTTTCACCCTTTTGATAGGCAATGGCCACCAGCATGGGCTCGAAATACACAGATAGAGTCCTGAATCGAGCAGTTCTCAGGCGTTTGGTACTACATTAACGTCAGTACCCAGGACCCTGAAATGTGAAGGTTATGCATCCTTCTTTATACCTGGTATACTATACTATTCCACATGTAAGTACAGGTACATTACAAACAAACGAAAAGGGTCATAGT
The DNA here is from genome assembly GCA_024509875.1 of Oreohelix idahoensis. Classification (NCBI taxonomy): domain Eukaryota; kingdom Metazoa; phylum Mollusca; class Gastropoda; order Stylommatophora; family Oreohelicidae; genus Oreohelix; species Oreohelix idahoensis. The sequence continues at coordinate 98,037 of JAMPIV010008863.1, read as the reverse complement.
TTTATACCAACCTATGCCACCATTATCTTTTGATGTGACAATGTACACCAGTATTCGTCTCCCCTAATAGTTACAACGCCACTGCAATTCCAGCTGTCATCTTTTCCATATAATAGGATAGGTGTTATGCTCCTTGATGACAATCATACATATTTTCTTGTAGTTTTACACCTCTCTGACAGTCTATCACATGGTAGATCAATCTCTAAGCTTTGCCTACTGGTTGCTACAGACCCACTCACTTACAGACATATATTATTATTTCACATTCAATTTTTATTTAGATACTTGTTAATAAAGTCAATCTTACCACATTTATTCAATGAAATACACAGTGAACGATGACTGGCACACTTTCGATCTGCCTTCTGTCCAGGCTTTTGAGAAATATGGTTTTCACTGCACAAGCATGCTCTCATCGCTATGTGTCAAAATTTTGTTAGAAAATGGCGTCCCCAACTAATGCTTTTTCCCCAATATCAACTACCCTGGCCAATGATTACCCTTATTTCATTTGTAAACAAAGTCATTCAAAAATACAATTCAATTTTCTACTACGCTACTCGGGTGATATATGTTTAGTACGAGGTCGGCCAATAATATTTCATCTCACTTCAAATTCCACCCAATCCCCTTCCTCGTACCATCTTAGCCTAGCTTTCACCTAATTTGTTCCCCAAAAATGTGCGATCCAATCTAAGCAGATATGACTTGACCTGACAGTATCTCTGATTCTCTATGTATTGTTTATCAATATTGGATTATTTAATGGACTATTTCGATAACTAACAACATATTCTTGGTCAGCAAGTCTTCAGGTACACGAATATACGATTTTTATGGGGCTACATGGCTTGGTTCAAAATTCTATCTTTTTTCTACGTTAGTTGTTGATTTTTAAACTACCTCCTGTTCAATTCTTTTCTCATGTACTTACGAGATAAATACGAGAGTCTCTCGTAACACGTCTAGAATTACGTCATTCACAATAAGAGCTAAACGTGTTTCCATGACCGTAGTGTCCACATTTCTAACTTTTTCCTCGTATTGGGGAAACCCCTAAGGCAAAGCGTGCAAGTTGGTTGTAGAGTTAGAACCAATTTGAGACGTGATTTGCGTATTTTATCCAGCCTTGCCCCTCCTGTCCCCCAAATGCAGTTAGGCAAATATTTCTTAGAACTAGAAAAAGTGGTTCGTTTATGTCAAGGACGAATTTGAAAAGTTGGGTACCGTTTTGTTCGGCTTATGCGTTAGCAAATAATAAGCTGAAGGCGTAGGCGACAACTTACGATTCTCGCCGAAAATTTTTTAGTCTATTCTATCTTGACTTTATTCACTATAATGTTATATTCTAATTTAGATATTGTATTTAGAAGCTCACTACACATCTCCCCACTTAGAACAGACAATCATATGTCAGTTCCTACTTTTAAATACATATAGATAAATTTACTATCTATGCCTGGTGACTATTCTGATGTTCGTCGTACGGATGTCTGCTTAAAAAATCAGCGCCAACATTGGTTTTGCCGGGAATGTATTCTATGGTAAACTGGAATGGCTGTAAGAGCAACGACCAGCGTAATAATCTAGCATTTTCATGCCTTGCTTGTGACAGACACACAAGTGGTTTATGATCTGTTTGGATCTTAAATGATTTCCCATAAAGATAAATATGGAACTTCTTTATAGCCCATATGACCGCCAAACATTCTTTTTCACTTGTTGAATATTTTTGTTCTGCTGTGTTCAACTTACGGCTAGCATAAGCTACTGGGGTTAATTCCCCATCAAGTGAATTTGACCGTTGTAATAGAGCTGCACCCAAACCTATATTACTCGCATCTGTTCTCACAATGAATTCTTGACTCAAGTCAGGTAATTTCAAAATGGGCCTGCTTGTGAGCTTTTCCTTCAACTCTTGGTAGGCTAATTCACACTGCGCTGTCCAAATAATTCTATCAGGATTTCCTTTGCGCGTTAAATCAGTCAATGGAGCACATATGGAGTTAAAGTTTTTAATATACTTTTGGTAGAAACCACATAATGAGACAAAAGATCGCACATCTTTTTTTGTTTGTGGTCTTGGTGCTTTTTTAACTTCTCCAGATTCTTGGGGTCAGGGGTCATGTTTCCCTGATGTACTGTGTGTCCCAAGAATTCCAGCTCATTACATCCAACACAGCATTTCGTCGGTCTAGCTGTCAAATTGGTCTCTCTCAGTCGATTAAACAACATATTCAGAGAGTTAATGTGTTCCTCAAATGTTTCTGTGGCTATAAGAATATCATCCATGAAGTTGGTGATGCATGGATTATTCAGGGGATCCAGTAACTTTCTCATCATCCTCGAAAACACACTCGGTGCATTTTTCAGCCCGAATGGCAACATGTTAAATTCATAATGTCCTTCCGAGGTGCTAAACGCTAAATAAGGTCTGACTTCCGGCTTTACTGGAATCTGATAGTAGCCTTTGCTCAGATCCACTTTAGAGAAATATTTAGCTTTATTCAGCCTGGCAAACAGCTGATTTGTATCAGGTAATGGATCCACCTGACCTTCTGTGACAGCATTCAGTTTCCTGTAATCTATACACAGTCTGTGTTCTCCAGAGGGTTTTCTCAACAGAACCACACTGGAGCTGTAAGAAGATTCACTGTGCGAGATAATCCCTTCTCTCAACAGATAATCTATTTCCTCCTTCAAAGCTTTTTCCTTAGCGAACGGGATCGAATAGGCTCTCATACAGATTGGTGTTGGGTCTATGAGTTTCATATCATATTCTAATAAATTTGTATGCCCCGGTCGGTCCGTTAACACATCTGTATGATTATCCAGAACCTGTTGAACTCTCTCGCTCTGATTTTTCGTTAAGTGCGTACTGATTTTTACCTGTGCAGCGGTCTCACATGGGTGTAAAGGATATTCATGAGAGGTGAGTGGTTCCTTTTTCATCTCCATTGCAACAGACAAGGTCAGTAGGTGTGTCTCTTCCTGGTTTTCTCTGTCCAGATATTTTTTCAGGAGATTCACATGATAGATCTTCTCTTTCCCTTTCTTATCTATCTTATAATTTGTTCTAGACACCTTCTCTAGAACTGTATACGGACCTTGCCATCCAATTTGCAATTTATTATGGCTGGCGGGCAGTAGAAGGAGCACCTTCTCTCCCACAGCTAATTCTCGATCCTTCGCTTTCTTATTGTAATAGGCAGTATGCTTTTTCCTGGCTTGTCTTAAATTTTCATTGGCAAGTTTCCAGCCAGTTTTAAGACGAGTGGTCAGCTCGTTCACATATTGATATGATGAGGAAATATTTTCTTCTGCCTTTTCATCGGTCCATGTCCTTAACAAGGCTACATATGGACTTTTAATATTGTTGACCTATTTTTCCAGTCACCGGTATGGTCTCTTCCACTGGAAGCCTTATAGTGAGGATTTTTCTTCCTAGAATCATCATTCACAAATCGACCACTACCAATTTTTTTCTTGGGGTTTTCTTCCCACTTTAAATTCCTTGTGAGAGATCTTCTCTCTCTCTCTTTTATTTTCACCCAGTTCACATGATTCCGACCGAGGGATTGTCGGCTTATCCTGGGGTAAAACATTTCTTTGTACTCGTTGCATAGTGGCTATTGTAAAACATCTAAGTGAAGACTGTCTGTGAAAAGGGGGCTCCCATTCCACTTTGTCTACATTATTAATTTTATTTTTCTTTCCATTTTCAGGCCTAAGTTTGCCCCGTGGCGTGTCTAGGTCCTGATCAATTTTCCCACTTGTGGGTGTTCCCTCATGTAATATGCCACATGCTTCTACAAAATTCTCAATGTCAATCATTTCCTCGGGCCAATAATAATTTTGAGCAATCTTTTGGATGATGGTACCTATTTTCTCATGGTCCCATCTTTCCCAACATGTAAGCTCCTTATTAACTCTGCCCTATACCTTTTAGGAAGTACCAGCTGTCCCTGACAATTGGATCCAGTTCCAGCCTTCCTATATATCAGTTTGTTCTTCATATAGAAGTCTCCTTTGCCTGGAGGTGTATGACAATTGGACAATTTCTTAAAACAAGGCTTGAGGGTCTTATCCCCAGCCTGCGCCTTCCTCATCTCATCTGGAGGGGTATTTATCAGATTATCTTCCTCCTTTTTAGACTGTGATCTGGTCTGAAGCGTGGCCATATACACAGGTCTCTTTTTACACACTTTGGTGTTATGGTTGTTCATCCGACACCAACGACAATATAATCTACCTTTATGAAAAGGTTTTCTGTCATCATATTTCCTTTAATTGAATTGTGGGGTTTTATTGTTGTAGTCATTGCGTGGCCTATCAAACTGGTGCTTACCTTTATTCTGTTCCCTATGGTCAAACTTATTAAAGTTTTGAGGTGCCTTAAAATTGAATCAGCAACAGAAATACTTGGTAAAAGAAAGAAAATAAACAAACCATGGGTTACAGATGACATTCTGAAGTATGTGATACACGGCGGGAAATGAAAAAGGTTAAGAAAGAGGTTCATGAAGCAGCATGGCAATACAGTATGGTGAATAAAAATATTAGGAAGAAAATGAAACAGGCCAAAGAAAAATGGGTAGCTGATCAATGTGAGTCCATTAATACGGGGCTAATAAAAGGTAACAGCAAGGCAGCTTTTGACACATTAAGAAAACTATCAAAACCCCAACAGCCTAGGGTAACTGTCATAGAAGATAGCAATGGGGCTTTGCTCAATGAAAAAAAACAGCTGTAATGAGAAGGTGGACAGAATATTGTAAAGAATTATATAACTGTAAACTTGACACTGACTTAGGCATATTAAACAACATTAAGTGCGAAAACAGGGAACTCGGAAATGCAGCAATATTACGGGAAAAAGTGGAAGAGGCTATATGTTCGATGAAAGGAGGGAAGTCACCGGGTGTGGATAATATCCCAGCAGAGCTCTTGAAATATGGAGGACCAGGCTGGCTTTAGACCAAAAAGAAGTACTTCAGAACAAATCTTCAATATTAGATTACTTATCAAAAAACATCTCCAACATCAACACGATTTATACCATAACTTCATCGATTTCACAAAAGCCTTCGATCGAGTCTGGCATGAAGGCTTATGGCAAGTAATGAGAAAATTCAATTTTGATACTAACATCATAGATATCATTGAAGCACTATACAAGGACGCAAGCAGTGCTGTTTTTGCAAGCAACGACATTGGAGAATTTTTCAAAACAACTGTAGGAGTTCGCCAAGGATGTATTCTGTCACCAGTGCTCTTTAATATATATCTAGAACATATTATGCAGGAGGCTCTCTACGATTATAAATCAACCATATCGATTGGAGGCCGACCTCTGTGCAACCTACGTTTTGCTGATGATATTGATCTGATAGCTGGATCAGAGTCAGAACTTCAAGACCTTACCTCTAGACTGGAGAAAGTAACAAGAACATATGGGATGGAAATTAATATAGAAAAAAGCAAGATATTGGTGAATAGCCATAAGAAACATGTTCCGACCAACATTACGTTAAATGGGCAAACGTTAGAAGAAGTTAGCACCTTTAAATATCTCGGGTCCACTATATGTAGTGATGGAAGATCAAGTAAAGAAATCAAGACAAGACTTGAGATGGCCTCAGCTGCCATGACAAGGTTGAATATGATCTGGAAAAGTAACATCAGTTTTCCTGTGAAGATCAAATTATACAAATCACTTGTATTATCTATTCTCTTGTATGGGTGTGAGGGCTGGACACTCACTGCAGATACGGAGCGAAGGATTCAGGCTTTCGAGCATAAATGTTATAGAAGAATTCTGCGCATTTGCTATAAAGAGCACAAAACAAATGTCTATGTTAGAGAGAAGATAAACACCTATGCAGGCCACCAAGAACCACTTTTGTCAATAGTGAAACGTCGAAAGCTTGCCTGGTTTGGGCATGTAACTCGTCATGACTCTCTTTCGAAAACGATCCTTCAGGGAACAGTCGAAGGTAAACGGAGAAGAGGAAGGCAGAGAAAATCCTGGGCTGATAACATCAAAGAATGGGCAGGGCACGGTTTTTCCACACTTGTACGCATTGCTGAGGATAGAGAGCAGTGGAGGACCCTGTCTGCTGATGCTTCCGCCATCGCACCCCTACGACCCATGACGGGTTACGGGATGAGATGAGAGAGAGATGAGAGAAAATTGTCTACCTGTTTCTTTTTATTACCAACTACCTCTGCCTGGGCTGCCTGATACCTCTCAGCGACATTTAGTAACTCACCCAGCCTCTCTGCACCTTGTTCCATGAGAAACTTTCTCAGGTCTGGAGCCATGGACTCTCTTAGCTGCCCAATAAGGATCATCTCCTTAAGATCTTGGGTTTTCCCCAGAGCAGTCCATTTCTCCAAGTAGGTCTCTAACCGTGCAGATAACTGGTGATAGGTCTCACCCGACAGTAGTTTGGCATTCCTAAATTTTTTTCTATAAAATTCTCCGTCCTTTTCGTATCTTAATAAAAGAGCCTGCTTTAGCATGTCATAATTGTCTTGGTCATCTCTGCTCATCTTGGCAAAAACTTCATAAGCCGTTCATCTAAGCCCTTGGGATAACTTGAGGCTCCACCTCTCTCTCTCTAACCCATATGTAGTAGCTAAAAGTTCAAATCTACTTAAGTACCCTTCTATGTCATCTTCTTTCTCAACAAAATGATCTACATGAAAACCCATAGCTGAGGTTGAGGCTCCCTGACTAGCAGTGGCATCTGAGGTAAAGGGGCTGGCACCATTTTCAGGAGCATGGCCTTGAAATTCTAACTCCCTTAGTCGTAGCTCATGCTCCCTCTGTAATCTCTTCTCCTTTTCTGCTTCCCTCTCTGCAGCTTGTCTCTTCTCTTCTCTTTCTGCAGCCAATCTCTTTTCTTCTGCCTCCAATGCCCTGTCCTCTTTGTCAGCCTCAATCTGCAACCTCTTAATTTCTTTGTCAGCCTCAATTTGTAACCTCTTCTCTTCAGCTATCTTCCTATCCTCCCTTTCAATATACTTGTCGCATTCTGAAGTTACATATTGGATCAAAGCTTGACCCTCCATATTCATTTCTTTCGCAGTCTGCACAGCAGCAGATCGAAACTTTGCCAGATCAGCCATTTTGTACTATGCAACCTTTAAAATTTCCAACTATACAAATTTCTAATTATGGCTAACAATTTCTAATGATAACCAAGAACAACCACAGGAACTGATAGCTCAACCACTATTTTATTTCCATAAAAGGAATACTTTTAGTTTTATACTTTCTGAGATTCCTAATATAATTGATAATATTTTAAGAATTTAAAATCACAGAAGTGAACTACCGAGTATAGCTGGTATTATGAGAAATTCAATCCCCAGGAGCGAGACCCCAATATATATGGTGGGTTTTGATGTAATGAATTGTTGTTATGTATTATTATTGTATTAAATAAGATCAGCTATGAAGGTCCCTGAATTTAACAAATAGTATTTTAACATTCCAGAGTACCTTTCCACTACCACCTTTTTTATCTCATTCAAAATTAATCTATATTATTATTATTAAAATGACTTCGTGTAGTGTCTAGGGTTATGAAGGTAGGGTGTGATGTGCAATAACCAACAAACATACAAACAAATAGTTTATTATTCACAACCACCAACAGTGCTACAACAATAACATACAAACGACACTTTAGAAGGCTATCTTAATTAAGGCAGTGGTTGAAATTTGTGTAAATATAATTTTGTACAATTTATTATCCTGATTCTAATTTATTTTGAACCAGGACTGACAATCAAAAGTGAAATCAAAAGAATCATTTACAACATTCCAATAACACAGTGGATCTTCTGTCCATACATACAATATTATTCTAATATAAGTGTGTAGTTGTAGTCTTCTACTTTGAGGTAATACTGGTGTTAAACCATATGTTGTTGGTTATAATCATTCCCTTTAAGTTATGTCTGTTTTCGTTTGTCACTTGTGGAAATATTAATACTAGGTTTAGTTTTCTGTAATAGCACTTTCTAATTCTTTTAAGTTCTTTCAAGTTGAGCTGCCAGGTGCCGAACAAGAACTTATCTTGGGAGGAGAATACAGGTAGAAAGTTTCCTCTGCTCGCTTGATAATCTTTTCACCCTTTTGATAGGCAATGGCCACCAGCATGGGCTCGAAATACACAGATAGAGTCCTGAATCGAGCAGTTCTCAGGCGTTTGGTACTACATTAACGTCAGTACCCAGGACCCTGAAATGTGAAGGTTATGCATCCTTCTTTATACCTAGTATACTATACTATTCCACATGTAAGTACAGGTACATTACAAACAAACGAAAAGGGTCATAGTTTTATACCAACCTATGCCACCATTATCTTTTGATGTGACAATGTACACCAGTATTCCTCTCCCCTAATAGTTACAACGCCACTGCAATTCCAGCTGTCAAATACACAGTGAACGATGACTGGCACACTTTCGATCTGTCTTCTGTCCAGGCTTTTGAGAAATATAGGTTTCACTGCATAAGCCTGCTCTCATCGCTATGTGTCAAAATTTTGTTAGAAAATGGCGTCCCCAACTAATGCTTTTTCCCCAATATCAACTACCCTGGCCAATGATTACCCTTATTTCATTTGTAAACAAAGTCATTCAAAAATACAATTCAATTTTCTACTACGTTACTCGGGTGATATATGTTTAGCACGAGGTCGGCCAACAATATTTCGTTTCACTTCAAATTCCACCCAATCCCCTTCCTCGTACCATCTTAGCCTAGCTTTCCCCTAATTTTTTCCCCAAAAATATGCGATCCAATCTAAGCAGATATGACTTGACCTGACAGTATCTCTGATTCTCTATGTATTGTTTATCAATATTGGATTATTTAATGGACTATTTCGATAACTAACAACATATTCTTGGTCAGCAAGTCTTCAGGTACACGAATATACGATTTTTATGGGGCTACATGGCTTGGTTCAAAATTCTATCTTTTTTTCTACGTTAGTTGTTGATTTTTAAACTACCTCCTGTTCAATTCTTTTCTCATGTACTTACGAGATAAATACGAGAGTCTCTCGTAACACGTCTAGAATTACGTCATTCACAATAAGAGCTAAACGTGTTTCCATGACCGTAGTGTCCACATTTCTAACTTTTTCCTCGTATTGGGGAAACCCCTAAGGCAAAGCGTGCAAGTTGGTTGTAGAGTTAGAACCAATTTGAGACGTGATTTGCGTATTTTATCCAGCCTTGCCCCTCCTGTCCCCCAAATGCAGTTAGGCAAATATTTCTTAGAACTAGAAAAAGTGGTTCGTTTATGTCAAGGACGAATTTGAAAAGTTGGGTACCGTTTTGTTCGGCTTATGCGTTAGCAAATAATAAGCTGAAGGCGTAGGCGACAACTTACGATTCTCGCCGAAAATTTTTTAGTCTATTCTATCTTGACTTTATTCACTATAATGTTATATTCTAATTTAGATATTGTATTTAGAAGGTCACCACAATTATCTTAACCCACATTTAGAGGCAGGTCACCTATTAGATTTGTAATGTTATATATTTTTCTTTTCACTCATATTTTCAAATGTGGTGTAAAATTCTTCTTGAGCTTATTCTTCTCTTCACTTGTTGCAGCAAAACACTGAATGATATTTATCTTTATTCTTCGTTTGCCAGTTTGGAATATTGCTAATATTAGTTTGGGTTTCATTACTTCCCATCTTATGATTTGTTTTATACCTTCTTGTTGCAGCATAACACTGAATGATATTTATCTTTATTCTCCGTTTGCCAGTTTGGAATATTGCTAATATTAATTTGGGTTTCATTACTTCCCATCTTATGATTTGTTTTATACCTTCTTGTTGCAGCATTACATCATTGCCCAAGCACCAGATTCGTAGAATTTTCTTAAAAGACAACCAAAAGTAAGTAAACAACCGAGATTAGTTTGAGCTTTGTCTGAGTTGCGTCATACGCCTCCTTATCAGATGACCTTCTTCTATCTTGGATTCTTCTTCTATCTCCTTCGCTTCCAGACATCCACACTAATGACTTTAATTTCCTACAGAATTGTGTAGCATACTGCATCCCAGTAAATGGATTTCTATCGGCGTCAATTTTTTTTCTTCGGTTCCAAGCCAATGCATCCCAGTGGATGAAGCGTCACTACGAAGAACAAATGTCTTATCTGTAGTAGGTAACACTAAAATAGGTGGTGTTGAAAACAAATTTTTAATCTTATCCAAAGAGGATTGGCATTCCTGTGACCAGTGGACCATATTAGGCGACCCTTTCTTTAGTAGTGTAGAAAGAGGTGCCATGATAGAGGATAGATTCGGAATGAATCTTCCATAAAATTGAATAAGACCTAAGAGACTTCGCACTTGCTTTTTAGTCTTAGGAATAGAGATGTTAAGTATCTTAGTGATATCATGGTCCTCTGTCTTTAGGAAACCATGACCAACTCGATGGCCTAGGAAAGAAATTTCGCTAAAACCAATGCAGGCTTTAGAGGGTTTTGCTGTCAGGTTATACTCGCGTAGAGTAGACAGTAATTCAACTAACCCCGAATAGTGATCTTCCCAAGTATCGCTGAAAAGACAGATGTCGTCTAGGTACGCAATGACATCTGACCGATAAGATAGGATTTGACGCATCATGCGAACCAATGTAGCTGGTGCGTTCATAAGGCCGAAAGGCATGAAATTCCATTGAAAAAGGCCTCTAGGTGTAGAAAAAGCAGTAAAAGGTTTGGCGCGTTCAGATAAAGGAACTTGCCAATATCCTTTAGACAAATCAAGTTTAGTGAAAAAATGAGATTTAGAAAGCCTAGTAAGTAGCTCTTCTAGTAAAGGCATAGGTTCAGCATCAAACTTCGTAACTTGATTCAATTTGCGATAGTCAACGCAAAGACGTATGTTATTGTCTTTTTTTCGAACAATAACAGTCGGCGAAGAATATGCAGAAGTGGATGGTTCAATTATTTTTAAATCTATCATCTCATCCAACTCCTTCTCAACCTGTGCTTGAAAATGTAAATGGATAGGATAAGGTCTGACCCTAATAGGATTATGGTCAGTTAGAATAATGTCATGTTCAATGACATGAGTTTGTCCAGGGATGTCAGTAAGGACATCCTGAAATGTTTGTAACATAGCCGAAACTTGTCGCTGTTCTCCTAGAGATAAATTAGGAGAGACAGTAACATTTTTCCATGATTCACTAGAATGAAGTGGAATCATCGGAAGCGGAAGATTAACATCCGAAAAACTTGTTTCCTCATCCTGTATTACGGACAGTGATGAGTAATGACCATGTTGGACTGGTGAATCGTCCGTTGCCTGGAAAATAGGCTGTAAATAATCCGGACGTTCATGGAATTCCGTAAGCATATTGATGTGGAAGGTTTTATGCTTTCCATCAATATCGACAATGTAGTCAACATCGGAAATTTTCGAGATTATATCGTACGGACCTTTCCAAGAAATAAGAAGTCTGTTTTCCCTACAAGGTAGCAAAACAAATGCTTTGTCACCATGACAAAGTATTCGTAAGGTTCTTTTCTTATTGGCAAATTGTCTTGCCTTCTGTTTAGCAAATTCAGAAGAAGAAGTTGCCAATTTGCATGCTTCGATAATCTTTTTTCTCATTTCGATGACAAATTCGTAAGAAGATTTTGTGTCATCGGTAATATTATTAGCGGTTATGAGATCATGAAGCAAAGACATAGGGCCGCGCGGTCGCGCGCCAAAGACAAGTTCAAAGGGAGAAAATCCTGTATGTTCATTGGGGACCTCTCTGTAAGTGAAGAGGGCCGCGGGTAAAACCCTGTCCCAATCTTGAGGATGATCCTCAGTTATCTTCCCTAGTAAGTTTTTGAGTGTTCTATTTAGCCGTTCGACCATCCCATTGGACATAGGATGATAGATACTACTCAAAGATCTCTCTATCTGCAGAGTAGACATTACTTGAGACATGGTATCCGATATTAGTTGGGTGCCATGGTCTGATAATATCTCTCCGGGGAATCCCAGACGAGAAAATATAAGCCAAAGAGCATCTGCAATGTCAGCAGTAGTAATGCTCTTCAGAGGAATAGCCTCTGGCCAACGTGTGCACATATCAACACACGTCAAGATAAACTGATGTCCTCTAGCAGATTTGATCTTAAATGGACCAATGATGTTTATCGCCATTTTTTTAAATGGTCGAATAGGGATGTCTGCAGCCTGAATAGGTGCAGCATGGCGTGGACCTTTGGATTTGACCTCTTGACATACTTTACAAGATCGACAATAAATCCGTATGTCCTTGTTCACAAAAGGCCAAAAGAAAGCCGCAAGAACTCTTGACTTTGTACGGGAAAAACCCATATGTCCAGCACACTGAGAGTCGTGAGCGTGCTGCAAAATTTTAACTCTCAAATTCTTGGGCACAAGAATCTGAGAATGACTTGACTTAGTGGAGTCTTGCACCATACGTACAAGTACGCCATTCTTCATTGTAATCCAAGATTTACGCTTTGTATCTTTATTCGGATCACCTTTTGTTGCAAGAGTGAAGAATTTCTTTAGAGTCGGATCATCTTCTTGCTGTTTTATAAACGAGTCACGAGAAATTACCAAGGGATCATCTTGGTTATGCACTTCATTATCTTCAGTAGATGAAGTTTGAGGCATATTAAGAGCTTGAGCTCTAGTGACTACAGCATTAGCAATTTGCATATTTTGTTTTTCCCAAACGGAAATTTGTTGTGGAGTGCATTCTTTGACTCCGTGAATACGACCGATGATAAGATCAGCGATCGGATTCGGCAGAAGACATGCGTGTACATCTCCTGTAAAGAAAGGAGTAGCAATCTTAATGATAGCAGTAGAGTATTTCTCTAAGGTGCCGCCAAATGTTACACATTTGACTACTTTTCCTGTGGCACGAGAAGGATCTACAAGTGACTGCCTAACACCAATTGTGGTGCATCCAGAATCAAAAAGAACTGAGACTGGATTGTCATTTACTAAACCTTTATGTAAGACAAGAGAACCTCTTCCATCATGCGCGACTGACGCAGGAAGAGCGGGAAGAGGATGGCCACAACTTAAAGTGGACACCGTAGTTGGTTCAAATAATGTTTTGCATTGGGGGCACTGAGATGCTCTCCCAAAATCAAAAGCGGAACATGCCATATTATTAGCATCATTATTATCTTTAGTCTGTTTATAGGCTTCATGTGACTCTTGCTGTGCAGAGTTTGCCTGATAATGTGATTTATGTTTTTTGTATTGTGATCTACCTCGATTATTATTGCCTCTGTAATCATTATTGTTTCCTCTATTGTAACCCCTATTTGGGTTTGAGTCATAGTTCTCATGGTTACCATTATCATATTCATTATAATGAGTATCTCTATAACTATGGTCTTGTTGTCTCCATGATGGATGACTTGGATAGTTCCTATAATGACTTCCTCTGCGGAAATTCCTATAATTATGACCACCCCTGAATCGAGGGCTGTCGGCTCGTCTCCAGTACTTCGCAGAAGAACCCTGAAATGATTGGTTACCTTGGTTTTGATAACTATTATGGTTACCCTTTTTATCAAACCTGTTTTGTGGTCCCTGAAATTTGTGTGAATAATTAGGGTTGTATGGTGTTGCCGAAGCAACTGGCATGCCTTCCTTAACCTTAGCATTGCTAAAAGCTACGTCCGGATGTGCCGTGACGTATTGGGTACAATATTCTTCCATTTCTTTTAGTGTCTTGGGTTTACGCTCATGTAGGAATTCAAGGAATGGTTTATTTACACTTGACATAATCTTGTCTCTGAGCAACAAGTCCATAAGGGCTTCATATGTCTTTTCTGTTTTGGACAACTCAATCCAACGATTAAATGTAAGACGTGTCCTTGCAATGAATTCTGAGAATTCTACCCCTGATTCAGGTACCATTTTCTTAAACAAAAGACGGTAACCTTCCTCTGTTAATTGATATTTTTTTTAACAAGGCTGCTCTGATAACATCATAATTATCCTGGTCAGCCTCTTCTACCAAGCTTAAACTAGTCAGAGTGTCACCTTTCAGTATCTCCGATAACTGATTAGCATATTGTGATCTATCCACATTATGATTTCGACAAGAACGTTCAAATCTATCTAGCCACACTGTTATGTCGTCACTGGATGGATTAAATGCTGGTAGCTTGATCTTGTAAATAAAAGGTTTAACATTACCACCAGATGACTGATTAACATTACCCATGTTTGTCAATTTCAACTTTTCTAACTCATAAGCTAAAAGTTTTTCCTGATGTTCATGTTGCATCTTTGTTTTTCCCTCCTCAGCTTCTCTGTCTAATCTCTTTTGTTCAGCTTCAGCTTCTCTTTCTAATCTCTTTTCTTCAGCTTTTTGTTTTTTCTCTTCCTCCTTCTGTGCTTTGGCATAATGAGACAGTGCAAACTCTTTTAACTCCTCAGGAGTCATCCCAAGGGCTCTCCCTTGCTCAATGAAGTAGTCTAAAGTTGCCATAATATTTAATAATATGTGGCTATTATCACTGAAATAACAAATTTATTTCAACCAAACAGGAGCAAGTTTTTAACAAAAACTTGTATAATCAGCTCCCTATATCCCAATCTCTGTGGGAAACAAGCCTTTAAATAAGGTCTTGTATAATCAACTGTGTACCTCTAATAATAGCAATTAATCATCAGTTGATTCTTTCTCATAAGTTCACTACACAGCTAGTAGTGTATGATCAAATATATTTTATATAGCGTATGTCGATCAAGAACACAAACAAAACAATTATAAAAGACAACATGAAAACATTCGCAGAAATCAAATAAGTTAAATCGAAAAACAGAAGAAAATAATCACAGAACCTGTGATGATAACTGCGCCGTAATAAACAAAACAAATAACGCCACAGTGTATAAATATAAAGATGTATAGAACTGAATAACAGGAAAGATGAGACCTACAAATACAAACAAATCAAAACAAAACCAAAGAACAGAAAAATATTACAAAAACAACGATAAGCACAGTCGTCACAGCTAACAAAAAATAGCAACAGATGTTGCATGCAAATTTTCAATTAAGAAAATTGCCCCCTTAAGACCACTAATATTAGCCCTATGTTACTTGGGAAATCTTATATTAGTCACCTCACCAACCGCCCACGACATAGACACACAAATAATATGTAAACATTTACACATAAATTCATAAATATTATATAAATGGAATGTGTTGTAGCGAAGGTTCAGCTGTTATCTAATGCAAAGTTTCTAATGTAAAGAAAATAAACTGCCACTTTAATAAATACTAAATTTTTGAACTAAACTATTACAATGTTCAATATATAGAGCAGTTCAAGAAGTTCCAACGTTGATGGTTCTCATAACTAACACACGTAGGACTTCTGACCTGTACTGCATTTTTTTCCAAAAAAGTTAAACGTATGTTTGCAACTCGCTGTGATGTCCAACGAAAAAATGTCAATACGCGCTGACCTAGTTTCAGTATTCGCTTGATAGGTCACGTGAGGAACTGTTGACAAAGTGTAGACTCTCACTGCTGGTGTGTCGTATCAGGCGTCATGGAAACGATCTGGTATGAGTAGCTGACTTCCATGTGGTGTCTACTGTGCAGGTTAGACCCAGAAAGCTGGCCTACCACATTGATAAGGTCCACATTGATAAGTGCTTTTCTGTGATATAGCTCGTCCAGTCACAATGTTCTTTAAATGGGTCACCACGTTAATAAAGCTGGTATTGGTGTAAATGGTCAACTCAAAACCGGCACAGTGTTGGGCATACAGGTCACCTTGTCCCAAAACGTAATGAGGCCCCGACAAGGATGTAATGTTGACCATGAGTGTTAATGTGAGTGTCAATACGCGAATGCATGGATTGTTCTGAAGAGTTGACTAGAAGATCAAACACTCACTCACACGTAGTTAGAAGTTAATGATGCAGACTACTGTGGTCGTTTCATACTGTTTAATTGGACGCACACACTTGGACAGTACGAGTATAGTTACAGGAAAACAGGTCGACATATATCATCATACTGTTGATCAATGGTCTACAATCTTAAGTTGGTATTCATGTTGAAGAACACTACAATGGAACGTCCGTAGACAAGCACTTATATTTCCACTGTTTATAAATATAATCATCAGGCCTTACTGACCGATCATGTCAGTTAATAAATAATGTTCAAGCATGACTCCTAGACAGAACCTCTTTTCTAGCGAAGGTTCCTTTAGGTAAAGTTCAGCAAATATTTCTGAAGACAATGTTAACCCACCAGTATTGGGTTTTCTTTATAACTGTGATCTCTTAACCATCACCTGATAATAAGGGCATCCCTGTTCTCTGATCGATGATAGACAAAAAATAGGATCCAAAATGGCTTCTGGTTCCAATGAGCATTACTCACTATACAGATGCATAGTAAAGCTTCAATAAAGGCTTTGTTCATGAACACAAATGTTTCTACAAGAATCAGCATATTCTTTCATCATAACTGCTGCATACAATCATATTCAGTGCTGCTAGGTAACATGTCATCCCGACATATTGATATAGATCATCATCATGTAGACGTCTGCCCATCTAAGCCTAGCAAGGAAAAAGTTCAGCAAAAAAGTTCTTTTACCTGAGCATGGGAAATACACTAGCAGAACACATACGCCCTCTCCTGGCGTTACAGAATAAACACTGGGGAACTCATAGACTTAATAATCATATCAGAAACTATCTTCTTCCCCATAATAGATCACAGCGATCAACAAACTTCGGACTGGTCTCCGACATGGCATTCACCAGGGTCCATCATCACGGAAGACCCTCTTTTTTCTCCGCATGCGCAGAAACTGGCTGACCCCAAAGTTCAGTACAAGGAAAAATAGTCCCACTTAGACATTGTTAAGGTATTTTATTGGCATGGTCTGCTAGAGGTTAACAGCATAAGATTAATAGGTGACTACGTTTAATATAATGTAAATAATTGTTAGTTAGTGTACGCGATACACACGATTGATTATGACGTGTATGCGTTGGTATGTCACGCACCGTGACTAGGTTACCACACCCTTTTCTTAGATGACCGTCAAACGGATAAGACGTGTCCTATAATCCTTCCAGTGGTAGGCATGATATTGCCGCACATATGTTATTGCAGTACGGACATGGGTCAGTCCGATATTCTTATGAAGAGAGGAATGTATCGAGGTTAGTAATTTTAACTAAAGTCAAGGAAGGATGAAATTATGGTCCACATTCGTTTTATATCGCCAGACGTCTAATCTCATTGTCGGCCGTTGGATGTCCCAACCGCGCGTACATATAGTTACGACGTTCTGACTATAGTGTTGCATATTATTGGACCAGGACTATAATGCATGGATAGCATTTATGATGTATGATTCAATTCTAATATATAATGTTTTTCATAATCAACCTCCATGGACTGTCTACTGTTTGAAATGTATATTAAAAATTGTGTGGACTCGAGAAGAGACTTATCACGTTCATTGAAGTTACAAATTCAACAATTATGATACTGAGTTCAAACCTTGTGACAGACAGAAAGTATTAACTCACATTCGCGTAACTATTCCAACAATAGCACGATCAAGAATTAATGAATCAAATGACCAGAACTAAGAAGCTTATTGAATCAATGAGAACGGTGGCTTTCCACAACGACCACTGAAATAGAAGACGGGGCCGCAACAACAATAAAAGAAGTGAATCGTATAAAGCCCCGCAACAAAGTGGTTGCCATTGCTGGGGAACGAAGGAAGAAAGAAATTTTTCTTGTTTACATACTTTCACGGACTGTTTACGATTACAAGAAAACGTTCAAGTCACATGATTCCGAACATGACGTGGCTTGTGTAACTATGCAAAAATCAGTGACGTCACAATATTCCGTGTACAAGCCAACGATCGAAGGACGATGCCAGCTCACCTAATGTTTCATTCAAGAATACAACTTCTCAGTAGATCATAGGATTGAAAAGACATTATTTACCAACAAGGAGCAAACAGTCCTATCCTCTAGTCTAGGCCGTTGGTGAAGATCGCATCGGACGACGGGTTAAAAGATAAGTCTCAGTTCGTGACTGTTGTCATTCATAAGAAACATCACTGAGTCTAATTCACATTTTGCAGGCATGTCCGTTCTATATATTTTATATGCACGTTATATTTGTTTTCATTGTTTGTGCTGTGCCTAATTTGTGGGAGGTTGGAGTGGAGATTCAGAATGAATAAATTATGGCTCTACGGATTGCCGATATTCATTCTGAACGGTCTTTAGGGTAGTGAATTAAATCGCATTTCGCGGAGAACGCGTCGATGACATTTCCGGGGCTTGTTTCGTTCGGGACTGCATTTAATTCACAGTATATGTTAGATGTCTAGTTTGGTGAAATAATCGGTGTATTTTATCGTATTCAGTTTAAATTCTATTTAGTTTGGTAACAATGTTAGTAATCTATCTTGTTCTTTCTGATCTTGCTATTATTCAGTTCATTTTTTTTTGTATAACCGTCAATGAGTCCATGTTTGCGTCATTAATTTTTGTGTACGCAGATTTAACTCTATATTCAGTTAACCTTCACCCTACTCTATATTTCCGGTTTGCAGATTTGGTTTCATAATATCAATTTTTATTGTAGAAACGTCTTGTTTCGTGATAATATGGTTTGTTTATCCTTGGTTTACCCATCGTATCGTATGTCCTCATTTCATCTGTTCATGATTTAACACTAATAATATAATTTCTTGCTTAATAAGAGTGTATATGAATATAATTAAAATTTAATGACTTTTAAGGAGAATTAGGGACTTTGCACCAATTTGCAGTGGTAGTCCAAGAAATGGGCGATGCACTTTATAGCTCATGATTAAGGCATAATATAATAATAATATATATTTATAAAATAATTTGACTTTTTAGTCTGTCCTGCATATAAAGGACATAGTGTATATTATTTGGTACATTTTTTCCATTACTAAAATGATTTACTTAGCACATATCACTGACTGAATGATATAATACTTGAGGAATAATACTATTTATTATTAGGTGCATGATAGTAATTCAGCACCCGAAATAGATAAATATCATAACTATTTATGATATATTAACGAGTATATATGTAATATTTTCCCAACATAGTATGTCTATGTATGGAATCTACAAATAATAGTTTAGATAATATTACAATTACTTAAAATTGAACATTCCCAGATTAAGTTCAATAATATTATGATTGTTTATATCGACTATTCATAAATTGAATAAGTATAATAATTACTTAAAATTTATTGGTGATTATTACATAACCATTACGTACAATATTAACGTCAAGATGCTTAACTTAGACTATTTTATTAAAAATGGTAAAGATTTTGGGAAAAAAGGAGAACTTCTCGAGGCTTATGCATTGGCTGAATTTGCAAAATATAAGGCAGAATGGAGGAGGAGGAAAAGAAAGCCATTTGCTAAAGCAGAGATGGAAGAACTTGAAAGAAAACAGGCGGAAAAGAAGGCAGAATTAAGACAAGAAGAAGAAAGAAAGATAGCAAGAGATGAAATCCTACGGATTGAAGAAGAGAATAAATTGAAACGACAAGAAATCATACTGCAGCAAGAAATGGAATTGCAACGACTTAAATTAGAAACAGCAAAACTTAATTCACAGGGCGCTGCAGCAACCCAAAATGATACTGCTCAATCTGGATCTTCATCCACACGACTTAAAGGTAATTATTACTTTAAGCTGCCTCCATTCAAGTTACACGTAGATGACCTTTCATCGTGGCTCGCGCGCTTTGAGGACATATGTAAGGTGAATAACCTTGACAAAGCGGCATGGGCACTGAAACTTAAGGAATTTCTAGATGGCGAACCTGCAAGTGCAGCACAAAATATAGATCCAACACTATCAACAGACTATGAGGCCATTAAGACGTTGTTACTACGTCGTTTCCACTTGAACGAAGAGGCATGTAGATTGCGTTTTAAAAGTTTGTTGCCAGATAACAATAGAGATTTCACAGGTTTTATTGCTAACATACACAATACTTTTAACAGATGGGTTGAACTGGCAGGTGTCAACAAATCCTACGACAAGTTAGTCGATTTGTTATTGAGGGATAAAGTATTATCGTCTGTCAGCCCACCATTCTTTGCTTATCTGCAAGAAAGAAAACCAGAATCTATTGATGAGTTAAAAAAAATTACTTTAAATTACTGCACAGCTCATCCGAATGCTAATATTTCTGGCACATTGATAAGAGAACCACTTCCTGTAGCCTCCAATATGGCATATCATAATCATAACAAACCTAGAACACACAGTGTAGACAGGGGTAGGTTCAAAGGAAACTATGACATTAATTTTCATAAGGGACAGAATAACTTTAACAATAACTTTAATAGAGGACGACAACAAACCAGAAACTATTCACCTCAGTCAAGAAATAACAGTAATCCACGTAACTCAAGTTATAATCGATCATATAACTATAATAATGATTACAAGTGGAACAATAGCGATAATTATAACTCGAGACATCGAGATAACAGTTACAATAGAGGACAACGGGATAATTCATCTAATTATTCTCGTCATCGTTCTCATTCTCGTAGATCGACAACTTATAACCATAATACAGGGGCAGCTGTTACTACTGCTACAACCCCTAGGGTTCAGAGTTCAACTACTGATAACAAAATACAGTCATCGTCTACTTGTTTTTGCAATGAATTATAACGTGGCAAATAGTTGCCCAACATGTAATCTTATATTTCAGAAAGCAAAAGAGACAGTTCTGAACTGCGGTCATATTCTACCAGAAGTCAGTCTAGCAGTCAATGACGGAACAGGATCACTGATCTTCAACAGAGGAAAAGTTAATGGATCCATCGTCTCAGTCTTAAGAGATTCGGGATCGACCACGATCGGAATCCGTCAGACACTTGTTCATCCAAATTGTGCAACTGGAGAACATGTCAGGTGCATGACTTTTGGGGGAACCATAGAATATTATCCAACAGCTATTATTTACATTGACACACCTTTCTTCACAGGCAATGTTAAAGCATGCATGTTAAGAAACCCAATTGCCGACCTTATGGTGGGATGCATACACGGGAGTAAAGATTGCACACCAGATGAGATTATTCAATGGGAAAAAAAATAATCTATACATCGGAAATGCAGCAATAACCAGAGCACATACAAAACAATTAGAGACTATAGACACGGAAAACAAGGAAACAAATGATCATGAAAATATCGAGATTCATTCTGCTATTGACCGAGTATCATTTGCTGCAAAACAGAGGGAAGACAGGTCACTAACAAAATTTTTTACGCTGGTCAACAAAGATGACAATCTTTCTAGGAACATAAATTATAGTCAGTGGTTTAGTATTAAAAATGACATTTTATTAAGATGTTTTATGGATAAAAACTCAGATAAGACAACAAGTCATGGTACCTTTTGCTTTTAGGCGGTACATACTTCAACATGCACATGATTCTAAGTGTGCAGGTCACATGGGTTATACTCGTACACGTTCACGAGTATTATCTTCTTTTTTTTGGCCGGGAGTATCACGAGATATTTCACAGTACGTACGCTCCTGTACGATATGCCAAGAAGTGAAAGCACGGGGAGCCTTTCACACGGCGCCTATTCAGGCTTGTGATATATCGGTGAGACCTTTCGACAAAATGGCCATTGATATCATTGGCCCACTTTTACCATCAGCCAGAGGACATAGGTTTATTCTCACTTGCATCGATTTATGCACACGATGGCCAGAAGCCATCCCATTAAAAACAACCACCACCACAGATGTAGCTGATGCACTACACTTGATCTTTTCTAGAGTAGGTTTTCCTAGAAAACTTTTGTCAGATCATGGTTCTCAATTTATATCTGAGACTATGACGGAGGTAATGAAGACTTGGCAAATAGATAGAAACCTCAGCAGCATTTATCACCCAATGAGTAATGGTGCTGTAGAAAGACTTAACCGTACACTCAAACAAATGCTACATAAAGTTACAGTTAACCATCCACAGGACTGGGACAGAGTGCTACCAGCGGTGTTATTCGCTTATCGAGAGGTGCCAAATGAACAAACTGGCTTCTCTCCGTTTCATTTAGTCTTTGGCGCTCCTCCAAGAGGTCCTATGGGACTGATAAAAGATTTATTAATCGATTCTGAGATGACTCAGGACACTCAGTCATCCTATGAATATGTAATTAATCTCCGGAATAACATTATTGATGCCTGTCAAATGGCAACAGCTTCATCTGAGGCTGCGAAAGAGAAAGCTAGAACTTTCCAAAACAGTAATAGACGATTACGTCAATTATTTCCAGGAGATCAAGCTTATGTGTTATTGCCACATAACAATAATAGACTACTAATCTCGTGGAATGGTCCTTACCAGGTTATCAATAAGATTTCTGATGTTGATTATGTCCTGGACATTAAGGGACATCACAAAATATTTCACATAAATATGCTCAAGCAATTTCATACTCGACCTGAACATCTACAAGCTATTTTTCATGAATTAGATGACACTTTCAGACCTACATGTCACTATTCTAATTTATCCGTTATCCAGGAAGAAGAATCTTCTTTTCCTGAGGTACAGTTAGCTTTACCTGTACCTGTAGTACAATCTAGCGAATCTTGGCGGGACGTAACCATCTCTTCGTCGGTTACACCGCAACAGCATCAAAAGATTGCTGATCTGCTACAATCTTATCCAGATGTGTTGACCGATGTTCCAGGTCGCACATCAGTCATTAATCATGACATCACTCTTAACGAGGATACTCCAATTCGGGTACATCCTTATTCTGTTCCTATACACTTTCTTACTAAAACTACTAAGGAACTTGAACAGATGTTATCTTTAGGAATTATCGAAACTAGTAATTCCCCATTTTCTTCTCCATTAGTTATTGTCCGAAAGAAGGACAATAACATTAGACTATGCGTCGACTATAGAAAATTAAATGCACAAACGATAGTTGATAGCGAACCACATCCACTTCTCGATGACTTACTGCCACGTCTATCGACAGCAACTATATTTACTAAGATAGACTTAACTAAAGGTTATTGGCAGATACCACTAACCGAAAAAGCAAAATACTACACAGCGTTTTCAACTCCGCTAGGTCTATACCAGTGGAACGTGATGCCTTTTGGGCTGGTTAACGCTCCAGCTACCTTTGTTCGCATGATGCGACACATTTTTTCAGGTAGACCAGACATTATTACATATATAGATGACATATGCTTGTTTAGTTCATCTTTTGAGGAACATTTTTTGGGTCTTGGATACGTTTTTGATACCTTGAGAAGGTACAAGTTAACTGCTAAACCTACAAAATTACAGGTAGCATTTCATGAGATCACTTTTTTGGGTCACATTATTGGAGCTGGATATATCCGAACATTACCCAGTACAGTTTCAAAAATTTTAAACATTTCCGTTCCTCAAACGAAGAAACAAGTGAGAAGCTTGTTAGGTCTAGTCCAATATTACAGTAGATTCGTACCTAACTTGTCATCCATCACTGCTGTATTGTCCTCATTACTAAAGAAGAACATGCCAGTGAAAGTGACATGGACTGACGAATGTGACAGAATTTTTCGGCAAATAATTTCTATATTTTCAAATCCACCTATTTTGAGATTAATTGATGCTTCTAAAAAGTTCATTCTTCGTACAGATGCGAGTAACTACGGAATTGGCGCATGTTTGCTCCAATACCATGACGACATCCTCCATCCAAACTTGTACGTGTCACGAAAACTGAAACCACCAGAAGTGAAGTACTCTACGGTTGATCGCGAACTCTTAGCCGTCGTGTGGGCGATAACCAAACTAAAAAAATTCCTACTGGGAGCCCCTTTTGTAGTACAAACCGATCAAAGGGCCGTAGCATCACTACAACGAGCAAATCACAAGAGTCCAAAATTGACCAGATTTGCTATACTCCTCCAACCCTTCGAGTTTTCAATCGAGTACATCACAGGATCCGACAACATCTTGGCAGATACATTATCTCGAAATCCTAATGATGTCGATTCCTAATTTACGTTGTTTGTCGCAAAGACAATACTATGTACAGAGAAACTTAATCAAAGAACATAGCACCATCGTTGCTTTTTGACACATGAATGAACCATTTACTCAGCTGCTTTCTATAGGCAAATTATACGCAAAGTGACTGCAATCAATTGACACTATATTCGTCTTTACACCGGGACTTTCCTGGTTTACATTTGTCACAACATTGTTTCAAAACACTTCGGAGAAAATAAATGACATTCCAGTCGAACTAATTCGTTATATAACGTGATTCAGAATACTTGAACATTTTGTCTAATGGAAATTCAAGGATCAAGACTACGAATGGATCTTCATATCCAATGTTAATTACTTTAATTTATTCTTTAAAACTAATCCACATTAAAATGACAAGTGAGTTGAATTTTAAAAAAATGAATGAAACTTAAAAAAATGAAAGAAAGAAAAGAAAACTCACATAATTCTTTGATTATATTCTTAGAATTACATGATTATATTGCATACTATTGTTTAAATTAGTTAGAAAGGTATTAATAACTTAATACTACACTTACTTGATGTTCAACACACATAACTTAGTTAAATTTATACATCATTTTTTTTCTTTCTCTAATTTATTCTTTATTCGTTATTATGTCTTTCTTTAACAGATCCTCTCATTTTTCTTACATTAGATTTTCAACAACTTATTCTTATTCCATACCTAGTATAGTTATTTAGTTTAATTTTATGACATGACATTTTATCACGACATATTTTAAGTTAATTAATTATTTAATTAGAGATCGACATTACCATTCTCTTTTAGTTCTTATTACCATTTATATTTATTTATGATATAAATAATGAATATATTACATGACTATTGGTTAGTCGACATGACCACGACATTGGTTCTAGACAGAACGTCGTAGGCCATATGCCGCAATCTCGTTAAATTTTTTTTTTTTTGATATTGTTAACATATTGGTATTTTTTCAGATGGGTTTTTGTTAAAAAAAAATCTATCTAATAGATTTTTTTTTTCCCCCCAGTGGACAGGGAATTGTTAAGGTATTTTATTGGCATGGTCTGCTAGAGGTTAACAGCATAAGATTAATAGGTGACTACGTTTAATATAATGTAAATAATTGTTAGTTAGTGTACGCGATACACACGATTGATTATGACGTGTATGCGTTGGTATGTCACGCACCGTGACTAGGTTACCACACCCTTTTCTTAGATGACCGTCAAACGGATAAGACGTGTCCTATAATCCTTCCAGTGGTAGGCATGATATTGCCGCACATATGTTATTGCAGTACGGACATGGGTCAGTCCGATATTCTTATGAAGAGAGGAATGTATCGAGGTTAGTAATTTTAACTAAAGTCAAGGAAGGATGAAATTATGGTCCACATTCGTTTTATATCGCCAGACGTCTAATCTCATTGTCGGCCGTTGGATGTCCCAACCGCGCGTACATATAGTTACGACGTTCTGACTATAGGGTTGCATATTATTGGACCAGGACTATAATGCATGGATAGCATTTATGATGTATGATTCAATTCTAATATATAATGTTTTCATAATCAACCTCCATGGACTGTCTACTGTTTGAAATGTATATTAAAAATTGTGTGGACTCGAGAAGAGACTTATCACGTTCATTGAAGTTACAAATTCAACAATTATGATACTGAGTTCAAACCTTGTGACAGACAGAAAGTATTAACTCACATTCGCGTAACTATTCCAACAATAGCACGATCAAGAATTAATGAATCAAATGACCAGAACTAAGAAGCTTATTGAATCAATGAGAACGGTGGCTTTCCACAACGACCACTGAAATAGAAGACGGGGCCGCAACAACAATAAAAGAAGTGAATCGTATAAAGCCCCGCAACAGACATACAAAGATATCACGATATAAGACCGAATCGTCTAAAATAGACACGGAATAAACATAAACTCGGACCATAAACATTCCTGCATAAACCTAAGCAAGAACAATCTGTTTCTGGCCCAACAAGGAACAGACCAACAAAATCTGGATTCATACGCCAAATTCGATATCCAGGGGAGATAACCCATATAACAAAAGTATCAATCAATCATGGGTGATGTATCTTTGGCCAGGAAAGCATCCTGATTCTAAAAACAAATACTTTCCTTCAGACAAATAAATATTATAATAACTACATACATTGCCACCAGTAATCTGTTGGTAACAATATAGTTCCAACATTTTTCATGATGTCATAATTTCACATTCTCTCGTGGCAAATTAAATGGCTTTTGTTAAGCGTCTCATCTCACAGGATGGGATTTTCCTCTACGTGCTTTTGTTGAGGAACATGTTTGGTACTGAAAGAAAAGAGTTAATATGAATGTACTATTTATCAGCAATCGTTCAGTTTCCAAACGGTTATTCGAGTGTTAGAGTAGTGGTGACAGGTGACAAGTCACTGCGTTGGCTTTTGACTTCTTGTTATAAATTTCTCTGTCAAGTCTTTCATTTTCTGCAAAAAAGTTTCAAAGATATTTGAACTTTAGAACCTCTTGAAGCTTGCTTTTGTTGACGTTTATACAAAATGCGACTGCTGATCTGCTTAACTTCATTGTTTATGACCTTACTGCGCTAATCTTCATGCTGTATCTTTCACAAGTTCAAATAAGAGCATGTGCATAGTTTCGCAATTAAAATTAAAATGTGTCTCGTTTTGGCGATGTGCTTCCCATTCAGCATAGACACAGGGTTAGTCCGTTACATTAGGACGCATGTCCAAACATAACATATCTTGTGGTCAGGTCATTGTTATAGCTCGTACTTTGCCATTGGATGTCCTCTCTGTATATTAGATTTTAGTCATCTGCAAAAGTTAACTCATTCAGTGAGTTGTATTTTTCATTTTCCGACAGCACACAACATTTCTAACTCTTTTGGGTACATCAAATGCACCACTGAGTGGATCAGTTGGTCTTAATACATTTTTTTCATTTATGGTACAAAGTTCTAACGTTATCTAATAGCTGTCCTTATATTCCGTAATCTTCTAATACTTATCAAAGTTGATTCCTATCCACGTTACCGAAAGCCTTTTCCTGATCTATAAACACTGTATTTAATTGACTGTCATAGTAGATACTGTTTGACAAGTTATTGTGAATGGATGAAGGACGTTAGTTTTATTTAGAGCGGTAAGCAAAATGATGAGGAGAGCTACAAATGGTAAGTCCAATAATCGATAATGCACTTTTCTTCATGTAAATCTTCTCTAGAAAAGGAAGAAACATTTGCACCAGAAACGGATTGCATTGCACTGTGCGATAAGTGCAAGCCATCTTGAACACCCATTAAAAGAACAAGTATAGCTTTCAATCTTTTCTTCGTGCAATTGTCAGTGTGTTAGAAATATTTACACCGTGATTTCCGTGCACTGCTTTGTGTTTTGATTGAAAGTGATTTAGAACAACCATCACCACCATCCTACATAAACACTTGTAATTTATTTTATTCAGATTTCACAAATCTATTCACAAGTAACCAATTGTAAATGACGAAGTATTTTAATACGTAATTTATTTCACAATAAAAGAACGACCCAATGCCTTTTCATATTTATATTTTCTTAATTTTCAATCGTGTCGATAAAGCTAAAGTCAGAACCCTGAAATGTTAAAAAAAAAAAAAAATCATGACAGGCAGTAATTAAGGTGGACAAGTTTAATTCCAGGTGTCGTTTTAGAGCTAAAGCAAAGCAACTTTCCTGTCAACTTCGGATGTAGTCAGTTTCCTGTGGTTTTATCTTTTGCCATGATATGCAACAAAGCACAGGAACAGTTCATTTGAACATTTAGGTATATAATTACTATAAAAAGTCTTTGCTTATGGCTAACTTGATGTAGCCCTCACGAGAGGAAGGAACTCAAACAATCATATATATATTTGAAAACCATGTAATGCTAACAGAGTTGAGAAGATTCCAAGCACGTAACCCGTCAAAATAATGACGGAAGATGAATTACAGGACACAGACCCTAAAGGCAAACACTTTTAAATATAACAGCACATTTTCAAACAATGTTGTGACGAAAAAGCTGTTAATTAGTCAAATCATTACATTTTATTTACATATTCCAACTTCTGAGACTTCTATATGTGCTGCAGATGCTGAAAGTTCAAGATGTTGGCTGTAATTCATCTTCCGTCATTATTTTGACGGGTTACGTGCTTGGAATCTTCTCAACTTTGTTAGCACTACATGGTTTTTAAATTAAACATTGACTTAAAAAAGCAAACCCAACTTTAATAATCAACACGGCCTAATGGTCTCTCTTTCCAGATGACAGGTACTAGCAGTATTACCCTGACAGTTCTGATTGCCTTGGTTCCTATGTTACAATTAGCAGGTACAAGAACAACCGTTATGTTTGCTTATTTTATAACGTTCTTGTTAATATATTTTCAAATTATAAAGTAATTATTATTAATAAATTTTTGTTACTATATTGTGATAACATACATAGTACTTCGTCATAAAAGGGATGCTTCTTGTCACATAATCTCTTCTTACTGGCTATTGTATGAATTATGAGAAGAACAGCATCAACCATCAGAATAAGAATTCAGTAGACTATGACAACAGCTTGACGACTGTAAAACGTTGGCTTGGGAGAATAATAGAATTACAAAATAAGAAAGTAAAATATAGAATAGAAGTTGGCGATTCTTTGGCAGAAACATGTACCTTGCACAGGGCCAGGGTTACTCCTTAGGTTATTTCGTCACGCGTACTCAAGATCCATCTGTTGTCGGTGTTTAACTTTGGCTTTTGGCAACTGTAACCAAATACTGAAAGAAGACAATTTTCTCTTTTAAGTATCAGGTCTCCTGATATAATCACCAGGTGACTCCGCTTACACCCACCCTTTCATCTTCCTCAGAATTTCCCCCTATCCTTGAACATCAAATCAGCACCAATTACGTCAGATGAAAGTGTTATTGGACAGCGGCAGACGACCAGTGTAACATTCGATATATATATATATATATATATATATATATATATATATATATATATATATATATATATATATATATATATATATATATATATATATATATATATATATATATATATATATATATATATATATATACAACTTACTGTTGGTATAAAATAAATATTTACACTTTGATATGATCATCCACTCGCTGCTCCCTATGGGGCCTAGAGCTACCTCTGCTATTGGTTACAACTTACTCCAAAATATTGGGTGACTTTAAACACAGATATGATATACAAAAAGCTGTAATTTCCTGCAACTAGTCTCAGATGCAGTAATTCCTCAGATAGATGAAGTTACAGCACACTAAATCATTATACTCTTTCAACATGAGGAGGTTAAGGCTTGCGCTTCTAGTACTTTTATGAGAGTTTTACACTTCTCTAATCTTAGCAGCTACTCCAAGTTCTGTGGAATCCTATTTTACGAGCTCTTGTTTTGACTGTCTGTGATCTCCTCTGACGAAGATGGAATAAGCCGTGCGAAAACCTTAAAACATTTTATATGTACGTATGACTAAACATTAATCTCAAGAAAACAGAAGTCATGACACTCAAAGTAAGAAATCCTGCACCCATAATAATTAGGGACCAAGTGCTAGAAGATACAAAAACATTCATGTACTTTGGAAGCACTGTAACACCAGATGGCGGAACAAACGATGACACCAGTAACAAATGAATAAAGCCAGAATAGTCCTCGCCAATCTAAACAATATCTGGAAATCTTCCCAATACAGTACAAACACTAAATCAAAAATATATAACAGCTGCGTAATGTATGTACTTCTGTACGGTGTAGAATGCAGGACAGTAACAGAAAAATAAATGTTCAAACTGTACTCTTTCCACACAGCCTCCCTAAGGAAAAATCGTCCATCACCAACCAAGAACTGCTAAGTCAGAACCATCAAGTAGACTTGCACACCATCATGGCGGGTAGACGCTGAAATTAGATTGGCAACATCGTCAGAAGACACCCTGACACCATCCCCAGAACTGCCATGTTATGGACTCCAGAAGGAAAGCTGAAGCAAGGTCGGCCAAAAGCCATCTGGCGGAGAACTGTGATGCAGAGATGCTAAGCATGGACCAGAGCTGGGAAATTACATGAAGGATAGCTCCCGACCGAACTAAGTGAAGACAGTTTGTTGATGTCCTAAGACGACACCAGTCGTAATGGTTACTGATTTCTCTGTCAGTCAGCGACCAAGTACCAAAAAAGAAAAGAAAGTAAAATACAAATGTTTTTATCTGACAATAGATCATGACATAAAAGGCGAGATATAAAATTACGAATATTATTTAAGTTATGAATGACAAAAATCTACCACATACCCGCTTACAAACAATGCTTCCTTCTAGATGGAACTAGGTAATTCTTCTCTAATGGACAATTGCTTCATTTTTTGCGCGCATCTAGGGAGCTCTTATGTAAAGCCCTTGTTGGATTTGTAAATTAATATGAAACAAATATAAAGGTATGTTATCAGGCACTCGCAGGAAATAAAGAAGTAGAACACCAGACAACAGAAAAACAACAGACATGAGTGGCCACTCATGTCTGTTGTTTTTCTGTTGTCTGGTGTTCTACTTCTTTATTTCCTGCGAGTGCCTGATAACATACCTTTATATTTGTTTCATATTAATTTACTGTTTACAGGCCTCAGGTTTCCCTCCCTTATTTGTAATAATTGTTGGATTTGTCCTTGTCCTTGGCTACAATGCATTTGAATACAGAGCTCCTAATTTTTCTCAGTTTTTCTCTGGTCGGTTGGTCGGTTGCAGGTGTACAAGGATCACAAATAAGTTACTTTTTGATTTATGAATCTGCGTCTATGCTCGGTATCACAGATACAGATGTGGCCAGTGGCGGATCTACATTTTGGGGGCCCTGAAGCTTGAACTCTTGGAGGGGCCCCTTTTATTTAAAAAAAAACAAACAAAAAATTTGTGAGGATGGGAAAGAAATGTATTATAGAGATAAATGGACTTGGAGGACCATATGTTCAAGCTTTATAGTAGATCCACAACAATACACATATACAAATTGAAGACAAATGATTGAATTTTCAAAAAAGAAACAACTCTGCAGGAAGTTAAATGCAGAACATTTGCTTGGAACGCATATGTTCTGATCACTAAACCACTATCCACCTTGGTATATGGGATTTTAAAAATTTTAACTATTTTAATGATTGCCTCCATCATTCAGAATTAGTTCGTTGAAGAAATGCCAAGAAAATTATAAGATACGGAAATTAGCAATGAGGAAAATATAAACTATTTTAATCATTTGTTAAAAAACAAGGCTGACAAGGTGTATCCATAAGAGATTTGTGCTCAGAAGGAAAGTTAAACTTACCAGAACATACTACAAGAAGCACATTTTACAAAATACTCTTATTTCTGTTTTTTCTAGCAACGTATTCACGTACAGTTTGTGATATGAGAGCTTCCTTGCAATGTCATTTTCTAAAGATAATATGCATAAAGAATGCGCTCTTCAGTCATGGTAGACCGAAATTTGTTTTTTATAAAGGATAGCTTTGAAAAATTCCTTTCTGCTTCACTGCTCGTGATGGGCATGGTCAAGTACAGCTTAAGCGCAGTAGTAATATTGGGGAACACTTCAATTAGGTGTTGCTCACAAACAAGCTGAAGAGCTTCTGCGCATTGCATTTTAGATGGCGTGTTTTCTTCTGTGTTCTGGGATTTCCTAAAGTGCAAATATTCTTTGAACTGATAACACTCGTTTACTAATTTGTGGTCAATATCATCTTTGTAATTGTAGCAAAGTTAGATTTTGCTGGGGAGGTTATGATGGTATCCTAAAAGAATGAAATCCGTGTAGGTATTAACCGTGTGAGGTCAAGCACATGTAGGCCCCTGACTCTATAAATGATGATGATGAATTATGTGCAGGGAACCTAACGCTACCTCCCTAGATCTCACACGGTCACTATTTTGGCTCTAGTGTCTGGTGTATGATGTACCTAGTGTCTAGGGGAGAAATGAAATGATGGTACACAACACTAAAACACTTTAAGTTTCTATGAGGAAGTGAATAAAAACCTGTGGTTAAGTTTTTCTTTAAATTTGATAATTTTTTGTACAATTTATTTTGCCTGTCCAGTCATATCTTTTGGACAGGTCTTTGAAAATGAGGACAAGATAGTTTACAGAAAAGATCAACTAAAAATGTGTGTGGGCAATCTGCCCAATAACTATAACGTTAGTATATGTCTTTCCTGTTGGAATGTTCACAGCTTACACTTTATTCATCTAAGAGGGAGAGTCACTGGGTATGAGGGGCTGTATTATCGTCATACCCCATAAACTTCCTGCGTATGATTTGAAATACCAGTGTTTATTAAAACGAAACTGTCAGATATACCCAGGTCCTTAATATATCACCTGGGGTTTCTTGTTGAATGATAAGATAGTGTGTAGTTTCAGAAATATCGATATCACATTACACGCCCAAGCTCCTGCTGTTATCTCTTGACAGTATACATGAATTGTCGGAGACTTCTTGGCGTTATCGTCACTCCTCAGGTTTCCTGTTACCAGCTGGCAACAGGAAATAAAACCTCTGCAACAAAAGGACACCCTGGCCTTTTATATCTGATCACTTTTGATGTTATTTATTTCCCTACGGAGATATGGGGTCAGCCTCGCGTGCATTCCAGGTGCACTCGCCCCTAATTTTAAATGACTCACACCTTGCTGTGACCACACCTCAGGTCCCTATGGCAGAAACGCCACTGTACGTTTACATAGTTTTCCTCCATAAAATAATGTGGAGTAACCACATTTCCTTTGATATGATTTTCTCTTCTTTTCTTTTATATATAAAAATGCTTCAGGCATGTTTAACAGTGTTCATGGAACACAGAGGCTTACTAACATCTTTCTAATGCAATAATATTCAAACATAATCATGACAACATATAACAGTTAGATACATTTCAATGTGAGGACTCAACAATGTCTGCTCCCGACATGTCCTTCACTTTCCCCCAATAGCAGTATCTAAGTTTGGCAGTGAGATTAAACATATGAATTCATAAAGCATTCTTACGACAAATTTTCAAGAAATATAAACAAATGACGCTGACTTGCAAAGAAGTGGCCTCAGTTTCTTCTGCTCCGTCCAGACTGTGAAATACTTATTTAGTTATTTAATTTACTTTTAAATTTATCACAGCTGTTCTCAGCGTATCTGAATAAAAGTTTTGTTCAACTGGCAATGAATAGTGAAAGCTTTTTGCTAATATTTACTAGCACTGGCCAATCGAAAGCTTGCGACTACCAGAATTCAAATGCAGTTTTTGAAAAAACAAAAATTATTCCAAACAAACTCTGCGTCTGGTAGTCTATTGGCCAGTCTGCGTTAGTTATGCCCAATACAAAAAGATGTTTCGTTTTGGATTACATTTTTCCTACCGCTCCCCTTTCCCTATTATACTCTTTTTACCCAAGCGAATTTGAATTTCCTCAATGCCTCTCTTCTAAGCTCGCGTCCCCACTACCGTTATAAAAAACAAGCAGGAACGACAGTCTGTCTGGTCGAGCGTCCGTAGACATTTAGTATTTTCTCAATAATTTGGCTAATACTTGGTCTACCATATTATTTAAAACACATTCTTGCTCAGTGGACTCTAAGCTATACTACCATATGATTTTTATGGTCAGATTCATTACGGTTTAGATTTTCAATTTTCGTCATAGTCAAACGTCAAATAAAATTTTTACACAAGACGGCCATCTTCCCCTCTCGCCAGCATGTATTTTTCAAATAACTACTTGTTTTTGTGACGTCAGAAACATTACCGCGAGGAGGCAATAAAATTGTCTGCGTGTTTGCCACTGTTGGCTTTGTCACAGCGTGTATATATGCATGGCAGAATGTGTCAAACGAAGCGGGGTTTTGAGCGGTGGGTTAAGAATTGGCGTTAATAATTTGTATTGTATCGTGTAACACTACCCAAAAATGTAAGGATTGCTACTGATTACCAGCGTTAAAGTCAAAATTTTACGTTAATTCAGATAGTTATTTTGCGACACGCTTCCGCTAAATCGTTAATTATAAGGCTAGGCTGCAGAATGTATGCAGCAGATCTGGCAAAATGTTAAATATTGGTAGTACGTTTTCGAAACCGAAACTAAAACGCGTGTTAAATTTTTACCGTGGGATCGTTCTATAGGCTTTAGCACTGCACAAAATTCAGCGCTATGCTGGCGTGTGAGAGGATCACCGTCAGACACAATAGGGCGGGTTTATTTATTATTATTTTTATGACTAAAATCTTACTGAAATGAGCGATTATTCTCGCAGATTTTACTACAGTAATACGATATTATAAGTTTAATACTGTCCTCATCAGCTTCAGAATTGTTCACCAATTCTGAGAGGAACTTGAACCTTTTTCGCAATCTGCTCATATGGGCAAATCCTCTTGTGTAACTGGATTATCAAGCAGTCATAGAGTTGATATAGAACTTCTATCCTAAATTTGTCAGCTTCTCTTAAAGAAGCAATACCAGTTGTTCCATCTGAAAATGTCCTTGTAACAATGCGTTTGGAAGCATCAGAATAACTTGAAGTGATATCTTCACACAAACCTTTTGCTTCTGATTCATAGTGTGTTATTCTATCGGCTGGATTTTTTCTGAGTTCTTTAACAAACGAAAGTAAAGATGAAAGCAGAAGTTAACCTTCAAATACATCAAAACCACGGGTTTGGAGTTTCTTACTTGTTTTGTTGAAACGCTCCAGCACTTCTTCCCAAACGACTGTTAAAATAGCATATTCCACCTGTACCGACTTGTTGTATAAATTCTTTGCATCCCTGCTCCAGGATCTATTCTCCCAGCTTAATCTGATGACTTTTTTCTTCTCGTGATATCAACATGGATTTTGTTTTAGAGCTGCTTATGACCATCCCTATCTTCTCCAGCTCTTCCTTCCAGACTTGCGGGTTGGATAGAAGATGTGCCTCTGATTTAGCAGCCAGGGCAACATCATCAGCAAATGCCAGCTCTGAAATACAGACCTGTCTCATCATCCAGTATCCCACTGAGTACTTTCTTGTTCTCTCCTTACATGCCTTGATGACATCATCTATGAGGAGTATGAACAGATAAGGTGACAGGATATCAGTGGTGGTCCTGAACTCTACTGGCTTATGGTTTGCTGTCCTCACATAATTTCTGCAAGACTTGTAGAAACTCTGCAAAGCATGAATCAGAGGTGCTGGAATGTTCTTCCTTGAAAAACAGTTCCAGAGTTTGCTCCAGGGATCTTTGTCAAACGTCTTTTCCAGATCTATGAAACAAAGATGGATCTCACTCTTATACTCAAGGGCCTTTTCACTTAGCTTCCTGAGTGTGAAGATTAGATCTTGAGTACTTCGGTTTGCTCGGAATCCGCACTGGACTTCATCCAATTGTGGTTCAGCTAGGCTGTCGGAGTTTCTGCTCTAGGATTCTTTTGAAATATATACAACAAAAAACTAATCAATTTGAGTCGTTCGACTATTGTTGCACGCTTTGAAAGGAAAAAATTGTAGGTCTACTTTCTGAAAAAGCGTTTTTTCGTTTACGGCTAGCCCACATGATACTTTAATAACCTTTTACTTTTTATTTTAACTATTATTTTGTATTGAATTACACTATATTCTTAATATTTTTTTAAAAACCCTTTCTCATACAGTAGACCCAAAATTGTTAAGCAATGTGGACTATTGTCGCTTTGGGGGCCCCTTCGGGATTAGGGGCCCTGAAGCTTAAGCTTCATTAGTTTCATAGTAGATCCGCCACTGGATGTGGCTATGACTACCAAGCTCTGCCCGCTATCACGTAGACTAATGGTAACACATTAAACTATCTTTCTCCAAAGGTAGAAGCTATTGAGATCGGTTATGATTCAGTAGAAACCCAGCAAGCGATCGGAGACTATATGCTAGAGGCACCCGAGATTTCTCATCTTCATCGCAATATACCAGCGGTCTCAACCCCGCAGACGCGCAGCAACGTAGTCGCCAGCGCCAGGCCTCTACAGAGCCATTCGGTCATTTCAGTTGACCAAACCAGAATTGTGATTGTCAAGGCAAGGAAAGTTCCAGACCCGCCTTTAGACGGCACAGGTATGAAGAGAGATCAACTCTTCCACCAAAGCATGAGAGTAGGTAAGGAGAGAAAGAAGAAGAAACATGTGCGCGTTTCTTCGGCCAACAAATTGCTTCAATTAAGGAACAGTGATTCTCGCTCGAAGGAAAATCCAGTCGGCCGCAGGTATCTCAGGCCAGATAATTACAAGCCCTCCAAACGTAAACACACAGCGGA
This sequence comes from Oreohelix idahoensis, assembly GCA_024509875.1. Classification (NCBI taxonomy): domain Eukaryota; kingdom Metazoa; phylum Mollusca; class Gastropoda; order Stylommatophora; family Oreohelicidae; genus Oreohelix; species Oreohelix idahoensis. Next base: position 61,465 of record JAMPIV010008863.1, on the reverse strand, counting down.
TAGCATTGATCGGACAGCACGTAACCAGCTAATTACCTATTCAGTGGTCAGTGAATTACGCGGGAGCCGTACTCCACAAAGGTTTCTGATATTTATCCAGAAGAAAACATGGCGGAGCGAACTAAGTAAACAACGCCAGGTGCGAAGGGAAAAGAGGTATGTTATGGCTGATTGGCCCAGCCAATCGCCAGTCGCAGAGCAATTAATAGACAGAGGGAAGGAAAGTGGATTTGTAGCCATTCAGATCAGTACGGCAGAGGATTGGATACAAGTGCTGACCACCATTAACGAGAATAGGATCTCTACGGACATAAATAGGGACCAGTATAAAATGGAAAATTACAGTAAGTTAGGCCGGGAATCCCGAGCTTAGAAGGGTGGAGTATTGTGAGGAGTTACTGTTATTTTTATTTTCAACTCGCCCCATCTTTCGTTTCCAGGTAATTATTTGTGTTCTTTTACTATTATTAGGCGTTCGAGCTCATAGTTAGTAATTCTGGGTTATTTTTCTTGCACGTTAGGATAAATCCGACCACCTTCACCTACCCTTTCTTTTTGTAGGGATGGGTGAAAGCACGACCCAGGTATACAGAACCAATAAAGTTATTCTGGTAGATAGCAGGTCAGAGAATTACCGAATATTATGTATTTTTTCTGTGCGTGAGCAGAAACAATTTTGAGGTTAGCTTATGATATGATTGGGTGGTTTAGATTTAATTTATGTGCAGGCATCATAATAGGTCATAGGTTGGTTGAAAGCCGTTCCAGATAGATTGACGCGAACGCGGTGACTCACCGCGTCTGTCATTGCACCAGCAAATTCATATTATAAATAGCGAGCGCCGAAAATCTTAAGCGCTCACTAGTCCCAAGAAATTTTGTGCCATGAGGAAGGGCCATTTTACAGTCTGCTCAGTTCGAGAATATTGTGTAACGTTGGCGTCACGGAGTGGAGGTTATAGATAGCCCTAAGAGTACAAGGGACTTCGCCTTCTAGAGAGAAGGAAGGCATGACACATCAGTGAAGGTGAAGAAAACTGGGTACGCGCTTGTAACGGCGCCCAGTACGTCGGCAACACTGAATGGAATGAGAAGTTCTCTTGCAGTGTGGACACCTACCTCAGCGGGAACTAGTCTCTAAATCAGGAGCTCTTAGCTTGTTAAGGCACACCATAAGGCTACGTTGCCTGGTGTTTATAATACTTCCATAATAATGCAGTAAGGCCCAAACCCGAAGCCGGTTAACTTGGCAGTTTGAAGAATTGTCGTCCGCAGTGAAAACATCTACATCCTTAGGCAATTACATCGTTATCTTATTACCAAGGCCCTCAGCATCAGTATTCAGGAAAGGAGAGAGGGAAAACATACCTTTCCAAATGCTAACGAGAGGAGGTGCGTGACGAAGAAGCAACTCATCAGAGCCTCAGACAAAGGCGGCAGCGTCAGAGAGGCACCGAACCGAGATAGGGGAGAGAGAGAGAGAAGTTATCGAGGAGCAGAAGGTAATACTTAGAGGACAGCCTCTGAGTTACCGTTTAAAAGTCTATTAGAGTAGCATTAGGTGTGATGTATTAGTTAGTTGTATAGGATCGCCTAGGGTGCCTTGAGACAGTGTAGACATTTAGTTTATACATCTTCAGCGGGACAGTGTGGTAGTTAGTAACAATAGTGTAGACAGGAACAGTGGCTCTTACGAGTAGTAATGATCTACATACCATTTTCTTGAGATGCTCGAACCAAAATAACGTGACTGTAGCTCGATAACAACATACCGTTGTTGGAAGAATCTTGATCTGTCTTCTCTGCAAACTGCAGTCAGATCTACACTTGATGATAGTACCCGAGGCAGTTCTTTCCTTCTGCCTTCTACATCGTACAGATGTCTACCCTGGTTAGCCTACGCTAACTTTCACATAGCTGGCATACAACAAGGAGTAAAGTAAAGGGTAAAGAATCCCCTTGTTTGGCGGACATTGGTTGGTGCTGGCTTTTGTCTGATGGCCCTCACTTTCTCTTCATCTGGTCAGACTCCTTCCCTGTTGATCACAAATCTTAAGTATTTAATTTCTTGTTGCAAGAAGTTGCACTTGCTCAACTTAAGTTTCACACTGTGATGTCTTAATCTATTAAATACCTTTTCCACTTGTTGTCCGTCGTTGTTTCTATCACTATCTGGACTGTCTTCGTTCTCCCTAGGTCTATGTCATTTAGTGCAAATACATCATGATGTTTTGTGATAAACTCTTGTAACCTTCTCTTGTTTTTCGGGTCCGTTTTTAATTGTATCTTAAGTTCCTTTATCCTATCCTTCATGTTGCCTTGTTGTGTAGTTCCTCTCTGCATTCTATCTCTTTGTTGCCCACATCTATTATCACATGGCTTCCTATTCGTGCGCCTGTCTCTGCTGTATGAATGTTGACTCCTTTCTTGGACTACTTCTATCCTATGTAGTCGATCGCATGTGTAATACGGTATGTGGCAGTTGTTGTTCCATCTAATGTCTCTTTCCCTGTATCCTGAGTGATTGCTATTTCTGTGGGTCCATTTTCTGTTCCCCCATGTGCGTTCCTGTTTTCTGCACGCTAGACAATTACTGATTGTTGCTATAGTCCCGTCCTAACTGTTGGTTACCCTCCCTGCTGTACGTTTTCTAATCTCTGGGCTGCTATATCTCTTTTTCCGACTGTTATCATCATCCTATCCTTGCCTGATGTCCTCAGTGTGTGACATGTGTTGCACTATACCCACAATGAATCCTCTCGATATCTTGATATGTTTTGCTGCTATGTTGACTAGCATGATTGAGAATTGACATTTGTTTCCTACCACCACTATTCCCTCCGTCATATCTATGCTCGATTCATCGGCTATGTCTGCGTCCAAGAATTCCACTGTTCTGACTATCTGCCCAACTTTATAATATGGGGACCTCTTGATCTTTCATGTGACAATGTTAACCGTATTCGGTGGTAGAGTGACTGGCTACTGTAACCTGATCACTGATGTGATATGCATATTATCCTGCATATCAGTGTACTCCTCCTGGATCCTAAGCTTCTGTATGTCAAAGTACAATCTTACACTGTATTTCCTCATGAAATCTCTGCCTAATATGCAATTCCGTGACATACCTTTCACAATGATAAACGTTTGCATCGGCGACTTTGATCCAATGGTAAACTGCAACGTTGACATTCCCATCACCTTCAACCTTTCACCGGACACTGACGTGAGTTGTGTGTGTGTGTGTGTTTTTCCAATTTGGGTGGCTGTTGTAGCAGCTTGTACAACCCAAAGCTTAAAAAGCTAACACTGGCACCTGAATTCAAAAGGCTTCTGATCTTCCTGTCACCTATTGTCAGACATAAACTCGGGTCTGTATGGTATGTACCGTTCACTCTTGGTATATCTCTCTTCTGTTTCCTGACTACTTGTTGTCTAGTAGGTACCTGCCTATTCTTTTGAGACCTATTAGTCACCCTATCCATGTCGCACCCCTTCAGTTGAGTAGGTCTGCCTTTTCCCTGACTACTGTAACTACAGTACCGAGGCGTCTCGAAAGCCTTCGTGTGGTGCGTGCACGAGTGTGCCCCTTGTGTGGTGCGTGCATGAGTGTGCCCCTTGTGTGGTGCGTGCATGAGTGTGCCCCTTGTGTGGTGCGTGCATGAGTGTGCCCCTTGTGTGAGGGTGTAATTATGAAGTTGACAATACATGTCATCCATGTCCCTACACATAGTCTGTCGCGGACTATCATAACTAGCTAAATGTGCAGACCTACTGTTTTGATACATGCGTGATGATCTCCATCTACATGTACTAGCTCTGTGTCCCAGTTGATGGCAGTTATAACATTCAATGTCTTGCACCCCTCAGCGACCTGTTTGTTGTCTTTCTTCACCACCGTTTCCTCGAGCTACATTATCTATTTCCATTGGTTCCTCTACATTAACCTTCGCTTGTTCTACTCTCAATTCAAACCTTCTTCTTATGTTTTCCTCTGCGATGGTATAAGTCACTGTTACCTTTAATGTTTTGTGATCTTTCCTGATGAGGTGGAGTTTGATTGCATCGCTGTTTAATCCATCAACAAAGACACCAATCAATTGGCTATCTAACCCTTGTGTGTCCGTCGTTCCCCATAGAAACACATCCTCTATTATGTTGAAATTTCTATCACTGTACATCTGCACCGTTTCCTCTCTATTTTGCCTTAGCCTTCTTAGTTTTTACCACCCTAGGTGTACGTCCTGTAACTCTCCGTATCTCTTCGTCAATTCTTGCTTAAATCCTGCATTGATTCATTTGGCACTGTGTCTAACCTTCTCCTAATGAAATCTGCCACTAGCTTCGCATTAGTGAGAAAAGCTAACATTCTACTCTCACTGTCTGAAGCCTGTACCGATAACGAATATCTTTCTAATTGTAAAAGCCAGGCCTTACATACAGTAGCTTTACCGGAAAACCTGTTAACATTACCTTTAACATTGGTAAGTCTGCTGTTTTTGTCAAGTTTACCTAATGTTTCTGATACCTGACGTAACACATCTACTACTGTGTCTGTACTGTGTTCCATCTTGACGCCTGAAACCTGAAACAGTTATTATATTAATTGGAACTTTCTTGGGGTTCTGAAAGAAAAAAATTGTTTCAGTTAATTGTCTTGTCCCTGCCAGAAAAACAATTGGTATCCACAGCAGATAACCACAGAAAATATTTCAAGTAAATTTCACTACATTCACCAGTTCAATTTTTAAACAAACAATGTATCCAACTGATATTAACAATTATTCTTAGTAACTAACTAACTAATTAATTACTCTGTTCCTTGTCGTTGGCTCCTGATGAAGGCGTGTTTTCCGGACCGTTGGTATAAGTGTGCACACAATTTTTCCGTTCTATTTTCTAAGTTATCTTCTGTGTTGTCAGAGAAGGTTGTAGATACACGAGTTTTACTGTTTGTAGTTGATCACCCTGGTGTGATAATAGTTGACCCGTTGACCTGATTGTGGAGTTAAAATGTTATAGAAATGGTCTCTTCAGTCTATTTTCTTCACCGTTGCCTTGAGTTCATGTGTTGACCTTCTCTCTGCTGAGTTGTTTGTCTGCTTAGTTGACCTTGACCTCGTCTAACTCGGCTACTCTTCTCACGACTTGTCACGTGCATGAAAAGATGTTGATGCATTCAATATACGTTGATTGATGAAAACGAACGTTTGATGGTAACTTTTAAATACTTCGTAAATTATGTTGTCCTCCTCGGCAGTGCTTCTCACGACTGGTCATGTGTACAAAATAATAAATGTGTGGCAGTGTGCAACCCAGGTATGATTCGATTAATCGTGAGAACGAATGCTGGGTGGAGCAACGACTTATGATCGTGTGTCAAAGATGTTATGAAGATGGATGGGGCGGCAGCACACTGATGGTTGATGTATTTTATCTCTATTGTGAATGATAACGAACAAACATCTACTGTAGTAAACATTGGCTGACACACTGTTGACGATTAATGTCTTAATTAATGTCAAACGAACGTATCTACAATTAGGCAAACACTGTGCCTCAAAATAAAGTAGAATGGACTTCAAAATACAGTCTTAACGTTGACGTTCAAACTGGTCAGGAAGTTTTTCTTTCATACATCTGCCTGCTGTTATGTTTTCTAAGTCTAGCCGTTGTCAAACTTGCTGAGTAGTTCTTTGAACAAACTCTACTAGGTTCTTCTGGCTTGGATGTAGTATACTGGCCCACTAGCAGAGTTGGAAACTTTATCCGTTAGCCCTTTAAATATTCGTTAATGACGTGAGTCTATGTCTGTAATGGCGAACCCTGCTTGCACGTGGTTCTCGAACTATCCTATCTTCAGGATTGCAACTAGTAATGATCTACATACCATTTTCTTGACGAGATGCTCGGGAACCAAATAACTTGACTTAGTTTGACAACAACATACCGTTGTTGGAAGAATCTTGATCTGTCTTCTCTGCAAACTGCAGTCAGTACTACACTTGATGATAGTACCCCAGGTAGTTCTTTCCTTCTGCCTTCTACATTGTACAGATGTCTTCACTGGTTAGCCTACGCTAACTTTCACATAGCTGGCATACAACAAGGAGTAAAGTAAAGGGAAAAGAGAGCGTTTTCCGACTACCCACAGGTTTATTTACCCCTCTGTCATGTGACCAAGTCCCTCTTTTCACAAATAATAACCCCGTTATTCTAATCCCAGTTATCTCCCTTTCCTTCCACATCTGTAATAGGTCACCACCTGGATAATTTACTGCCATGTATTGTGCAAACAAACATTTATCGTGTGACCATCTAGGTCATGTTCTCTCCACGAGAGGAATTAGTAAGCTACAATAGCCTTCTCAGCAATAAATAAGTTCGCGGGGCGATCTTCGTGTTAATCCGGCGCGCCAATACACGAGAATTTTACCATGACTGTCGGTCAATATTAAATCATCTGACTACTCTCTCCGCAGGGATGATCAGGTAAACAGACATGGCGAATTATTACATGAAGAAGTGTAAACACATGACTTTCTGTGCTCCGAAAATGATAAATAAGTAGAAAATGGGAGAGAGAAAGAGAGGAAATACGAAAAGGGAACCAACAATAACGTCACACCCTCATATGTCCTTTGGCTGCAGCTTCCACTGTCTCCCTTGCTAACTCATCGATACATTCCCTCTTTTGATGTTTCTTCTTATTGCATTGCTTCCTTTTCATGTACACTTCATGTGCCTTGTTTTTAGAGCTTCTCGTTTTGCTTCTGTTTACATTTCTTTTCTTGTTTTTACTGTCTTTTATCTTGTTGATGGTTTTTTGTTGTTATTCATGCTCTGTACTGATGTTCTCTTTTTCCCAGTACCTCCCCATATGCTTCATTCTATATAAGTTTATTTATTGCCAGTGGTCTTACGTATTTGCTACATCATCCAGCTGTTGGGGAATACTTTGATCAACAATTTGTCATGAAACTAATGTATATAACTACGTCCTGCTGTAAATATCTTGAGTGTTAACTTTGTTTTGAAGGTGGTGATCTGATGCCACAGTGGCTCCTCTATATACCTTTACGTCGTGTAATGATGATCTAAACTACTTCGTTATGCACATATGTTTATTTTGTAATTCTGCAGGTTTCAGAGCCATTCAATAGGACTGACGACATTTGAGCTCAGGATTCCCTTTTTTTCCTTTTGTTTGTTTTGAATTTTATTTCTTGTGATCTCCATATATTTCCCAGTGCATTGTAACATCATCCTGCCATGTGTAGACTCTCGCAATTTTGGGGGGAAAAATAATGTGTTGAAACAATGATAATTTCACTTAATAATTCGAAGAACCCCATGTTGTAGAAAATTACTACATAAACTTTGGTTGCTAGAGAACTTGAACGTTATTTGCAATCTTTTTTTTTGCCAAATGGAACCGGGTTGTATAGTTGTTTTCTATGCATTGTAGAAGCGAAAATCAAAAGTGAATGATGAATTTAAAAAAGTTAATGGAGAAGGAAGCTTTTTTTAGTGTAGTCGTAGTGAGCATTCTGGGAAGAAGTTGAATCTAAATATCTCGTCTATTGCTATATTTGAATTGGGGCCATTTCACCGTAGAAATCAAAACCGTTGCGCTGTGAATTCTAGTTTATAAAAAAGTAAGCACATTTTAAACTATTGACTTGGAAGTGCACCAACTTTGAAGTGATTCAATTACTTTCAATGATTTAGCTGAGAGTGACTACTGTTCCCAAAGCTGGATCCACATTGGTGAATCGTGTTACATTTTCGAAGGAATACCAATGACTTGGCTAGAAGCAAGGGTAATTATTGATTAAATATTAAGTAATTTGTATGAACGGTATCTTGATTGGCTAGTAGTTAACACTTTATATTCATAATACAAATTCAAGCTGATAAATATTTATAAACGTTAGGACATTTCAGTTATCTCCAAGTTAATAAGTATTTTTGTTTCAATAACACGAATCTTCTTCTATGACTATAAACGTCATTTCCTCGTTCAAAGACAAAACAAAAACTTAAATATAAAGAACATTAGCTCTATTGCATTCAGTATTATTTATTCTTTGCTTCTTCTTCTTCTACAAGTACGTGCCTAGTGGCGTAGGAGATCATGTCTTTCCACAACTTCCTGTCTCCAGTACAATTTATCAATTCTACTGTTGACTTCTTTCTAAACCACGATGTCAAACTGTCCATTATTTGCTCTCTTTGTCTTCCCCTATCTCTTTTTCCTTCAATCTTACACCTGTTGTCATGATATATTCCAGCTTTCCTCTTCTCATGACGTCTCCCCCCCCCCCCCCCAAAAAAAAAGAAAGTGGATTGCTACTTTCTAACTTGTTGTGAAATAAGTTTCCTTTGCGCATTGACCTCTTTCAGGACATCATTTCCTGGCCTCTTTCAGGACATCATTTCGTGGCCTCTTTCAGCACATCATTTCGTGGCCTCTTTCAGGACATCCTCATTTCGTGGCCTCTTTCAGGACATCATTTCGTGGCCTCTTTCAGGACATCCTCATTTCGTGGCCTCTTTCAGGACATCCTCATTTCGTGGCCTCTTTCAGGACATCATTTCGTGGCCTCTTTCAGGACAACATTTCGTGGCCTCTTTCAGGACATCATTTCGTGGCCTCTTTCAGGACATCATTTCGTGGCCTCTTTCAGGACAACATTTCGTAACCTCTTTCAGGACATCATTTCGTGACCTCTTTCAGGACATCATTTCGTGGCCTCTTTCAGGACATCCTCATTTCGTGGCCTCTTTCAGAACATCCTCATTTCGTGGCTTCTTTCAGAACATCCTCATTTCGTGGCCTCTTTCAGGACATCATTTCGTGGCCTCTTTCAGGACATCCTCATTTCGTGGCCTCTTTCAGGACATCATTTCGTGGCCTCTTTCAGGACATCCTCATTTCGTGGCCTCTTTCAGAACATCCTCATTTCGTGGCCTCTTTCAGAACATCCTCATTTCGTGGCCTCTTTCAGAACATCCTCATTTCGTGGCCTCTTTCAGGACATCATTTCGTGGCCTCTTTCAGGACATCATTTCGTAGCCTCTTTCAGGACATCATTTCGTGGCCTCTTTCAGGACATCCTCATTTCGTGACCTCTTTCAGAACATCCTCATTTCGTGGCCTCTTTCAGAACATCCTCATTTCGTGGCCTCTTTCAGGACATCCTCATTTCGTGGCCTCTTTCAGGACATCCTCATTTCGTGGCCTCTTTCAGGACATCCTCATTTCGTGGCCTCTTTCAGAACATCCTCATTTCGTGGCCTCTTTCAGAACATCCTCATTTCGTGGCCTCTTTCAGAACATCCTCATTTCGTGGCCTCTTTCAGAACATCCTCATTTCGTGGCCTCTTTCAGAACATCCTCATTTCGTGGCCTCTTTCCCCATTTCTTTTTTTGGCTGTTGATGGTATTTTTAACATTCTTCTGTAAAACCACATCTCAGTTGCTTCTAGTGCATTTCTTTGTTTATGAGCTTTAATTGTTCAATATTGCTGTGATTATATGTATAAATTATCGTCTCAGTTTCCTCAGTTGGACTTCTAAAAGAAGGCCGTGCCGTTATTAAAAGCATGTCATAATTTATTTTGTCCAGGTACGCATTAAATCATCTCGCCATGTCACCTCAATGTGTTGATAAGATATATATATATATAGGGTGTCCATAAAAGAATGTACCTATTTATTTTTTTTTCACGTACTTGACCAGTGTGTGGAGAGATATGTAACAATTACCAGTTGCATCTCAACTGCGAAAGTTTCACTTGAAATACCCGCCGTGCGCATGTGCAATGTTTTTGCAAAATGGCGCGACCAAACAACAGAAGGCGTTTTGTGTGGTAGAATATGCGAAAACGACGTCTGTTAAAGCATTTCAACGCAATTTTCGGCGACAGTTTTGGGTTAATCTACCTGATAAAAATTCCATTAAGCATTAATATGCGAAATTCCTGGAGGAAGGTTGGCTGTGCAAAGGTAAAAGCACCGGTCGCCCATCATGTTCGGAGGAGGCAGTGGATAGAGTTCGGCAAGCCTTCCAGCACAGCCCCATGAAGTCGGTTCGAAGGTTCCATTCGTGAGTTGGAAATGCCCCGTAGTACGATATGGAAAGTGCTTCATAAGCATTTGAGAATGAAGGTTTACAAGCTGCAACTTGTGCAGGAACTCACTGAACTAGACAAAGCACTTTGCACGGCCTTCATCGAGAACATACAGAAATTGCTAGAGAATGATGATTTCGGGGAGAGGCTCGTGTTCAGTGATGAGGCGACCTTCCACATCAGCGGCAGAGTCAACAGACACAACGTACGGATCTGGGGTTCAGAACACCCTCATGCAGTCATTGAGCATAAGAGAGATTCTCCAAAGTTAAACGTTTGTGGTGCCATATCCGGAAGGAAGCTTTACGGGTCATTTTTCTTTGCGGAAAAAACCGTTACTGGACTCTCGTACTTGAACGAGCTCAACAATTGGATGATCCCCCAACTTGAAGCGGACTCACTGGATTTCGTTTTCCAACAAGATGGAGCTCCACCCCACTACCATGGAGCTCCACCCCACTACCATGGAGCAGTGAGAGGGTACCTCAATGAACATTTCACACAACGGTGGTTCGGTCGCAGTGGTCCTGACGATGCAGTGTTGCTGAGATGGCCCCCGAGGTCCCCAGACATGACACCATGGGATTTCTTTTTGTGAGGCTTCATCAAGGACAGAGTCTTTGTCCCACCGTTGCCTCGAGATCTGGTGGAGCCAAGAGAGCGGATCATTGGAGCCTTTGCTGCTGTTACAGAAGACATGCTGATTGGAGTGTGGGAAGAAATGGACTATCGGCTAAAGATCTGGCGCATCACGAAGGGTGCACATATTGAGTCTTTTTTCATGTATGCTTAAAAACTTGCAGAGATTATCTTACTTTTGTGATAGAAAGCTTTCTCTTACCACATCATGGGACCGAGAATAAATCTTTTTAACAGGATACAATCTTTCATGGACACCCTATATATATATATATATATATATATATATATATATATATATATATATATATATATATATATATATATATATATATATATATATTATATATATATATATATATATATATATATATATATATATATATATATACATATCTAATACCATATATACTGCCGTAAATACTTCGGTCGGTCGGTCTGTCACACTTTGCACATCGTCGTTTGCGCAGTTTTTTTCTATTTTCGAGAGAGTGCATTAACTTTCAAGCACAGCTAAGGGGGTGCAACTGTGTTTGAAAATTAGACAATAACATTGTATTGTTTCCCCTTATATGTACTCTCCCGAAAATAGAAAAAGTGTGACAGTGTGCATAAATCAACAGACAATCAAGATACTCTTCTGTTCATTTTCATTCGGGAAACGGATTTAACTCATCATTTTTCTAAAAAATAATCTTAAAATGTAAGTTTCTGATTGTTTATTTTAATTTAAAGTATTGCGGACTTATTGTTACGGATCGAGACGATCGCTCACTCACAGCTAGCAAGCGAGACTATAGAAGAAGCAGCAATGTAATACGTGTAACAGAAACAACACACTATAATTAAAAACCTGCCACTTGTGTTTTTTCCTTCTAATTTTGTGTCTCCACAGTCACATTGTCGATTTATAAATGCACACCTTGTGGAAATCAATAGCGACAGAGAGTTTTCTTTCATCGCAGGTCAACTCCTTCGTAGACGAAGCAAGTATTATAATTTTCTTTTCTACCATATCATTAGTCTTCACTTAATAAGAGTTAAGACACTTCCATATAAATGGTAAATATTTGTCTCCGTGAAAAGTAAAAATCTGCTGCCAAAATATATGTGTTGGTTTAAAAAAAAAAGGATGAAAAAATGGTAATGCTTCATACTAGGACACAAGTCAGAAAATTGCCTACGTTGCACCACAAAACGAGATCAGTGAGATCAAAATAAAAATAATGAATCATGATCATCATCATCAGGTGCCATCTCCAAAACGAAGGTCGGCTACAATGGATCTCCAGTGTCTTCTGTCTTTTGTCTTGATGATGCACTCTAATATACTCTTTAATATTAATCTCTTGATGTTATATTTCATGTTATTGTGCTATCGTCTTCTCAAATCTTCTTTTCATTTTGGTCTTCAGCATGGTATAATAATAATAACAATAATAGCCCCTTCAGTCATAACTGACTATGGGAATGCGCCCCCGAGGTGGCAGCCCTCAGCTGCTTATTTTCCTGGTGCTCCTTTCAACGTTTTCTCCTCTCTTCTGCTTGTTGTGTGAGCCTCTTTTCGCCCAATCTTTGGTGGCGCCGTAAATAGCATCGTCACTAAGTGCGATCGGCAGCTTCATCCTCCCATGTTGCTGGATCCATGTCCAGTGCCCTCATATCTCTCTTGCAGACATCTTTGAACCTCAGCTGTGGTCGCCCAACTGTTCTCTTGCCATCTGCTAATTGTCCGTAGAAATCTTTTGGGATGCGACCATCTTCCATGCGGCGAACATGGCCAAGCCAGCGAAGTCTGCGCTGTCTAAGAAGCGTATACATACTTTGAAGGCCAGCACGTGCGCTGTCTAAGCAGTGTATACTAGAGGTGGGCGAATCGATACACTCCGTTGTTTCGAGACAGTCGGCTCAATTAATTATACTGTGTCGAAACAGTGTGTCGAAACAGTGTGTCGACACAATTGCCCGTATAATAGGGGAGAAAGAAGTCTCTTATAGACAGTACCGGGGCGGGTATACATGAATTGTGTGAGACAATTTTCTCAGTTTTTACTGTCGTGTGTGAAAATCTATGGCGTTTCGTGTGACCACAATTCAATATTTTTACACAAGTCTTCATTATGATGAAATAAAACGTAGATATGATGATAGCTGCAGTATATGGGAAAATAATAAAAAAAACAACAATAATAATAACAACAGTAATAATAACACATGATATCAAACTAGAGTAAGCTAGTTTTGGTAGACAATGATTCAAATCCACACCGAGTAGGCCTACACAGATATCAGCAGAACTAATAAAGTGTCCATTACATTTATACGAACACACGGACACTTTCAACTTTAACATAGCGCCTAAAACATTGACAACTGCAGCACTGACACAATTTCCAGTGTCTATAACTTCTCAGCAAAAATAATATCACTTGTAAAATCAAGTCATCATAACACATCCCTGAAAAATATGACATGTTTGATATTCCATACTAATGTTCCGAACGGTTTATTCAAATTTTACAAAGGCCCACGGAAAGTGATACAGTGTGTCTCTTTGCAAAACAGCGAGGCAGAAACGAACTGAAACTGTGTCCATGTGTCGGACTCGGTGCATTGTTTGACTCATACACACAGTAGCCATCTCTACTCTGCAAAACAGCGAGGCAGACACGAACCGATACAGTATCGACACGGCAAGAAGGCTCAGTATCGAATCGTTCGGGTACGAAACTGTGTCGAACCATTGTTTCGAAACATACACACAGTAGCCATCTCTAGTGTATACATACTTTGAAGGCCAGCACGTGACAACACCTCGACATTTGTCACTTTATCTTTCCACGAGATGCCGAAGATGTGGCGTAGACACCGTAAATGGAAGGTATTGAGCCTTCGTTCTTGCTTAGCATAGATCGTGCAGGTCTCACTGCCATATAGAAGTGTGCTGGTGACGCAGGCGTTATATACCACAGCTTTGGTCTTCATTGTGAGTTTCGAGTTTCCCCAAACACGCGAGCATGGTATTACATCTCTTTATATGGCGAACATATACTACTCGTCAAAAGTCAAGGGCCACCCTATTATTTTCAATACACTTTTATATAAGCGCATAGAATGATTAAATGAAGGAAGTTTTGAGTAAAAATGGGTGCAATATCTTCCTCTGACAGTTCTCTACGCACGTTAAGCATAAAAACAACTCACCGACAACCATGGTGATCACGTGCAATTTGGTTTGCTGACCATAAATTCACATTTTTAATCTGTTTTTTCAAACTTCCGTACAACCAAACAGGTGAAGTAATCGTGCTGATTGACATTCCACGTGCAATGGCGACTTTTCGTGAACAGAGTTCACTCTTAATTTGTTTTACAATCAGCAGACTTAGGGTAGTTTCATCATTTGCAAAAACCATGCCACCGAGAAGAAGTCTTGACACCTTACAAAGAATGAGGGCTATAGCGTGGGTTGAAAGTGGTTTATCTGTCCGTGAGGTTGCTAGACGGCTTGCAGTGTCACACTCTACTATGCAAAGAATTTTGGAGAGATTTCAGGCCAAAGGAAGTGTGGAGGATCGCCACAGGCCAGGTCGCCCTAGATGCACCAATAGACATGATGACCGGTACCTCTTGTTGTCAGCCCTGTGGCATCGAACAGTGACTTGTTCCACTCTAAGATGTCAGCTGAGACAAACTGTAAACGTTAATATCAGTCAAAGCACTATTCGCAGACGTTTACATGAATTTGGACTGGCTGCTCGACGTCCTGCAGTCAGAATCCCTCTTATTCCTGATCATCGCAGAGCCCGTGTTGCTTGGTGTCGCGAGCACATCCGATGGACAAGGCAACAATGGAGTCAAGTTCTCTTCACTGATGAATCTCGCTTCACTGTGTCATTCAACGATGGCAGGATTCGAGTTTGGAGACGACAAGGAGAGCGATTTACTGATGACACAATTTGAGAGGTGGATCGTTATGGTAGGGGTTCTGTCATTCTCTGGGGAGGCTTCTACAGACACGGCAGGACCCCACTCTACATCATCCAAGGCAACTTGACCGGCCCAAGATACCAGAACGAAATCTTGAGACCAATTGTTCAGCCTGCTCTGGAGGCCATAGGTGGTAATGCCATCCTCCAAGATGATAACGCTCGACCCCATCGAGCTCGCGTGGTGAATGAGTTTATTCAGCAACATGGGATCATCAGGATGGCGTGGCCAGCTCATTCACCTGACCTTTCTCCGATTGAGCACCTCTGGGATGTCCTTGGTCGAAGATTGTCAACAAATCACCCCCTGCCAATGGATGTTGTACAGCTGACTGCATTTCTACTTCAGGAATGGCAAGCTGTTCCTCAGGATACTCTTCGGACCCTTGTGGACTCGATGCGTCTACGCTGTTTTGAATGCCTTGCTGCAAACGGTGGTCATACCCGATTTTGAAATGTCTATTTGTCCAATATCTATTGTGTCACTTTTGAAAAGGTGGGTGACACACTTCACAGCTTCATTGCGTTTGAATGTGTGTTTCCATTTCTTTACGTGACATGTCAATTTGGTATTCAATAAATGCCGTTTTGACTGATACCATTTACGTTTATATCAGATTTGTTTTATGGTTTCAACCAAGGTTTTTCTAAGTGGCCCTTGACTTTTGACGAGTAGTATATTTCATCTGTCTAATTTTGATATCCTTTATTAACTGTGGGAGCTCATCAGTGGTAGATCAACAGCGCTCTGTCTCGACAGAAAAGAGGTTAGAAGATCTCAGCTAGAAATCAGTCCACAACGCGTAGAATATTCAAGTTGACCTGCCTGATGATCATCTCACGCATTTCTTGGACGGGAGAACAGGTGTCATCAAGTTTCCGCTTTGGGAACCGCTGGACGAAGCCATGTCGAAAGAGTTGGTTAACAACTTGAAAAAGATATCTTTGGAGAAAAAAAACTCGACATTTTCGGCGACATAATATATCTTCAGTAGCGCACAGATTATTGAGTGTGGGAAGCAATGAGAAGTAACCAACTACAAAAAGTAGAAGACAGATGAGAATAGTAGAGATCAGGAAGCAGAAGAATCATGCCTGAAAACAGTTTAAAAAACGCAGTGAACACAGAAAAGGAAGGTTTACGATAGGTCTGGGAGCACCTGAAAGTTCAACATAATGCTCTTTGTAAAGCAGAAAGGTTGTGCAGGAAAAGACGGGAAAGATTCTCCAGGAAGCCCTTCACGTTTGCCAAAGAACTGTTTGAGCAGCCATGATCGGGAACACTAAACAATGGGAAAGAAGACCTGGAAGAACACCTTAGAATGAACTATTAAGACGATCGCAAAGATGAGCTTATCAACTGCATTCTTATCTTGTATGATCCTTAGCCGCCAACCGTCAAAGTAGTCAGTGGCCATCACGCCTGGTGACGTCTTGTAGGGCAACAACAAATTGATTACACTTTGCTCGGTCGGTGGCCATCCTTCTTACAATGCCCCAACTCTGGTTCATTCTTTGCATCGCAGCCTCCACAGTCCTCCGCCAAGTTGTTTTTGGTCGGCCTCTCTTTCGTTTTCCTTTAGGTTCCATAGCATAACTGTTCTTGTGATGGCATCGGGGTCTCTTCTGAGGACATGGCTAACCCAGCTCCAGCGTCTGCCAGCTATCATGCTGTGCATGTCCTCTTGCTTGCTCCGAGTAAGCAGATCTTGGTTGGTGATGGTATTCGGTTAAAAGAATTTTTCTTAGGCACGTTGTGTGAAAAGAGGACAATTTCGACATTTCCTTCTCTGCAACTCTCCAGCAGAATTTGCACCATAGAGAAGCACAGAAAGCACATAGCTCTGATATAATCTTAATTTTGTGCTTGTGCTGTACTGAGAGGACTTCCAGATGTTGTTTAGACTAAACAAAGGCGGTTCTTGCTTTGTTCATTCTGTTGATGTATTTGCTTGCTCCGCCGTCTGGTGTTACTATGCATCCTAGGTATGTGAAGGTGTCTGTCTGTTCCAGTTGCTGATTCCTTACTGATATGGACTCAGGGTTGCTCACATTGAGCATCGTGACCTCTGTCTTCTTTAGATTGATGTTCAAGCCCACCTGCTGGCTTTACTTATTAAGTCTGTCTGTTTTTTTCCTGGATGTGTTGATGTGAATGTGCTAGTAGTGCAATGTCATCTGCATATTCCATATCTTCCAATGTAGAAAATGTAGTCCATCTTATTCCTTTTGGACTGCCCTCTGTTGTCTGGCGCAGTTGTGCAGGAAAAGACGGAGGGATAGGGAAAGATTCTCCAGGAAGCCCTTCAAGTTTGCCAAAGAACTGTTTGAGCAGCCACTGCTCGGAACACTAAACACTGGGAAGGAAGACCTGGAAGAACACCCTAGAATGACCTATTCAGACGATCGCAAAGATGAGCTTCTCAACAGCATGGCAGGCGTTACATGGCATAGTAAACCAGGAGCCCCCAACAATAGAAAGCATTGCCCAGAAAGCACGATGTAAGTCAGCTCCAGGTCCTAACGGTGTCCCATATGTTGTATTGAAGAGATGTCCTGAAGTGTTTAAACGACTGATGCGTTTGTTGAAAAATGCATGGAGAAACCAGCTCGTAAGCAAATAATGGAAAAAAAGCGAATGTAGTCTACAACTCAAAGGAACAAAATTTCACAGACATCAGTCAGTTCAGGCCAATCTCACTACTGAATGTGGAAGGGAAGATATTCTTTTCAGAAATGGCTGAAAGGCTCACCACGTACCTCCTGGAGAATGGAAAGTGACACTACCATCCAGAAAGGAGGTATCTCAGTTATTCCAGGGTGTCAAGAGCGTGCCACAATAATCTGGGAAGAAATTCAAAATTCAAAGTCTGACAGGTCAAACCTCCATGTAATCTGGTTGGATCTAGCAAATGCGTATTGATCCGTTCCACACCAGATGCAGTGGAAGGCCCTAAAAATGTATCATGTTCCACAAGCAATTGCAACAATGTTGAAGCTGCATTTCTCAGGGTTGTCTGTCAGATTCTCAACCAGAGATTACACAAGAAGTGAACTGACCTACAAGTTAGAATTGCAGCGGGATGTACCATCTCTCCAATACTATTCATGTTGGCTATGCAAGTAATCATTAAAGGGGCTGAATGATTTTCGAGAGGTCCAAGCTCAATTGAAGGTGTCACACGCCACCGCTCAAAGCATTCATGGATGACACAACAATCAGATGAACATCAGGCTCGGAGTATATTAGCGCGCCTGGATAAACTAACCAGCTGTTGCAGAATGAGCTTCAAACCTAAAAAGTCTAGAAGCTTATCAGTCAGGAAAGAGAAGACATCTGTAGTCACATTTATAGTTTCAAACCAGAGAATCCCCACTGTCATTGAGGAGACTGTTAAAAGTCATGGTAGGGTGTATGATGCCTCATTAAAAGACTCAAATGCAGTCAGTAGACAATATAAATGGCTGACAGGAAATGGCTAGGGGTACCACCAGGTCTGTCAGAGGTAGCACTGTACTGCAAAGCAGGAAAAGCGAGGCTCGCAATGATGCTGTGCGAGTCAGATGACGTAGTTAAGGTCATTCAGCCCACACTGAAAACTGGAAGGAAGTGGAAAGTGGTTGAAGCTGTCGGTGCTGCCAAAAAGTTACTTAAGCTGAAGGAGGTAACCGGATACAAACAGACTAGTAGACGGGAATTTGGCCATGGTGACATCCGCTGGTGGTCCAAGGCATCAAACAAGGAACGCGGAGACATGGTAATTCAGGAAGTTCGAAAAGCTGAAAATGATAGAGGATACAAAAAGCGGCCCAGCAAGCCCACTATGGCCAATGAACTACATGGGAAGGAGCCCTGCAAATGTCCTTGATATGGAATGATATATGGCATATGGCACCCCTTACACTTAGCTTCATTATCAGATCAATGTATAACCTCCTGCCACCGTCTGCAAACCTTGTGAGATGGGGAACGTCTGATGATGCTCAGTGCTCCCTGTGACATGGGATGCAGACACTCGAACATGTACTCTCAGCTTGCAAGGTGTCCTTGGGGCAAGGGTGATACACATGGTGCTATAACAGAGAACTATACGAGATGTCTGACCTGGCACGGGTGAAAGCAAACAGCAAAGTCAGAATGAATACGCAAATACATACTTTCTGAGAGCAGGAAAGTCAGCACATCCCAAACCAAGTAAACAAAGTAGCAGTTTACTATCGATTCTTGACTGTGAACATAACTGGGAGATGGCAGTAGATCTTTCTGGGGAAGGGACACATCCAGAAAGTATAAGCAGATTTCGATGACAGATGTAGTGCCACATTCCTCATCATTCCACCAAGAAAAGTGGCCAAGTATAATGATCTGGTCATGGACTTGAGACACGATGGGTTCAATGTGTAGCGAAATCTGTGAAATAATCGCTAAATTCAGTAAGATTTTAGTCCTATGGTAATAAATAAACCCGCCCGTAGGTGTTTGCCTATAGTCGTCTTATACGCCAGTAGAGCGCTGAAATTTGTGCCGTGGTAATGCTTAGAAAATGATCCCGCCGTAAAATCTAACACGCTTTCCTAGTTCGTCCTTGAGACTTACAATTAACATTTTGCCCAATCTGCGGCACGAAAACTGCTGCTCGGAATTAACGTAATATTTTAACTTTAACGCCACTAATTGTAGCAATCCGGACAATTTCCCGATCTGCGGCACGAAACTGCGGCAAGATTAACGCCACCTTGCAAACACCCCTCTTCGCTCGACACGCCGTTCCATGCATATATCCACGCTGTGGGACAAGCCAGAATGTATATACACACAGACAGTTTTCCATTCTCGCCGAGTAGTGTATTTCTGACGTAACCTAAACAAGTTGGTTTATTTGAATAAAAAAATGATAGAGAAGGAGGGGGGAAGATGGCTGACTATTGAAAAAGTTAAAAATTGACGATTAACAGTGACAAAACTGAAAATTCAAACGACAATGAATATGGCCATAAAAATCATATATAAAGATAGCTTAGTGTCTCTTGAACAATAATATGTTTTAATATACATAGTAGCCCAATTATTAGCCAAGATATTGAAATAATACTATATGTCTACGAACGATGAGACGGACGGACTGTTGTTTTTGCTCATTTATCCATAACGTTATTTGGGGACGCAGGTTTAAAAAAGAGGCATTAGATTGCTTCAAATCCGATTGGTTGGTATAAGAGTATAGGAAGGAGGGTATTGCTTAGGCAAAAAAGCTAAATATATTTTGAAGACTCACTCTTAAATGTTTGGAGTTTTGTTTTTGTAAATTTGAATTGAAAAGCTAGACCCTCGCTGTGATTGGGCCAGTCTAGTGATATTGGCACAAAGCTTTCATGGCTTGTCGCCAGTTGATACAAAATTGTTAGTATGCACGTTGCGTTGAGAGCAGTGCTAAGAGTGAATTTAAACCTTGGCAAAGCTGAACTTACATATAAATTACCGATGCAATGTCAGTTCTGCAAGCCCTCAACAGTGATAAACTGCCAGAATTAAACAAAGTCCTATGCGAAGTAAATATCAAAAGAAGGGTAGTGCTACAGTGGATACCATCACACTGTGGCATACCAGGAAATGAGAGAGCAGATATGTTAGCAAAAGAGGGAGCAACACAGGAACAAAAAGAACAAACAATCACATTCCAGGAAAAGAAGACCCTTATCAAGGCCATCAGGAAAATTGATCAACAAAGAGACAACTATCAATATCTTGATCGAGCAAAACAGGTGATCCTGTTCCGTATGAGAACAGGACACAACAGACTGAACAGTCACTTATACAGACTGAGATTGGTCCCATCACCCCTATGTACGTGTGGACAGGCAGCACAGACAGCCGAACACATCCTGCAAGACTGCCACATGCTTAGTCAATTGCGAACTGAACATTGGCCCACAGAGACGCACATCCACACAAAGCTGTTTGGGAGTCTTGAAGAACTTTCAACCACAGCAACATACATCCAGAAAACCGGACTTCTTGTGTAGACATTTCTAAACAACAGCGAACGAGAAGAAGAAGAAGACATATAAATGCTAATGCCAGTCAACGTATGTTTGTGATATTTCTTTGAATTGTGGTAAGGACGAATTTATTAATTTTGTTATTACAATAAAATTGGTGTATGAGATATTGCTTGATTGGGAAGGTTACGACTAAGTACAAAGGTCCCCAGCAGACTTATGCAGGGCCTGTGGTGTTGCACACAAGCAGTAAAATGACATGAGTTGTATAACTTAAAATGATTTCCACAGTTACCAGTGGGAAGGCTAACCCACATTACTCTATGGGAGAGAATCATTGTTGCAGTGTCAGAGGCGTTGTAGCCATTTGGGAAAAGAATAGGAGCACTGGTATGAGTTGTTATCTCAGATGAAAATGATTGAAATGGGTTGGTAAGAGGGATCTGACCCTTTTCTTTTATTAAATTATGCCATGTATTGCTTGTGGAATGATATTGTAGATGTGTTATTAAGAATCATAACCTTGTTTCAGGGTTTTTTGTTCTGGTACTACGTTAGTGCCAGAACCCTGGTGAATTTACTTTCAAGAGAGAGAGAGAGAGAGAGAGAGAGAGAGAGAGAGAGAGAGAGAGAGAGAGAGAGAGAGAAATTGAAATTTTGCTGAACCAAGCTGTCCTCCTCACTACACCAGGGACTGTGTCGAATTGGTCATTCAAGTGAACTATATAAGATTGTCAGCATCGAACTACTATCAACATAAAGATAAGTGCCTTGTGTCGGCACTCAAGAGTTCATCCACTTACTTTACTAAAGAGACATAAAATATTTGATTGTTCAATAAACATTCCACAAGACAATAAAAGAAATAGAGGGGATGATGACAACACCCCAACCATACCATTAGTTACCAGTGTTAAATTAGTATATAGAAATACCTAAATATAATTAGATTGTCATAGTTCTTTGTATGGACAGAAGATCCATTATGGTATTTTAATTTCATATAAATACAACCATAAATTTCATTTTGTTGTTGGTCCTGACTCAGAAAATTCTGATTCAGGGCAAATTAAAATTGTAATATAGCCTATTACCCAATATTCAGCCACAGACTTCTATAAGATATATCCTAGAGTGTTAGTCTGTTTGTGGTTGTTGTATTGACCCAGTCCTATATATATGTGTTAGAATTTAAGTGTATTCGTATTGCTGTGGCTTACACTACTTTATACATTCATTACCCTAGACACTTAGACGTAGTCACATAACTCATAAGTAAAACTATAGCGCCAAGTGAGATCATAGGGTGGTAGCAGATAGGTTCCCTGAAATACTTAACCTTCTACTACTAAACTCAGGGACCTACACAGCTGACCTCACTTGGTACACAAATAATATTGAATAATAACATCTATAACACCAAATCCACCACACACTGCAAGGGGCATAGCTGTTGAGGTAGGTGCAAGACGTCTAGTGACTGCCTTAATGTATGATCTGCTGAAACTGTTGGGGTTGAAAAGACAGTCAAGTTCAAGGGCACCTAAGAGATTCAGTGTAACTGCGGAAATGGCGTGGTTCTGGCTGTGGAACAACCACAACGGGCTATGGAATTCAAGACAGTAGTTTATTTTCAACATAAGGGTTATTTTCACAAATGCCTCCAACGGGCAAAAAATTAGCAGTGAAGTTGAAAGCTGCAACCAACGTCGAGGGGGTTAAATTATCTGCACGAGACAACAGGAAGCTAACACTTGGGAGTCATGATTCAAGTGGGCCCGCCCCCTTAGAGTGTAAAAGAGACTAAGGAGCCAAAACACTTAATCAACAGGTGTGTTTTCTGATGATCAGAGTGCCTCCTGTTGTATGGCTCTCTACAGAGTTTTTTTATCAATCAATCAATACCCTTTAGCTCCCCAAGGAGCATAGGCCTTCAACAAACACATGCCAAGTCTTCCTGTCCCGTGCCAACCGCTCAAGTTCTTTCCATGTTTTCCTCGTCATTTTCACCTCTGTTTCTAGTTCTCTTCTCCATGTGTTTTTTGGTCTACCTCTGCCTCTCTTTCCCTGTGGATTCCAGAACAAGGACTGCCTTGTAATGCTATCAACAGGTTTCATCAGTGTGTGTCCTATCCATCGCCAGCGTCTTCTTCTCAACTCTTGTTCCACTGGCACTTGTGTGGTTCTTGTCATCAATTCCACATTTGTGACTTTGTCAAACCATTTCAGTCCTTCTATTCTACGGAAGCATCCGTTTATAAAAGTCTGTAGCTTTTTGGTTGTTGTTTTTTGTTGTTCTCCATATCTCAGAGCCATACAATAGGACTGACTTCACATTTGAGTTGAAGATTCTTATTTTCGTGTTGGACTTGATTTCTCTTGTTCTCCATATGTTTCACAATGCAATGAAAGCTCCTCTTGCTTTTTGTATTCTTATTTTGATATCACTGTCTGTCCCTCCAACTTTGTCTATATTAGCACTAAATACCATCGGAAAATGGGCATCAGACTGGGGAGTACAGATAAACCTCTCCAAGGCAGTAGCAACCTGCTTCTCCCTGTCAAATCGCAGAGAAACGATCAAACTGCAACTAAATGGAAGTGAGCTTACAATCGAGGAAAACCCAACATACCTGGGAGTCAAGTTGGATAAGAGACTCACCTGGAAGCCGCACATAAAAGCAGTAGAACAGAGAGCAACAAGAAAGCCCTATATAATGAAGAAACTGGCTGGCACAAGTTCGGGGTTGGGGGGGGGGCCGCAAATACCAGCATACTTAAACAAGTCTATACAGGCACAGTCAGGCCTGTACTTGAATATGGCATGTCAGCCTGGGCCACGGCATCTAAAACAAACACAGAACGTCTAGGGAAAGTGCAAAATTCAGGCTTTAGATTAATCACTGGAGGGATGAAGACTTCTCCAATCCAGGCAATGAAGAGATATACTGTCGCATAGAGATTTATGATCAATAAATTTTCTATATTCTTTTCTTTTCTACCCGTGTCCTCTACTTTATTATCGCTCTTTTATCCTTTTCCTGGGTTTTTTTTCGCATTCGTCCTTTTGCGACATAAATTTACTTTCCCATTCTGACTTTACCGTTTATTTTTCTCATTACTAGAAACGCATTTTATTACGTCATGTGTCAGTCCTTGGACGAGACGTAATAGTGTGGGAAATTCGTTCGTCAGACATGATGGCAGACATATCGTCTACATTTTCAAGCTGACACGAGTTTTCTTCGGCTAAGTTTCTCGGCGAGGTGTGGAAACTGCCATCCGCATCGCTCAGAAATGAGACAGGTCGTCGTAGAAGGTGTCAAGACGCACGTTTGGCAGTTATGGGCAACGTCTAAGTTAATGGGAAGTGTTGAGAGAGAGAGAGAGAGAGAGAGAAAGAGGAGAGGGGGAGACAGGGGTTTTGGAAATAGCGCGCATCCTTTGTCTGTTTTATATATCTACCCCGGAGTGGAAACTGGATTTCATTCAATCTCCAAGTTGCAGTAGACGTGATCGCTTCATTCTAGATACTTATATTTATAAGTGAAACTCTTAGTTTCGTTGTGATACTCGTAGTTCTGGTTGGAGGTAATATAATATATCTAGTATTTTGTGAGTGATTTAAGTGTTAAATCGCTTATTATATTTCACTAGTTTCTTTTGTGCAGAAGAAATTAATTTATAAGTCTGTTATATTCTCTAGTGACGTGTTTCAGTGGAAAGCAGAATAAATTATAATTTCTACCTTAAACTCATGCAGCTATAAATAAATTTAATTTCACTGCTAAATACTCAGTCAAGAATATTTTAAAACTAACTTATAACTGCACTGATTTATCACTGAGTATTGACGAAATACGTATGTATTTCTAATTCATGATGATTGATTTTATGAATTATACCTTATTTCACGGGAGTTTTAAACGATAAGTCAAGCTCTCCGCTTGCAGTTTATAATGTAAGTTATAACCGAGTACATAGTATGTATAAGTATTTTATATGTTGTTTTTTTCTTTATTCAGTGAAAACTGAGGTAGCCCAACTCTACCAGCGTTTTGTACGGAGAAATATCTGGGAAGAACTAAAACATTTTTTTCTTAAAGACTTGGGTGTATAAATTAAAACCTGTCTAGATTGCATTGGCATCCAGAACGACAGAGTACCCAGTACATAAACATTTTTTGTTTTAAGATTTAATGAAGTAACGGGCCCATCGAGCCTGATTTAATTCTTCCAGAGAAAAACCTCAAGTACATTTCAGCCCTTGTGGCAAGTAAAATATTAATATCAGTAACATTCCGACGGAGTTTTGACTAGTGGTGGTGTGACCAAATCAAGTCCTATACTGAGAGAAGGCACCGACCTGACATTCCTTATTACTAGAAACCTAAGCTATTGACACTGTGCGCGCTGTTAACGTTCGTGCCTGGACAATTTTAATGTGACTTACGCAGATATCCATAAATAAGAATAACCAAGAAAACGTTCCCTGAAGTATGGAATTCAACCCGTCTTTTTGGAACTGGGGTTCTCTTGGCCAAGACTACCATTGGAGAGTCTGTATGTGCATGTCCTCAAAATTGTGTTTCCAGAAGTTGCTACCAAAGCTGTAAGTACGAATGAAAGCACGTGATCACGGCTGACTGAATAGAGTGAATGCAGGACTGAGTGATTACTTTATTGTTGTATTTTGGCACCCATTTTGTTGTCTTAAATTTCTTTATGCAAGTTTTTTGTTGCTAACAATATTGTCCTTAGGATAGATCAGAGTATCCAAGTCTGTTCATACCTTTAAAGAGAAATCTTAGACTAAATCATATGTATCCGTGACTCTTTGGGGCTATCACTTTTCTTCTAACAGGACTGTGGGCTATACATCGAGGGAAAGGATCATACCAATGGGTCTATCATTCGTGTAGCAATTCATTGACTTTATGACTATTTGTATATGTTTGATGTAATTTTATATGTTGTGATGGAAGTTTATTATGATAATTAAACTTCACATAAACTTATTCCAGTGTGTCGGTCAGTTCGTTCCCAATTATCTATATTTCCATTGTCATAGTTTCATGTCTGTGTGTCTATTGTAGTCACTTATGTGTGTGTGTATGGGAGGTATATATATATATATATATATATATATATATATATATATATATATATATATATATATATATATATATATATATATATATATATATATATATATATATATATATATATATATATATATATATATATATATATATATATACTACTATAGATTAGTCGGCGTCTGTGGCCTAATGGATATGAACGCAGTTTCATAATCCAGATATACCAGGTTCGAAACCTGCTGCAGGCGGTTTGGTAGCAGATCACTTTGTGTGGATTTTTAACAATGGTATAAGCGCCGTACCGTTCAGAAAGCAATGGCAAACTACTGAATGACAAAAATTGCCTAGAAAAATCACAAACAGCCAATAAAAGCTGGGGTTGATTGCCACGTCCTGTAAAGGATAAGCAACTAACTTTAACTATAGATTATATTAGATTTGTCTGACTAATCTAACTCTGTTGTAGATGATAGGCTGACTGAGAGAAGCTTCTCAAGTGTCAGAGACAGAATCTACTATATTTCCTCCACCTCACTTGTGAAATCTATTTCTATTTTATCACCTCCCACTGAGCTATCACCTATGTCTATGTCTATTCAGAAGGGACCAAACTAAGTCTTAATCACCTATCACAAATCTACGACATACACCAACATCCGCTCTCTTGATGACAGACGTGAGGAAAAGGTATTCACTCACAGTGAGAAGCTTCTACGAATGCCAAGTCATCCAATGCATGCCAAACTCCATAGTTTGACAAAGAACAGGTGAAAAGAACCAGCTTCTTAAACATCTCCAAACATCTGCATCGATGCCATGAAGACCTCCTCCCAAACAGATTTACTGAGATTGAAATGTTAATTGATTACGAGGAGCCAGACGACTGCCATGAAAATATATCTATCATCACAGAAGTCTCTGAAATAAAAAAGAAAGGCCACCAGACCCCTCAACAACTAAAAACGTTGGTGTTACGTGCAGTCTTTGATATCTTACAATATAATACATTTGTATGCTTGTTATGTTCGCAAATATTTTGTAAACAAAATAGATACTTTTTAATGCTTAAGGAAAAGTCATTATTGAGTTACTTCCCTTGAAAGGAGTGTCGTCACTTTCAATCGAACTCCGCGGATGAATCCAGTTTTACTGCGATTTATTCTTTGTTTGGGTAGAAATAGGTTGTTCTTGCTTCAGTGTATCTATGGCCTGAATTTATGTGTATTGTTTGTCTGGGTAGGACGAGTCTGTCTTATATCTGTATATCTTTACATATCTAAGTCGAACTATATGGTCTTTTGTCGTTAGAAAGGTCAAAGGGCTGTTCGGCGGATGTGTCGCTAGAGAGGTGTGATTTGGCTTCGTCCTGATGGGGCTGTGATTTTTGTGTAGCGGCTTGTCGCCGGAAAGAGTGATCTCAGTATTTATGGGGAAAGTGATAGTCGTCTAGACCTATCGTGTATGCTTTACCCCAGTGTTTATTCTTATTGCCAAGGAATGGCAGAATCATATTTCTGATACCAAGGTAACAAAAGATTCTCCTTATGAACTCTCTTACGAAGCCACCGTTTTTTCGATAGGCACGATTTGTACGTCTGAGAGAATATATTTAACTAGATGAAGATGACATTCACTCCTAGCAGCACTATATCTTGTATGATGAAGTCAATTGTATCATGATAGAATCTACAGAGCTATGAGAACATTTAATGAATGACTAACTTTAATACAGATTCTTTATCTGTATCCAAACGTGAGTGACAGCTCACAAGAGAAGCCATCTTGTATCCAAATATTTTGTGACTTTCAAGAAGAGAAAGGGATACCCCGTATTATCGCTTGATGAGTCCAGAGATCACTGCTACACATGAGAACCCAGTACTAGCGGTTCCATATGATTATATGAAAAATATGTGCTGAATATTATTTCAAGGAATCTTCGCTAGACGAGGTTAGGTCTAGAAGCCATCTTGAATGTTGTTTATAATCTGACGTGCTTTGTCAGTAAACTCAGATTATATATATATATATGGGCAATACTGAGTGCTTGTCTACTGACAGTCCATTATGCTATTATTCTACATGAGTGCCCATGTATCATTGCAAGACCATTTATCCACTGTACTATGATGTATTATGCCAACCTGTGATTTGTCACTATTCGTGCTGTCGAGTGTGTACGTCCAATTAAACTGTAGCAAAGGTACACAGTCGTTGGTGTCGATGACTTCCAGCCATACACGAGTGTGAGAAAAAGACCATTTGTCAACACCACGAACTCTTCTTATCATTCGCATATTATACCCACAATCTATGTCTACACACCACTGCGTAGGTCGAGTTGACATTCCATACTCAAACCACAAGCAACACAACAACACAGCATGTAGCTCTGGTGATGTTCTAGTGAGCTTATAGTTATCAACTGATGATGAGCAAAGAAAATAGAGTTATCAACAATAGAGAGACTTTATCAACTGGTGGACCAGCTTTCTGGGTTTGACCTCGCAGAAGTTAAGAAGTCAACAGACTACCGATACCAGACCGTTTCCTGTGGCTGATACGACACACTTGCAGTATTAGTTTGCTCTTTGTCAACACTTCGTCACGTGACCTGTCAAGTGAATGCAGTATGTAGGTCAGCGTTGTTGACATTTTTACATTAGACATTACAGAGTTTCACAGAACAGTTGGATCAATTCTTGTCAATATTAACAGGAAGACAGTATTATTGAACTAAGAAGTCCTATTTTCATCGATGGATCTTCTTGTTTTCTATATATGATCTTTAATATTTAAGGCCAGAATTTGTAATTCAATAAAGTGGCAGTTTATTTATTTTCATAAGAATAACTTTGCCATTACTGTAAAACTGAGCCTATTTCGCAACACATACTATCATACACATAATTTATATATTTATGTTTACATGTTATTTGTTTGTATAATATATTAGTTTATATGTCAGCGGGTTGTGTTTAGGTTGGGCGGTGTCCTCACAACAGAATATCCCACGTCATAGAGGGTCCGTTGTGGGCGTTTTCTTTAGGTGCAATTTCCTTAATTGGAAATTTGCTTGCAACAGCTGGTTGCTATTTGTGTTAGCTGTGAAGACTGTAATTATTGTTATTTTTGTAATATTTCTTTGTTCTTTAGTTTTGTTTTGAATTGTTTGTAGTTGGTTGGTCTACCCTTTTCTATCTTTCAGTTCTATTCACAATTTATATTCATATACTGTGACGTCATTTGTGTCGTTATTCCTTGCAGATTCAGTGATTATTTTCATTGATTTCCCGATTTGATTTATTTGATTTCTGCAAACGTTTTCGTATTGTCAGTCTTATTTGTACTTTATGTATTCTGTTGGTTGACATATTTTTTATATAGGTATATTTCATAAGACACTATTGCTTGTGCACTGCACTTGGATTATGGTATAAACCAGTACTTGATTATTACTACTGTTATACAAGACCTTATTAAGGCTTGTGACCCACAGATATTGGGATAGTGTGCTGATTAATCAAGTCATTAAGAACTTGTGGTATTATTATTATTTCAGGTGATTAGTATTATTGTTAGACATCATGTCTACATTAGAATACTTCATTATACAAGGGAAAGCCCTTGATAAGACTGGTCAACAATTAGAAGAATGGGAAGTTGCTCAATATGACAAAGCATTAGCTGCAGAAGAGAAAAAAGCTGATGCTGCTTGTGGTGAAGTGGGATGTTATAAATATTTATAGGGGACTTAGTGTACTGACTGAGATCAGCTGTGAAGGTATCTATATCTATTAAGAGTAGTGTATTATAGATAACCTTACTTGCTACCACATATCTATATATCTCAGTCAGAATTATTCTGGAATAGTGTGATGACTACGTTATGTGTCTAGGGTATGTGTATGATGAAGTGTAAGTCATAACAACAACAGACGGATAAACAATTTAATTTATTCCACTACACTTGACAACACTGTGACCCTCACATACATATAACACTCTACAAGGATATCTTAAAAGAGTCACTGATAACTTTTCAAATAACAATATGTATTCATTACTGGCATGAATGAATATGTGTCCTGATTCAACTACAAGGGAACCAGGAATCACAATCAATTTAAATTACAAATTATATGTACAGAATTTACCAATATGAATATAGTAATGACATATATTATTACAAATATCCTATGTGTGTCAGTTGTGTAGTAGTAAAATGAGGTAATACTGGTTTTGTTTTGTTCAAGCTCTGTTGGTATTTGTCATCATGACTTCAATAGTTTGTCTTTAGGGACTAGTATTGGAGATGTTCTCAGTTCCTGATATTAAGACAATTAAATTCCCCTCTGAATGTTATTTTTACAAAGTTATTTCAAGATGAGGGGACATAATGTTGAGCTCAGCTGGCCAAATCTGCTTATCTTGAGTGATGGTGGCAGGAAAGGACTCCTCTGCTCGAATTCTCCCCTGGGCTCTGGAGACACCTCACTGATAGCTAAAAAGACCAAGGAGTATGCTGTCCGACTCTGGATTCAGCAAAGCTCTGACCAGGTGCTGCTCAGTACCATCAAGACCACGGTCCCTGAAAACAAGAAGGATGTACCTTCTACTTCATAACTAATTTATATTCTCTTTTACACTGATCACAATACAACACAAACATTGAGTTCAGAGCGTTAGGCCAACTGTCAGCTTCATCTGAAATACTTTATACCAGTATTTACCTCCTTAATGGTTACCACGCCTCTGCACTTCCAGCATTATTTCTGTCTAATCAATCATCCAGGTGTCAGTGTACTATTTGGCCATTCCATGCCGTTTTACTTCCCTCCGACACCCTCTGTTCAGGCTGGAGCATTATAGGCTTTATCTCCTGTTTGCCACTGAACTACACATATATATACAGGCATAAATTAACAATTTACATTCAATTTTCATTAAAAGATACTGAATGGTTCAAGCTTACCACAATTTCATGGAAATAAACACAGATACGTTGATTAGCAATGAATTCTGGCACAATTACTGGCACAAATTCCCATCTGCTTATGTTCCAGGCTTTTATTTTAGCAAAAATGTGAGCTGGCTTCAACGCACTGTCGCTTTATCAAGATTATTTGCACTAGTGGTCTCGAACTAACGCTCCTAAGTGAGTATATCAGCAAGTCTAGCCAATGAGGCCACGTTTCGACAAGTGTTTGAAAAAATGTTACCTTTCTACGTCTCCCTAACAACCAAGATAGTATTTATAGCCCGACCAATCGTGGTTCGTCTTTCATTTGTTGCGCTCCAATCAATTTGGAGTTTACATGGTAGGCTATTTCTGTAACGCAAGGTTTTTTCAAACATGTTATAAAAAAAATTTTATGAGCAGAAATGATTTCATGCTGTCAGGCATCCCCAATATTTTATTTTGGTTATAACTTGTTAATTCCTAGACTATTTGCGTAACGTTTTACATATTCGTCAGCAAACCCTAAGGAACCCAAATATCCAAATTTAAAGGAGCTACGTGGCTGCGTTCAAAATATGCAATTTCTACCTCCTGTTTCGAAGATGTGCTGTCTGGGAAGGGTAGTGTATTTTATCACTGTCCGTCTGAAAAAAAATTTAGTGCATGTAGTCTTACATGCGTGATGGTAGCATTTGTGTATCGCGCGACGCGTGTTGCATGCGTTCCTGATTTTCAGCCCTCCCTCTCTCTTTATCCTTTTGTCCATCTGTTCGTTCGTTTTGGTAACGCAGTGTAGAAAAAGACATGAATGGAATTTAAAATTTAGGTCAACTTGCATATTTCAAGGTTTTTCTTAGAAAGGCAGCACATTTTATTGTGTGTTTGGGAAACGCGTGTATGTTGCAGAAGGCCTATATTTAACGTGGAAACGTTACAATTTGCAGACGAAGCATAAAACAAAGGGGATTTCGAGTACTATCATTGTGACAGCACTGTTCTTTACCATTCTTCTTCCTTTATTTATTATATGGATTTATTAGGCTTTATATTTACTAGATAATTTATATATGTGGATTAGAATATTCCACGACACCTCCCCTCTTAAAACAGACATTATATGTCAGTCCTTTATTCTATATACACATAGAGAAAATTTATTATTATTTCTGGGGTTTACGGTGATTCTCATCACACGGATGGCGGCTTAAAAAATCCGCTCCCAAATTGGTTTTTCCAGATATATACTCAATGCTAAAATTATATGGAGCCAAAAGTAAAGACCATCGGAGTAACCTGGAGTTCTCATGCCTAGCCTGTGCTAGAAACGATAAAGGTTTGTGGTCTGTTTGCCACTTAAATGCCTTCCCATATAGATAAATATTGAATTTCTTTATCGCCCATATTACTGCAAGACATTCTTTTTCGCTAGTTGAGTAGTTGATTTCAGCTTTATTCAACTTTCTGCTAGCATATGCCACTGGGCTTAATTCTCCATCCAAGGCATCTGATTTCTGTAGTAGAGTTGCACCTAACCCAATATTACTTGCATCCGTCCTTACAATGAATTCTTGACTTAAGTCAGGTAATTTCAAAATGGGTTTACTTGTGAGCTTTTCCTTCAATTCTTGGTAAGTCATTTCACATTGTGGTGTCCATGTAATGCGATCTGGATGTCCTTTACGTGTCAATTCAGTTAACGGTGCACATATGGAATTAAAGTTTTTGATATACTTCTGGTAGAAACCACATAATGAGACAAAGGATCTCACGTCCTTCTTGGTTTGTGGTCTCGGGGCTTTCTGTAGTTTCTCTAAATTCTTTGGGTCAGGGGTCATGTTTCCCTGATAAACTGTGTGTCCCAAAAATTCCAATTCTTTACATCCAACGCAACATTTGGTTGGTCGGGCTGTTAAATTTGCCTCCCTAAGTCGATCAAACAGCATGTTCAGAGAGTCAATGTGTTCCTCAAAGGTTTCTGTTGCTATAAGGATATCATCCATAAAATTGGTTATACAGGGATTATTCAGAGGATCCAATAATTTTCTCATCATTCTAGAGAAGACACTAGGCGCATTCTTCAATCCAAATGGCAATCTATTAAACTCATAGTGTCCTTCTGAGGTACTAAAGGCTAGGTATGGTCTAACCTCAGGCTTTACTGGGATCTGATAGTATCCTTTACTCAAATCCACTTTTGAGAAATATTTAGCTTTATTTAGTCTGGCAAACAGCTGATTTGTATCCGGCAATGGATCCACCTGTCCTTCTGTAATAGCATTCAGTCTCCTGTAATCTATACAGAGTCTATGTTCTCCAGAGGGCTTCCTTAAGAGTACAACACCGGAACTATACGAAGACTCACTGTGCGAAATAATTCCTTCCTTCAACAGATAGTCTATCTCTTCCTTCAAAGCTTTCTCCTTAGCAAACGGAATCGAATATGGTTTCATACAGACAGGTGTGGAGTCTATTAGTTTCATATCATATTCCAATAGGTTTGTATGTCCTGGTCGGTCTGTTAACACCTCTGCATGATTATTTAGAACCTGTTGCACTCTCTCTTTCTGAGTTTTCGTTAAATGTGTACTGATTTTCACCTGTGCTGCTGTCTCACAGGGGTGTAATGGATATTCAAATGATGAAAGTGGTTCCTTTTTCATCTCCATGGCGATGGACAAGGTCAACAAGTGTGTCTCTTCCTGATGTTCTCTTTCCAAATATTTCTTCAGGAGATTCACATGATAGATTTTTTCTTTCCCCTTCTTATCTATCTTATAATTTGTTCTAGATACCTTCTCTAAAACTGTATATGGACCCTGCCATCCAATTTGTAACTTATTCTGACTCCCAGGCAAAAGAAGCAGTACCTTCTCTCCCACAGCCAAATCTCTGTCTTTCGCCTTCCTGTTATAATAGGCAGCATGTTTCTTCCTGGCTTGTTTCAAATTTTCATTGGCAAGTTTCCAGCCAGTTTTCAAACGAGTAGTCAGCTCATTCACATATTGGTATGAAGATGTAATGTTTTCCTCTGCCTTTTCATCAGTCCACGTTCTTAACAAAGCTACATGTGGACCTTTAATTGTGTGGACCTATTTGTCCATGCACCGGTATGGTCTCTTCCACTCGAAGCTTTATAGTGATGATTTTTCCTCCCAGAATTATCATTCACAAAACGACCGCTACCAATTTTTCTTTTGGGGCTTTCTCCCCTCTTAAAATTCTTGATGAGAGATTTCCTCCCTACATCCTCTTCCTCCAGTTTGTTTAAGTCCGATTGAGGGATTTTCGGCTTATCCTGGGGTAAGACATCTTTTTGCACTCTCCGCATAGTGGCCATTGTAAAACAGTTAAGTGAAGCTTGTCCGTGAAAAGGGGCTTCCCATTCCATTTGGTCCACTTTATCAAATCTATTTTTCCTTTTTATTGTCAGGCCTGATTTTGCCCCGGGCGTGTCCAGGTCCTGATCCATGTTCCCACTTGTGGGTGTTCCCTCATGTGCTATGCTACACCTTTCTACAAAATTCTCAATGTCCCATCTTGCTTTGGGCCAATAATAATTGTGAGCCACCTTTTGAATGATGGTACCTATTTTCTCATGGTCCCCATCTGGTTTCACATGTAGGCTCCTTATTAATTCTGTCCTATATCTTTTTGGAAGAACCAGCTGTCCGTGACCATTGGATCTAGCTCCAGTCTTCCTATACATCAACTTGTTTTTTCATGTAAAAATCTCCCTTGCCTGGAGTTGTATGACAAGTTGACAATTTTCTGAAACAAGGCTTGAGTGTTTTATCCCCAGCCTGTGCCTTCCTCATCTCTTCTGGAGTGGTATCTAACATAATATCCTCCACCTGTCTTGAGGTCGACCTGACCTGAAGGGTTGCCATATACACAGGTTTCCTTCTGCAACGGTCAGTGTCATGATTGTCCATCTGACAATTCTTACACCACCTTTTTCCTTGGTTGAAAGATTTTCTTTCATCATATTTCCTTTCATCGAATTGTGGGAATTTATTTTTATTTCATACCGTGGCCTATCAAATTGGTGCTTACCTTTGTTTTGATCCCTAGGATCAAATTTATTAAAGTTCTGTGGTGCCCTAAAGTTGTCCACCTGTTTCTTTTTATTACCTGTTACCTCTGCTTGAGCTGCTTGATACCTTTCAGCAACATTTAGCAACTCACCCAGCCTCTCTGCACCTTGTTCCATGAGAAACTTTCTCAGGTCTGGAGCCATGGACTCTCTTAATTGCTCTATAAGGACCATTTCCTTAAGATCTTGGGTTTTCCCCAGAGAAGTCCATTTCTCCAAGTATGTCTCTATTCGTGCAGAGAACTGCTGATAGGTTTCACCTGACAGTAGTTTAGCATTCCTAAATTTTTTCCTATAAAATTCTGCATTCTTTTCATACCTTAACAAAAGAGCCTGCTTTAGCATGTCATAATTTTCCTGATCACCTCTGCTCATTTTTGCAAAAACTTCATAAGCTGCCCCACGAAGTCCCTGAGATAACTTTAAGCTCCACCTTTCTCTCTCTAACCCATACGTGGTAGCTAATAGTTCGTACCTATTTAGGTAGCTCTCTATATCATCGTCTTTCTCAACAAAATGATCTAAATGAAAATTCATAGCTGAGGTTGAGGCTCCCTGAGTAACCGTAGCATCAGAGGCAAAGGGACTGGCACCATTTTCAGGAGCATGGCCTTGAAACTCAAACTCCCTTAGTCGTAACTCATGTTCCCTTTGTAATCTCTTCTCCTCCTTTTCTGCTTCCCTTTCTGCAGCTAATTTCTTCTCTTCCCTTTCTGCAGCTTGTCTTCTTTCTTCTGCAGCCTGTCTTCTTTCTTCGGCTTCCAATGCTTTAGCCTCTTTGTCAGCCTCAATCTGCAACCTCTTAGTCTCAGCCTCAGCTTGCAACCTCTTAGTCTCAGCCTCAGCTTCAAACTGTAACTTCTTAATTTCCCTTTCAGCCTCTAACCTTCTTTCGGCTTCTTTTTCTAATCTTCTTTCTTCGCGTTCAATAAATTTGTCACATTCCGTCGTGACATAGGCAACCATAACTTGCCCATCTAATCCTAACTCTTTTGCAGTCTGAACAGCAGCAGATCGAAACTTGGCCAGGTCCGCCATTGTCTATCAGGTAAATTTCTACAATGTCTAACCAACAATTCAAATTCTAAATATATATAATGGACAACACAGGCACCGTGAGCTCAACCTTATTTAATTCCACCCAAGGATACCTTTTAATTCTTATATTCCCTGAAGTGAATTACCCCCAATATTTTTAATAGGGAAAGATTCAAAATCCCAAGAGCGAGACCCCAATATATGTGGTGAAGTGGGATGTTATAAATATTTATAGGGGACTTAGTGTACTGACTGAGATCAGCTGTGAAGGTATCTATATCTATTAAGAGTAGTGTATTATAGATAACCTTACTTGCTACCACATATCTATATATCTCAGTCAGAATTATTCTGGAATAGTGTGATGACTACGTTATGTGTCTAGGGTATGTGTATGATGAAGTGTAAGTCATAACAACAACAGACGGATAAACAATTTAATTTATTCCACTACACTTGACAACACTGTGACACTCACATACATATAACACTCTACAAGGATATCTTAAAAGAGTCACTGATAACTTTTCAAATAACAATATGTATTCATTACTGGCATGAATGAATATGTGTCCTGATTCAACTACAAGGGAACCAGGAATCACAATCAATTTAAATTACAAATTATATGTACAGAATTTACCAATATGAATATAGTAGTGACATATATTATTACAAATATCCTATGTGTGTCAGTTGTGTAGTAGTAAAATGAGGTAATACTGGTTTTGTTTTGTTCAAGCTCTGTTGGTATTTGTCATCATGACTTCAATAGTTTGTCTTTAGGGACTAGTATTGGAGATGTTCTCAGTTCCTGATATTAAGACAATTAAATTCCCCTCTGAATGTTATTTTTACAAAGTTATTTCAAGATGAGGGGACATAATGTTGAGCTCAGCTGGCCAAATCTGCTTATCTTGAGTGATGGTGGCAGGAAAGGACTCCTCTGCTCGAATTCTCCCCTGGGCTCTGGAGACACCTCACTGATAGCTAAAAAGACCAAGGAGTATGCTGTCCGACTCTGGATTCAGCAAAGCTCTGACCAGGTGCTGCTCAGTACCATCAAGACCACGGTCCCTGAAAACAAGAAGGATGTACCTTCTACTTCATAACTAATTTATATTCTCTTTTACACTGATCACAATACAACACAAACATTGAGTTCAGAGCGTTAGGCCAACTGTCAGCTTCATCTGAAATACTTTATACCAGTATTTACCTCCTTAATGGTTACCACGCCTCTGCACTTCCAGCATTATTTCTGTCTAATCAATCATCCAGGTGTCAGTGTACTATTTGGCCATTCCATGCCGTTTTACTTCCCTCCGACACCCTCTGTTCAGGCTGGAGCATTATAGGCTTTATCTCCTGTTTGCCACTGAACTACACATATATATACAGGCATAAATTAACAATTTACATTCAATTTTCATTAAAAGATACTGAATGGTTCAAGCTTACCACAATTTCATGGAAATAAACACAGATACGTTGATTAGCAATGAATTCTGGCACAATTACTGGCACAAATTCCCATCTGCTTATGTTCCAGGCTTTTATTTTAGCAAAAATGTGAGCTGGCTTCAACGCACTGTCGCTTTATCAAGATTATTTGCACTAGTGGTCTCGAACTAACGCTCCTAAGTGAGTATATCAGCAAGTCTAGCCAATGAGGCCACGTTTCGACAAGTGTTTGAAAAAATGTTACCTTTCTACGTCTCCCTAACAACCAAGATAGTATTTATAGCCCGACCAATCGTGGTTCGTCTTTCATTTGTTGCGCTCCAATCAATTTGGAGTTTACATGGTAGGCTATTTCTGTAACGCAAGGTTTTTTCAAACATGTTATAAAAAAATTTTATGAGCAGAAATGATTTCATGCTGTCAGGCATCCCCAATATTTTATTTTGGTTATAACTTGTTAATTCCTAGACTATTTGCGTAACGTTTTACATATTCTTTGTCAGCAAACCCTAAGGAACCCAAATATCCAAATTTAAAGGAGCTACGTGGCTGCGTTCAAAATATGCAATTTCTACCTCCTGTTTCGAAGATGTGCTGTCTGGGAAGGGTAGTGTATTTTATCACTGTCCGTCTGAAAAAAAATTTAGTGCATGTAGTCTTACATGCGTGATGGTAGCATTTGTGTATCGCGCGACGCGTGTTGCATGCGTTCCTGATTTTCAGCCCTCCCTCTCTCTTTATCCTTTTGTCCATCTGTTCGTTCGTTTTGGTAACGCAGTGTAGAAAAAGACATGAATGGAATTTAAAAATTTAGGTCAACTTGCATATTTCAAGGTTTTTCTTAGAAAGGCAGCACATTTTATTGTGTGTTTGGGAAACGCGTGTATGTTGCAGAAGGCCTATATTTAACGTGGAAACGTTACAATTTGCAGACGAAGCATAAAACAAAGGGGATTTCGAGTACTGTCATTGTGACAGCACTGTTCTTTACCATTCTTCTTCCTTTATTTATTATATGGATTTATTAGGCTTTATATTTACTAGATAATTTATATATGTGGATTAGAATATTCCACGACACTGCTGCTGAACTAAAGAAATTGCAGATGCAGGTGGAGGAAAGGAGATTTGAAGCTGAACAAAAAAAATTAGAAAGAGAAGCTGCTGCTGAACAAAAAAGATTAGACAGTGAAGCTGAACAAAAAAGATTAGACAGGGAAGCTGAACTAAAAAGATTAGACAGAGAGGCTGAAGAAAAAAAAGCAATAAGAGAACATGAATTTGAGTTAGAGAAATTGAGATTGACAAGTATGAGTAATGTTAATCAGGCATCTAGTGGTAATGGTAAACCTTCTACTTACAAGGTTAAGGTTCCACCGTTCAATCAGTCCAGTGACGATATTACATTCTGGCTGGATAGATTTGAACGTTCTTGTCGTACACATAATGTGGATAAATCACAATATGCTAACCAATTAGCAGAAAACTTGAAAGGTGAATCTCTGACTAGGTTATGCCTTGTAGGAGAAGCAGATAAGGATAATTATGATGTCATTAGGGCGGCTTTGATAAAAAAAATACCAGCTAAGTGAGGAAGGCTATCGCCTTTTGTTTAAGACGATGGTGCCTG
Source organism: Oreohelix idahoensis (assembly GCA_024509875.1). Classification (NCBI taxonomy): domain Eukaryota; kingdom Metazoa; phylum Mollusca; class Gastropoda; order Stylommatophora; family Oreohelicidae; genus Oreohelix; species Oreohelix idahoensis. Next base: position 22,407 of record JAMPIV010008863.1, on the reverse strand, counting down.
AGACAGGTGTAGAATTCTGAGAATTCATTGCAAAGGCACGTCTCACAGTTGATCGTTGGATTGAGCTTTCCAAAACAGAAAAAACGTATGAAGGACTTATGGATTTGTTGCTCAGAGATAAGATTAGGTCATGTGTTAACAAACCATTCCTTGAATTTATACATGAGCGTAAACCCAAATCTCTAAAGGAAATGGAAGAATATTGTTCCCAATATGTCACTGCACACCCCGACGTGACTTTTGGCAACACTAAGATTAAGGAGAGTATGCCAGTTGCTTCAGCAACACCATACAATCCCAATTATTCACACAGATTTCAGGGACCTCAAAACAGATTTGATAAAAAAAGGTAACCATAATAGTTATCAAAACCAAGGTAACCAATCATTTCAGGGTTCTTCTTCAAAGAACTGGAGACGAGCTGATAGCTCTCGACACAGGGGTGGTCACAATTATAGTAATTTCCATAGAGGAAGTAATTATAGAAACTATCCAAGGTATCCGTCTTGGAGTCAACAAGATCGCAATTACAGAGATACTCATTATAATGAATATGATAATGGTAACCAAGAGAACTATGACTCAAACCCAAATAGGGGTTACAATAGAGGTAACAATAACTACAGAAGTAATAATAACCAAGGTAGATCTCAAAACAGAAGACATAAACCACATTTTCAGGCAAACTCTGCACAACAAGAGTCCCATGAAGCCTATAAACAGAGTAAAGACAATAATGACGCTAATAATATGGCATGTGCCGCTTTTGATTTTGGGAGAGCATCTCAGTGCCCCCAATGCAAAACATTATTTGAGCCAACCACAGTGTCTACTTTAAGCTGCGGCCATCCTCTTCCTGCTCTTCCTGCATCAGTCGCGCATGATGGAAGAGGTTCTCTTGTCTTACATAAGGGTTTAGTAAATAACAATCCAGTCTCCGTGCTATTTGATTCTGGGTGCACCACAATTGGTGTTAGGCAGTCACTCGTAGATCCTTCCCGTGCCACTGGACAAGTAGTCAAATGTGTAAAATTTGGCGGCACATTAGAGAAATACTCTACTGCTATCATTAGGATTGCTACTCCTTTCTTTACAGGAGATGTACACGAATGTCTTCTTCCGAATCCGATCGCTGACCTCATCATCGGTCGCATTCATGGAGTCAAAGAATGCACTCCGCAACAAATTTCCGCGTGGGAAAGGCAAAACATGCAGATTGCTAACGCTGTAGTCACTAGAGCTCAGGCTCTTAATATGCCTCAAACTTCATCTACTGAAGATAATGAAGTGCATAACCAAGATGATCCCTTGGTAATTTCTCGTGACTCGTTTATAAAACAGCAAGAAGATGACCCCACTCTGAAGAAATTCTTCATTCTTGCAACTAAAGGTGATCCGAATAAAGACACAAGTCGTAAATCGTGGATTACAAAGAAGAATGGCGTACTTGTACGTATGGTTCAAGACTCCATTACGTCAAGTCATTCTTAAATCCTGGTTCCCAAGAATTTGAGAGTTAAAATTTTGCAGCACGCTCACGACTCTCAGTGTGCTGGACACATGGGTTTTTCCCGTACTAAGTCAAGAGTCCTTGCGGCTTTCTCTTGGCCATTGGTAAACAAGGACATACGGATTTATTGTCGATCTTGTAAAGTATGTCAGGAAGTTAAATCCAAAGGTTCACGGCATGCTGCACCCATTCAGGTGGCGGACATTCCTATTCGGCCGTTTCAAAAAATGGCCATAGACATTATTGGTCCATTTAAGATCAAGTCTGCCAGAGGACATCAGTTTATCTTGACGTGTGTTGATATGTGCACACGTTGGCCAGAGGCTATTCCTCTGAAGAGCATTACTACTGCTGACATTGCAGATGCTCTTTGGCTTATATTTTCTCGTCTGGGGTTCCCCGGAGAGATATTGTCAGACCATGGCACCCAACTAATATCAGATACCATGTCTCAAGTAATGTCTACTCTGCAGATAGATAGATCTTTAAGTAGTATCTATTATCCAATGTCAAATGGGATGGTCGAACGCCTTAATAGAACACTTAAAAACTTACTAGGGAAGATAACTGAGGATCATCCTCAAGACTGGGACAGAGTTTTACCTGCGGCCCTCTTCGCTTACAGAGAGGTCCCCAATGAACATACAGGATTTTCCCCGTTTGAACTCGTCTTTGGCGCGCGTCCGCGTGGCCCTATGTCGTTGCTTCATGATCTCATAACAGCTGACAATATTGACGATGACACAAAGTCATCCTACGAATATGTCATCGCGTTGAGACAAAAGATTATCGAAGCATGCAAATTAGCAACTTCTTCTTCTGAATTTGCGAAACAGAAGGCAAGGCAATTTGCCAATAAGAAGAGATGCTTACGACAACTTTGTCCTGGGGACAAAGCATTTGTATTACTACCTTGTAGGGAAAACAGACTACTTATTTCTTGGAAAGGTCCGTACGATATAATATCGAAAATTTCCGATGTCGACTATATTGTCGATATTGATGGGAAGCATAAAACCTTCCACATCAATATGCTTACTGAATTCCATGAACGTCCGGATTATTTGCAACCCATTTTCCAAGCAACGGACAATTCTCCAGTACAACATGGTCATTACTCATCACTGTCCGTGATACAGGATGAGGAAACAAGTTTTTCAGATGTAAATCTTCCTCTTCCAATGATCCCACTTCATTCTAGTGAATCATGGAAGAACGTTACTGTCTCTCCTGATTTGTCTCTAGGAGAACAGCGACAAGTTTCAACTATGTTGCAAACATTTCAGGATGTACTCACTGACATCCCTGGACAAACTCATGTCGTTGAACATGACATTGTTCTAACTGACCATACTCCTATTAGGGTTAGACCTTATCCTATACCTATACATTTTCAAGCACAAGTCGAGAAAGAGTTGGATGAGATGATAGATTTGAAAATAATCGAACCATCCACCTCTGCATATTCTTCGCCGATGGTTATTGTTCGGAAAAAAGACAATAACATACGTCTTTGCGTTGACTATCGCAAATTGAATCAAGTAACGAAGTTCGATGCCGAACCTATGCCTTTACTGGAAGAGCTACTTACTCGACTCTCCAAATCTCCCTTTTTCACTAAACTTGATTTGTCTAAAGGATATTGGCAAGTTCCTTTATCTGAACGCGCCAAACCTCTCACGGCTTTTTCAACACCTAGAGGTTTGTTCCAATGGAATTTTATGCCTTTCGGTCTTATGAACGCACCAGCTACATTCGTACGCATGATGCGCCGAATCCTATCTTATCGGTCAGATGTCATTGCATATCTAGACGACATCTGTCTTTTCAGCGATACTTGGGAAGATCACTATTCAGGGTTAGATGAATTGCTGTCTACTTTGCGCGAGCACAACCTGACAGCGAAACCCTCTAAAGCCTATATTGGTTTTAGCGAAATTTCTTTCCTAGGCCACCGAGTTGGTCATGGTTTCCTAAAGACAGAGGACCATAATACTAGTAAGATACTTAACATTTCTATCCTTAAGACTAAAAAACAGGTGAGAAGTCTGTTAGGTCTTATTCAATTTTATGGCAGATTCATTCAGAATCTATCCTCTATCATGGCACCTCTTTCTACACTTTTAAAGAAAGGTTCGCCTAATATGGTCCACTGGTCTCAGGAATGCCAATGCTCTTTGGATAAGATTAAAACATTGTTTTCAACACCACCTATTTTAGTGTTACCTACTACAGATAAGACATTTGTTCTTCGTAGTGATGCTTCATCCACTGGGATTGGAGCGGCACTAATGCAAGAGTACTCTGGAACTGCATCCTGTAATGTATATTTCCAGAAAACTTAATGTGGCAGAAAGGAATTATTCGGTTTTAGACCGTGAGCTATTAGCTATGGTTTGGTCGATCCTCAAACTACAGAGATTCCTTCTAGGCGCACATTTCATAGTAGAAACCGACCAAAAAGCTCTTACTGCTATACAGAGTAAGAATTTGAAGAGCTCGAGGTCTACTCGATATGCAATTGCTCTTCAACCTTTTCATTTCTCTGTGCGAGCTATTCGTGGATCAGATAATGTGATGGCAGACATTCTGTCAAGATGCCCACATGATTCCACATAACTATTAGGTCTTAGACTTCTTGATATGTCTAGTTTATAATAGTTCCTTTCTATATCAAGATAGATACACATTTGTAATTTAATAATATAATGATTGTATCACTACTTAGCGGTTCATTGATGTTTATTCACCGCTGTGCTGTGATGATTTTTCTTCATAAATCATAAATGTAAGATATCTAATACGAAATTATGGTATGAAATTTTTTAGGCATTGTGTAATTGCCAGAATTGTATTATACTTTGATGACACCTTCCTGGAAAAATTTACTTGTAGAGAAATAATTTCTCTCAGTTTATGAGATACATTCTCACCAGTCGCTCCATAAGTCGACTTAGCCTCATATTAGGCGTTATATTTATTCCTGATATTTGCATCTGCGCATTATTCATGCGTTGTGAGCCTATTGTACATTGCTCCTAGATGTATTTCAAAAAAAAAAAGTTCCATTTTTTTTCTTCCCGGGAGGTGTGGTAAGACTGTTACGTGCAGTCTTTGATATCTTACAATATAATACATTTGTATGCTTGTTATGTTCGCAAATATTTTGTAAACAAAATAGATACTTTTTAATGCTTAAGGAAAAGTCATTATTGAGTTACTTCCCTTGAAATGAGTGTCGGCATTTTGGATCGAACTCCGCGGATGAATATCATGATAGAATCTACAGAGCTATGAGAACATTTAATGAATGACTAACTTTAATACAGATTCTTTATCTGTATCCAAACGTGAGTGACAGCTCACAAGAGAAGCCATCTTGTATCCAAATATTTTGTGACTTTCAAGAAGAGAAAGGGATACCCCGTATTATCGCTTGATGAGTCCAGAGATCACTGCTACACATGAGAACCCAGTACTAGCGGTTCCATATGATTATATGAAAAATATGTGCTGAATATTATTTCAAGGAATCTTCGCTAGACGAGGTTAGGTCTAGAAGCCATCTTGAATGTTGTTTATAATCTGACGTGCTTTGTCAGTAAACTCAGATTATATATATATATGGGCAATACTGAGTGCTTGTCTACTGACAGTCCATTATGCTATTATTCTACATGAGTGCCCATGTATCATTGCAAGACCATTTATCCACTGTACTATGATGTATTATGCCAACCTGTGATTTGTCACTATTCGTGCTGTCGAGTGTGTACGTCCAATTAAACTGTAGCAAAGGTACACAGTCGTTGGTGTCGATGACTTCCAGCCATACACGAGTGTGAGAAAAAGACCATTTGTCAACACCACGAACTCTTCTTATCATTCGCATATTATACCCACAATCTATGTCTACACACCACTGCGTAGGTCGAGTTGACATTCCATACTCAAACCACAAGCAACACAACAACACAGCATGTAGCTCTGGTGATGTTCTAGTGAGCTTATAGTTATCAACTGATGATGAGCAAAGAAAATAGAGTTATCAACAATAGAGAGACTTTATCAGTTGGCTCAAGAAATTATTGAAGAAAAGTACAACCCGAAGGAGTGGACACACGCATACACAGATGGATCAGCTGAGGGGGCAGTAAAAAATGGTGGAGGAGGCATTTTTATAAGATCCCTAAATGGCAAAATCATACGAAAGGCCTTCCCAAATGGAATGATCTCCCCCAATTATAGGGCAGAAGCTATGGCACTACTGCAAGCTCTGAAAATCCTCACTAGATCCAAACAGCAGCCACCAGCTAAGATAGTAATCTTCACTGACTACAGATCATTACTGGAATCAATACAGAACACCAGAAATGATAACATGATGAATGAGATCAGATCTGAGCTTAACATCATCCAAAGGTCATCAACCATTGCCCTTCAGTGGTTACCCTCCCATTGTGGAATTGCTGGTAATGGGAGAACAGATGCTCTCTCAAGAAGTGGCAGTAAAATGGAACAATACAGCCACCCACTGCCCTATCGGGAAGCAAAAACCATCATCCACAACAAGTACAAAAATCAGTGGAAGGAGGAAGCGGATATATACAACAGAGATGACCCAATCCGCCATCTAAACAGATACCAACAGACCATAATGTTCCGCCTGAGAACTTGCCACTGCAGATTACTTGGCCATCTCTACCGCCTCAGGATATCCCACACAAATGAATGTCCATGTGGAACTGGAATCCAGACCTCAGAACACATTCTCCAGAACTGCCCAACCCATGATGAACCGCGACGTGCGGACCTGGCCAAAGGGTGCTGGGCTCCAACACAAGTTATGGGGCTGCCGCGCCGAACGGTAAAGACCGTGGACTTCGTCCTGGCGATAGGCCTGCAGATTTAGCATGACTACAAACTGAACGTAGAAGAAAACTTCCAAGATACGAGTATGTGTACGATTCTACATCTTTTAGTGTTGTGTCTTCAAGTTCAACATTGTTATCATTTCTTGAATTTGTTCTCATAATCTGTCTTTTCCCTGTGTATTTTGAGGCGCACTTGTTATGACCTATCATCAAGAATTTTCATTTTCTCATGCATCTGATTATGATTATGGGACAGAAGAGCGAAGTCATCAGCAAAATCCAGATTATCAAGCTGTTTAGTCAGATTCCACTGGATTCCATTTGTTATGATTAAAATTCATAACATATATGTCGATATAATAGGCTGCTCAACAGGGCTCCTTTTTTGTTTATTTTGTACGGAGTCACTTATTAATAAAGGAAGTGACGTCATGCCGATATGGTTTAATGGCAGACGTGAACATATTTGAAGCAGAAGTGAGGTGATCGTCAGCAAGAGAGATGCGGCTTGTGTTTCGAAGTGTGCTGACGTATGTGTTTTGAGCTCCTCCAGTATTCTGTGTTTTTCCTGAATTATTCCATCAATATACTTTGGTTGAGGTGTCCCTGGCTTATTCTAGTAAGGAAATGTGTGCTAATTCATCAAGATGTTCAAAGGACGATATTAAATAAAGTTTGAATGATTGCCCATGACCAGCGTTTGATAGGGAACGAACTGGACTTATACGTACCACTGCATTTGCCTTTGGCCCTATATCTATTACCATGGAGCTGTTTGTCAAAACAAATAAACTGCATGTTTGTAAAATTGTGAAGGAGGTGTTGGTCCGCTCAGTGCAGTTATGCTGGTTTCGTGTTGTATGACTGCCCCTAGAGTATACTTTGGCCACGGAGAATATCTCCGGAATAATTAACATTACGACACGTAACACCATTTCTGTTGTGTGATGTCGATGTTTTTATAAACCAATCTATTGCTAGTAAGAAAAGAAATGGAGACAAGAGGCATCCCTGTCTCACTCCCGTTCTTATCCTAAACGGTTCTGTAAGTTGTCCTTCATGAAGAACTCTGCATGTCATGTCTTTATAGGTCTTCTTTATTAAGTTAATGATCTTCATGGGAACGCCATTATTCCTGTTGTCGTATAATAATATCTTATGTTTCTTTGTGCACCTGAGCTTTAATGTAAATGTGTATAAAATATTGCATGTCAGCTGAACTGCATAAAAAATTATCATGCGTTCGGAAGCTGTGCGAATGGGTGCAGAGAGATTAGTGAACAGGAAGCCTGACAGATGTTGGTTTTCCGGCTTTAGTAGCCGTATTACATTTGATCGTGCTCTCTTTATTGTTGCTGAGTTTTGTGCAGCGTTGTTTTATATTTTAATGGTAGCAGGACTTGCTGAGCAAGCCAAATGATTATTGCTGTTGTTATTGAGTTTGTATGTGTAGCATTATAATTATTAAAAGGAAGATTGCCAGCACGCCTTTGTGTTACCCTTTGTGAGTGACGTCTACAAGTGGAGGGCTGTGGTAATATAAACAGTAGCATTTTAGCGTTACATATTGTAATTGACTGGTAGGTTCTGCATCATTATCGGCCTTGTTCCGGGCTCTCGCATAGCAAGTTTAAAGTTTTATAGGCTTTTGTTGGGGCTTTAGTTGCATTACATTATATACTACTCGTCAAAAGTCAAGGGCGACTTAGAAAAACTTTGGTTGAAACCATAAAACAAATCTGATATAAACGTAATTGGTATCAGTCAAAACGGCATTTATTGAATACCAAATTGACATGTCACGTAAAGAAATGGAAACACACATTCAAACGCAATGAAGCTGTGAAGTGTGTCACCCATCTTTTCAAAAGTCACACAATAGATATTGGACAAATAGACATTTCAAAATCGGGTATGACCACCGTTTGCAGCAAGGCATTCAAGATAGCGTAGACGCACCGAGTCCACAAGGGTCCGAAGAGTATCCTGAGGAACAGCTTGCCATTCCTGAAGTAGAAATGCAGTCAGCTGTGCAACATCCATTGGCAGGGGATAATTTGTTGACAATCTTTGACCAAGGACATCCCAGAGGTGCTCAATCGGAGAAAGGTCAGGTGAATGAGCTGGCCACGCCATCCTGATGATCCCATGTTGCTGAATAAACTCATTCACCACACGAGCTCGATGGGGTGGAGCGTTATCATCTTGGAGGATGGCATTACCACCTATGGCCTCCAGAGCAGGCTGAACAATTGGTCTCAAGATTTCGTTCTGGTATCTTGGGCCGGTCAAGTTGGCTTGGATGATGTAGAGTGGGGTCCTGCCGTGTCTGTAGAAGCCTCCTCAGCCCATGACAGAACCCCTACCATAACGATCCACCTCTCGAATTGTGTCATCAGTAAATCGCTCTCCTGGTCGTATCCAAACTCGAATCCTGCCATCATTGAATGACACAGTGAAGCGAGATTCATCAGTGAAGAGAACTTGACTCCATTGTTGCCTTGTCCATCAGATGTGCTCGCGACACCAAGCAACACGGGCTCTGCGATGAGCAGGAGTAAGAGGGATTCTGACTGCAGGACGTCGAGCAGCCAGTCCAAATTCATGTAAAAGTCTGCGAATGGTGCTTTGCATTAACGTTTATAGTTTGTCTCAGCTGACATCTTAGAGTGGAACAAATCACTGTTCGATGGCGCAGGGCTAACAACAAGAGGTACCGGTCATCATGTCTATTGGTGCATCTAGGGCGACCTGGCCGGTGGCGATCTTCCACACTTCCTGTGGCCTGAAATCTCTCAAAAATTCTTTGGATAGTAGAGTGTGACACTGCAAGCCGTCTAGCAACCTCACGGACAGATAAACCACTTTTAACCCAAGCTATAGCCCTCATTCTTTGTAAGGTGTCAAGACTTCTTCTCGGTGGCATGGTTTTTGCAAGTGATGAAACTACCCTAAGTCTGCTGATTGTAAAACAAATTAAGAGTGAACTCTGTTCACGAAAAGTCGCCATTGCACGTGGAATGTCAATCAGCACGATTACTTCACCTGTTTGGTTGTACGGAAGTTTGAAAAAACAAATTAAAAATGTGAATTTATGGTCAGCAAACCAAATTGCACGTGATCATCATGGTTGTCGGTGAGTTGTTTTTATGCTTAACGTGCATAGAGGACTGTCAGAGGAAGATACTGCACCCATTTTTACTAAAAACTTCCTTCATTTAATCATTCAATGCGCTTATATAAAAGTGTATTGAAAATAATAGGGTGGCCCTTGACTTTTGACGAGTAGTATATGTACAGGTAGTTTTCCTGATGACGGTATATGGCAATGGGTTGGCGCGAGGCGACAACAAGCTATAATTTCATAAATTGACTCGATGAGCAATTTGACAACTATGACTCCAGGGTTTTGTGAGTTCCTGTCTGGCTTGGGCGACGACGACGCCGTCTTATTTTTGGATTAGTTTCAATTGTCATTGGTTTGGAGAGCTAATTGTGGGTTTGTTGTAATTGTGTTGGGAAATATGTCGATTTAGTTCCGTCCAGGCGTAGTCAAAGATGTTTTAGTTTGCCAATTATTGCGTTCGTCTGCTAATATTTTGGTTCTCTGGTTGTCTATTGTTAGCCTCCCTGCCTATCGTATTTCTGTTCTTCGAAGCTATCTGCCCCGTATGACTTTTGCCACGGTTGGCGCCAGACTTTGCCGGCGCCTGCAACTAAGGCGTCTGACAGACCAGACCGATGGATGGGTTTGCTAGGATGGGTAAGGACGTAGTGGTACCCCAATGGGGCCATAGAATCAATATCCTTAGGTTGTCGTTCCTGGAAAAATGCTACTAGCTCTGACGAGCATGACAACACCTTGTCCCGTATCACCAGGTCTATCAAGCCATCATAGTCCTTGTTAATCCCCTCCATCTCAATCCATCTATTGAGCAGACGTTTGATCTTCGAAATAAAATCTTCGAAGTCCTGGTCTGCACTTGGCATTGTGTTTCTAAACCGCGTCCGGTACCCGTCAGCCATCAAACGGAACTTCCGGAGCAACCGTTATGTATTTACAAATCGTGCCTTATTATTAATACCGTGGGATACGTGGCATTTGGGGGAAATGTTGAGTATTACCCCCCTGGCCATTATAGAGGTTGATACACCATTTATTTCTGGTAGGATGCAGGCGTGTGTTCTTGAGTCACCAGTGGTCGATTTGATTATAAGGAACGTGATTGGTGTTCGTGACTGTACAGAGGCCGACACCAGAAAATGGCAGTTCGAACGGTCAGTTGTGGCCAAAGTGGTGGTCACGAAAGCGCAGGCCAGAACAGACGACAATTTTTTATCAATACAGTGGGAACTGCCGTAGTCGGACGCGTTCCAATTTTTTGCCTCCATGGATCCCGCTGAACCTGCATCTGATTTTGTCCAGCAGCAGCGAGCTGATATGACATTGCAGAAACATTACTTTTTGTCTCAAAATGGTGATGTCAAGTATGCAAAGTCGGCATGATACTGGGTTGACGAAAAAAAAAACGTTCTTACCAGATGCTTTTCCAGTCAATCCGAATTCAAGTGCCAGGTAGTTATGTAGAGTAAAGGTGTTATACGATTCACCGTTTACGGGACATATGGGAATGGGAATAACTTTTCATAGAGTTCTGTCACAATTCTATTGACCGGCATACAACAAAGACATTAAAGTATACCTCAAACCTTGCAGGTTATGCCAGCCGATGACACATTAGGGTAAATCGCCTAAAGCTCCATTACAGGTTGTTGTTTTGTTGGTCTGGCCCTTCCTTAAAGTTGCTATCGATATCGTTGGTCCGCTTTCTGAAGCATCACAGAGAGGCGTTCGTTTTATTCTGACAATGGTGGATATGTGTACAAGATGGCCCGAGGCTGTGCCGATGAGGACTTTAACCTCTCAGGTTTTGGTGGATGCCTTGCAGATGTTGTTCAGTAGGTTTGGTTTTCCCAAGCTGATATTGTCAGACAGGGGCCGTCAATTCATTTCTAAGGAAATGGCCGAGATCACTAAATTGTTGGCCATTTCCCAATCCTTCACCAGTCCTTGTTATCCCCAGTCAATCCGATTTAATGTGAACGATTTAATGGCACATTGAAAGATATGTTGGTCAAGGTTACTGCTGAGGTTCCCCATGAATGGGATAAATCCCTACCAGCAGTATTATTTGCCTATAGAGAGGTGCCTCAGGAGAGCACCGGATTCTCCCTATTTGAACTATTGTACGGGGCAAATTCAAGGGGCTCAATGCACACCCTGAAAGATATACTGGTTGGTGGGTGTTCTGATGGGTCCCCTGTTTCCAGTTACGAATCCGTTATAAACCTGCTTGAACGCATTGTCAGGGCGTGTGCCGTGGCGCGTGATAATTTATCGTTGTACCATCAGTACGCAAACCAAGAGCCAAGCTATTGTCTTTGGTTCCTGGTGAAGAGGTATGGCTTCTTTTGCCATTAAAGGAAGACCGTTTGAGTATTACATGGTAGGGACCGTTTAATGTGATTAAGAAGGTAACGGATGTTGATTATTTAATCCAGGTTCGAAACAGAGAGAAGGTTTTCCACGTTAATATGTTAAAATCTTTTGTTGAACGACCAAAGGCTCTAAAAGAGGTGGACACTAGACGGTGGAGGGAGACTCCTAATGTATCATGTTCTGTAGTGATTAATAATGTTGGTGAAATAGGAGATGATGTTAGTCTTCAACTGTCTCTCGTTCCTCTTGCTCCTTCCGAGTCATGGGAGAATGTGCAGATCTGTGACGGCCTAACGATAGCACATAAATCTGAGGCACAATCTGTTATGAGAGAGTTTAAGGATGTCTTCACTGATCTGCCAGGATATACCGACTTGATCTGCCACAATATAACCCTTACAGACGATCAATCGATCAGGGTGAAGCCTTTTCCGATGCCATTACATTTTTCAAGTCGGCGATTGAGAAAGAACTAGGTGACATTGGGGATCGTTTCTCCATCGCAGTCTGTGTACTACTTCCCTATAGTCGTAGTACGTAAGAAAAATGGGCCCTTGAGTGTTTTTAATCGACTTCCGTAAACTCAGTAGTGTCACTGTGATTGATGCAGCCATTGTCAAACCAAGAGGACCTTCTTACTTAACTTTCCCATGCCAGATGTTTTAGTAAACTGGATTTATCTCGGGAATACTGGCAGGTTCCTCTTGTCGAGTTGGCTAAACTTTTGACGGCATTTTCCACCGCAAATATAGTGGAAACTATAGAGCAGAATGTCAACAGGTTCATGAGGAAATGGCTAGGGGTACCACCAGGTCTGTCAGAAGTAGCACTGTACTGCAAAAAGTCAAAACTTCTGCTTCCTTTCAAGTCAATTGTTGAAGAGTACAAAGTTGGAAAGGCAAGGCTTGCAATGATGCTACGCGAGTCAGCAGATGACGTGGTTAAGTCCATTCAGCCCACACTGAAAACGGGAAGGAAGTGGAGAGTGACAGAAGATGCTGTCCAAGAGTCGCTCAAACTGAGGGATGTAATCGGATACACACAAACGAATAGACGGATATTTGGTCATGGAGACATCAGCTGGTGGTCCAATGCATCAAGCAGAGAGCAAGCGCAGAGACATGATAGTTCAGGAGATACAAGAAGCTGAGAATGATAATAGGTTGCAAAAAGCAGTGCAGCAGGCCTAACAAGGCCAATCGACTGCATGGGAAGGAACCCAGCAAAAGTCCTTGACATGGAATGATATATGGCATATGGCACCTCTTAGGCTCAGCTTCATTATTAGATCAATGTATGACCTCCTGCCATCGGCCACAAACCATATGAGATGGGGAAAGTCGGATGATGAGCAGTGCCACTGTGCCATAAGAGGCAGACACTTGAACACGTGTTCGGTCCACTAGAAAAATGATGTTACTGATCCAGCGGAGCTTGGGCTCTCGTCCTTCGGCCCACTAGAAAAGTGATGTTACTGATCTAGCGGAGCTTGGGCTCTCGTCCTTCGGCCCAGTAGAAAAGTGTTGTTACTGATCTAGCAGAGCTTGGGCTCTCGTCCTTCGGCCCACTAGAAAAGTGATGTTACTGATCTAAGGGAGCTTGGGCTCTCGTCCTTCGGCCCAGTAGAAAAGTGATGTTACTGATCTAGCGGAGCTTGGGCTCTCGCCCTTCGGCACACTAGAAAAGTGATGTTACTGATCTAGCGAAGCTTGGGCTCTCGTCCTTTGGCCCACTAGAAAAGTGATGTTACTGATCTAGCGGAGCTTGGGCTCTCGTCCTTCGGCCCAGTAGAAAAGTGATGTTACTGATCTAGCGGAGCTTGGGCTCTCGTCCTTCGGCCCAGTAGAAAAGTGATGTTACTGATATAGCGGAGCTTGGGCTCTCGCCCTTCGGCCCAGTAGAAAAGTGATGTTACCGTACTGATATAGCGGAGCTTGGGCTCTCGCCCTTCGGCATACTAGAAAAGTGATGTTACTGATCCAGTGTTGCAGGGCGTAGCTCCTTTAGGGCCTGGAACGGCACCATATAGAGTAATGTGACCACCGTCCCAGTGTTTCCTATTTACTTGTAGAACTGGGCACGGCACAATGTAGGGTTATGTGACAGTGTGGGGTTGTCCTGTCTTGTTTGATGACTAGAGAGTGAGTTGTTTGACTAGCCTATTCGCTAGAGATGTTATTTCCCTCTTATTATATTGGGGACCAGGTTTGTATTATATTTTAAGTCCTCTCAAATGCTGATGTTGTGTTGAGTGTTAAGAGTCTTTTAGGTAGGATAAGAGTGGAACATACTCTTTAAAATGGTCAAACCTGTAAAAATCATCAACGGCTTGTACTTCTCAAAGATTCATTTATTATTTAGTTCAGTCAATGAGGCATTAATGGATTCAAACTTCATGGTTTTGCTTTTCATTTTCTCCTTGTTTTCCTGATCAAGGGTTGGTGCTTCTTATGCTACTAGGGTTTTTCTTTTGCTTTATCTATATCTCCACATATTCTCTGGGCTGCAAGGAAATGTATCATGTTTCTTCTTTCTTTTCTTCAATCTTCGAACATGCACTTGTTCACAGATATAGCCAAATACCTTGGCAATCAAAAGCATGAAAATAGGTTCATACTTACAAATTTGTCAGAAATAACATGATCATAAAAACACATGATCGTCTTAGAATTTACAGTTTTTTTAGCAACCTTTTGTTGATTCCTCAACCAAGAAATATTGAGCTGAAAGAGACACATCTTTCTACATCGCTCTTCAGATCAGGACTAAATCATAGCGTCTCCTTTCGCTGGGGAAAAGCCTCTGAGCTTGTTCATTGGCCGAAAAGGATCACGTGTCTTAACGTGACATTTGAAAGCTACGCTACCCTCAATAAATATAACATTGAGTTAACTTTTTCCTCTTTACGATTCTATGATCTGTTTCTGGGGAAATGGTGGTTTTATGCTAATCTGTATTTTATTTGGCTTTGGTAAAATAATAGCCTGTTTCTGACTAAATAGCAGTATACGCTGCCACACCAGTGGAGCTTGGGCTCTCGCCTTCGGCCCACTAGAAAAGTGATCATTTCGAATACTTCTGGCACATGAAGAAAAAAAAAGATGATGGTTGGTAAAAAAAACAGCAGTCACAAAAAGAATAAGAATAATTCAGTGTGTTCAGTGTGTTCAGTGTGTTCAGTGTGTTCAGTATGTTCAGTGTGTTCAGTGTGTTCAGTGTGTTCAGTGTGTTCAGTGTGTTCAGTATGTTCAGTGTGTTCAGTGTGTTCAGTGTGTTCAGTATGTTCAGTATGGCAAATATACTGACGTCCAATTACATTTTGTTAAACACGAGTATTAATGACCTTCAGCAGTCACTCATTAACCTTTAGCTCCCTGGAGTACAGATTTTCCTGTGCCGTTCGTTCAATGTTCTTTCATTTCTTCTTTATTTCTATCATGTATGTTTCCAATTCAGTTCTTCATCGTTGTGTGATTATTTCGTTCCTCCTCTTACGACTTTAAGATCCATTAGGTGTTATCTATATCCTTCATTATTGCGTCATGAAAAGACATGGACACTAAACAAACGAGAAACAGAAAGTTGTGATGTCCTTCAAATGATTAAATACAGAACAATTGGAAATTTAAATGGAGATGAAATTTAAAAGTAGATGAAATCACGTAAGACAATAGGACTAAATGAGAAATAGTAGAGGGATACACAATGAGATGAATACAGAATTGTCACAGAAAAGAAATAACACGTAACTTACAACTGTAGTTGAAAGAATAACTGACAGCAAATGGGCAAAAGGACGACAGGGCTACACGTTAGAAGATGACATCAAAAGATATGGATCTTTCAACCTATAACATCATCAACAGACAAGTTAGAGACTACGGTCAACGCTAGAGCTCTCAGCTAGATTCGATTTAATCAGCCACATGGCGTAGCAGAGAAGAATGGGCCAACATATCGTACAAGCATGGACAGTTCATATTATAATCACAAATAGATACATTGTACGTTTGTCAGCACAATCTGATTTCTGTCCAGTTATCAGGCCTAAAGGTCTTATGTTTGGAATTGCCCCCTCATATAACCGATTAGGTTGAACGGGACACGCCTCGCCATTACGAGGCAAAATTGTACTTACAAAAAAAATTAATTACTTTTGTCGAGTTGTAATTGTAAAATTGTATTGTTTATGTTCTTAGTTTCGAACTTATGGATTGGTGCGTCAGATACACTTCGTGAGAATGTATTTCAGTGGAACTCAAGCGGAGAAACAATACACTTAACCCATTTGTGGGGAATTGGACTACCTGATAATTTGCTTGGCAGTAAGTATTGAACATAGTAATAGTCAGACGTTTGGATGGATGAAAGGTTGAATGGATAGGGTTTACGACTGGAAGAGTGGATGGATAGATAGATACATAGATCAATACAATGACAGATACATTGATATATACATTGATAGACAGATGAACAGATGCTACACTTATGCTTATTCGCGTATTTTTTAACATGCAACCAATGAAAAAGAAGAACATGTGAAAGAAGAATTTTACAGCAGACTTCAAAATGTCTTGGATAAAAATAGAAGAAAAGACATCACCATTTTGGTGGGGGACTTGAGCGCAAAAATAGAATTAGACAACACTAGCTTTGAAGAAATAATGGGAAAACATAGATGTTGTACGATGAACGGAAATGGGGAACTATTAACAAACCTCTGTCCTTCAAATCAACTGGAAGCATATTTCCACATAAAAGAATACATCGAGTAACACGGATATCACAAGACCACAGAACTGAGAATGTTAATGATTACATATGCATAAACAAGAAGTTTAGGTCATCATTACATGACGCACAGTTATATAAAGGAGCAGATTTGGAATCAGGTCACCATCTTCTGTTAGATAAACAAAATTAAAACCCAAGAAATTTACAACAGTAGATAGCTATAGACAACAGTATAATGTGAGATATGAAAACAAGAAATAAGAGAAAAATGTCCAAGCACATTATCTGACAAATACTAAGTACTCAAACAAATGACTGATGTAGCAGATACGGAAGACCACACTGAACAACAAATAACTAATATACGGCACCAGACATGTGGAGAGATATTGGGAAAAAAGATAAGCAGAAGACAAATTAAAATAGAAGAAATCAGAAAACAGAAGAAGCATGCCCGAAAACTGTTCAAAAACGCAGTTGCCGCAGAGAAGGAAGGGTTGCGACAGGTTTGGGAGCACCTGAAAGGCCAACATAATGCCCTTTGTAGAGCAGAAAGGTTGTGCAGGAAGAAAAGGAAGACTCGAATGGATAGGGAAAGATTCTTCAGGGAGCCCTTCAAGTTTGCCAAAGAACTGTTTGAGCAGCCACGGTCGGGTACGCTAAACATCAGGAAAGAAGACCTGGAAGAACACCTTGGAATGACATATTCAGATGTCGCAAAGATGAGCCGCTCAGCAGCATGGCAGGCCTTAAATGGCCGAGTAAGCCAGGAACTGAATTTAACACCAAGCCCCCAACGGTGCAAGAGGTAGAAAGCATTGTCCAGAAAGCTCGATGCAAGTCAGCTCCAGGTCCTAATGGTGTTCCATATGTGGTGTATAAGAGATGCCCTGAGGTGCTCAAACGACTGCTTCGTTTACTGAAGAGTGCGTGGAAAACCCAGCTTGTAAGCAAGGAATGGAGAAAGGCAAACGGAGTCTACATCCCGAAGGAGCAAAATTCCACAGACTTCAGTCAGTTCAGGCCAATCTCACTACTCAATGTGGAAGGGAAGATATTCTTCTCAGTGATGGCGAAAAGACTCACTACATACCTCCTGGCAAATGGGTACATTGACACTACCATTCAGAAAGGAGGTATCCCAGGTACACCAGGATGTCTAGAGCATGCCACAATGATATGGGAAGCAATCCAAAAGGCAAAGTCTGACAGAACAAACCTCCATGTAATCTGGTTGGATTTAGCGAATGCTTATGGATCCGTTCCACACCAGATGTTGTGGCAGGCCCTAGAAATGTATCATGTTCCACAAGAGATTGCAGCAATGCTGAAGCTGTATTTCGCAGGGTTTGCTGTCAGATTTTCAACCAGAGAGTACACAACGAAGTGGATTGGCCTTGAAGTTGGAATTGCGATGGGATGTACCATCTCTCCGATACTATTCGTGATGGCTATGCAGGTAATCCTCAATGCGGCTGAAGGAATGGCTATAGGTCCAAAGCTCGGTGGAATGTGTCTCATGCCACCGCTCAAAGCATTCATGGATGACACAACAATTCTGACATCAGATGAACATCAGGCCCGGAGGATGTTAGCACGCCTGGATGAACTAGTCAGCTGGTGCAGAATGAGCTTCAAACCCAAGAAGTCGAGAAGCCTATCAGTCAGGAAAGGGAAGATAGCAGAGGTCATATTCACGGTTTCCAACCAAAGAATCCCTACTGTCATTGAGGAACCTGTTAAAAGTCTTGGCAGGGTGTACGATGCCTCATTAAAAGACTCAAAGGCAGTGCAACAGACAATAGAAATGGCAGACAGAGGGCTACAGATCATAGACCAAAGCAGACTCCTGGGGAAGTTCAAACTGTGGTGCCTCCAGTTCATGTTGATACCAAAGTTGCTGTGGCCACTGCTTATATATGAAATAAGCACAAGTACAGTGGAAGCCATAGAGCAGAAGGTCAACAAGTTCATGAGAAAATGGCTAGGAGTACCACCAGGTCTGTCAGATGTAGCACTGTACTGCAAAAAGTCAAAACTTCTGCTTCCTTTCAAGTCAGTTGTTGAAGAGTACAAAGTTGGAAAGGCAAGGCTTGCAATGATGCTACGCGAGTCAGCTGATGACGTGGTTAAGTCCATTCAGCCCACACTGAAAACGGGAAGGAAGTGGAAAGTGGAAGAAGCTGTTGATGCTGCCCAAGAGTCACTCAAACTGAGGGAGGTAATCGGATACACAAAAACGAATAGACGGGGATTTGGTCATGGAGACATCCGCTGGTGGTCCAAGGCATCAAGCAGGGAGCGCAGAGACATGGTAGTTCAGGAGATACGAGAAGCTGAGAATGATAAGAGGTTGCAAAAAGCAGTGCAGCAGGTCCAACAAGGCCAATGGACTACATGGGAAGGAGCCCTGCAGAGGTCCTTGACATGGAATGATATATGGCATATGGCACCTCTTAGGCTCAGCTTCGTTGTCAGATCACTGTATGACCTGCTGCCATCGGCCACCAACCTTGTGAAATGGGGAAAGTCGGATGATGAGCAGTGCCCCCTGTGCCAGGGAAGGCAGACACTTGAACACGTGCTCTCAGCGTGTAAGTTGTCATTAGGGCAAGGGCGATACACTTGGCGCCATAACAAAGTGCTAAATGAGCTTGCTGCGACAATAGATCTGGCAAGAATGAAGGCGAATAGCAAAGTCCGGCCAGACACCGCAAACACATACTTTCTGAGGGCAGGAAAGTCAGCACACCCCAAACCGAATAAACCTGGTAGCAGTTTACCATCTCTTCTTGATTGTGCAAATGATTGGGAGATGGCGGTAGACCTACCTGGACGAGGGGCATATCCAGAGAGTATCCGAAATCGCGGAGACGGCCGGATATAGTGCTTCATTCTGCAGCAACGCTTCAGGTCATACTGATTGAACTGACCGTGCCATTTGAATCCAGATTAGATGAGCAACATTCGTTCAAAGCGGCCAAGTATAGTGATCTGGCCGCGGATCTGAGACACGATGGGTTCACTGCAAGGGTCATGGCTGTTGAAGTGGGCGCAAGAGGGCTTGTGGCTGCATCAGTGTATGATCTATTGAAACTGTTGGGGCTGAGGGGACAGTCGAGAACAAGGGCCCTGAAGAGGCTTAGTGAAACTGCCGAAAAGGCATCAGGCTGGCTGTGGAACAACCGCAATGGGGAATGGAGATCGTAACAATAAACGCTGCGGTACAGAAAACACCAGGAATTTTTCTAAGTCCACAATATGCTGAGGTTTGTGGTGGACTAGTGAACGGGCTGCGACTCAGGGGCGACAAGCGGTGTATACTATAAGGGGTGTCAGTATCAAGAGTCCAGTGGGGAACGCACAGTGGCGACTCGTTGACTTCGCGCTGGTGTCTCAGTGTGTGCGACGGAACGAACGGAATAATTTGTCTTCTCTTTGTTACTTTCACAATTGCCTCCACGGCTGGCGGAGTTGTGGAATTAAAGTTGCTACGATAAGTGAAATGGGTTCATTTTCGATGCAAGACAACAGGAAGCTGAGACGCTTGGGAGTCATGACCCAAGTGGGCCCGCCCCCCTTAGAGTGTAAAGGAGTATATAGGGCCGAAACACTTGTCGGACGGGGGGACTTCTTCTGATGATCAGACTGCTTCCTGTTGTATCGCTCTGTAAAGAGTTTCCTATCTGAGATATGAAAACAAGAAATAAGAGAAAAATGTCCAAGCACATTATCTGACAAATACTAAGTACTCAAACAAATGACTGATGTAGCAGATACGGAAGACCACACTGAACAACAAATAACTAATATACGGCACCAGACATGTGGAGAGATATTGGGAAAAAAGATAACATCAGCACAAAACACGTATTATCACAGAAACCATAAACAAGAAAAAAAAAAAGAAAGCAAATGTAAACAGAAGCAAAAAAAAAGCAGCAGATCCATGGATAAATATAAGCAAACAAATTGTCTCATCAAAGATAAGAATGGAAAATTGCTTAATATGATACAAGAACCAATAAAGAGATGAACAGGATATTTTGAGGAACTTCTCAATAGACCAGCTCCAACTAATCCCCCAGACATCCAGCCAGCAGAAGAGGAGAGATAGGAAGATACAACTTTTCGAATCCTGTAAGAAGACTTATGAAGGTATGACATCCGGAGTTCTTCATGAAAGACAACTTACAGAACCGTTTGGGATAAGAACGGGAGTGTGTCAGGGCTGCCTCTTGTCTACATATATTTTCTTATTCATAATAGTTTGGGTTACGAAAACATCGAAATCCCACAACAGAAATGGACTGATTCTGTCCCATAAAAGTTTTCAGATGCCAGACAAAATGAAAATACTTGATGGGAGGTCGCAACAAGAGTTTCGGAAAATATACAGGAAAACAATTTTATGTTATCAACAGAATGATAAATGACTCCATCATATTAATATGTGTGTTTTTTTACATCGAAGTTTCCATATCGTGCACGACTCTATGATTGCACTGGTGCTAATGTATTTACACAACATTCTGGCTTCATCTTTCCTCAGTACCAAAGATATCTTTTCAGTAAAATGCTTTGTATGTACGTGGTCTAAAGTACGAATTATCAGTATGATAATATATGTACCATCGCCTAATTCATTAATTTCGAGGTCGGAGTGGCTAAGTGTCCGCCTCGAATTCTAGAGGTACCAGGTTCGATTCCCAGTTGAGGGAATATAATTTATGGAGATTTTTTCAGAACCAGTGATCCTAACCTTATCAAACCATTTCGCACTCAGTAGAAAGTACTTATCAAATTATTTCGCACTTAGTAGATAGTACTTATCAAATTACTTCGCACTCAGTAGATAGTACTTATCAAATTATTTCGCACTCAGTAGATAGTACTTATCAAATTATTTCGCATTCAGTAGATAGTACTTATCAAATTATTTCGCACTCAGTAGATAGTACTTATCAAATTATTTCCACACTCAGTAGATAGTACTTATCAAATTATTTCGCACTCAGTAGATAGTACTTATCAAATTATTTCGCACTCAGTAGATAGTACTTATCAAATTATTTCGCACTCAGTAGATAGTACTTATCAAATTATCTCCACACTCAGTAGATAGTACTTATCAAATTATTTCGGTTACAATTATCTAAATGGGCATCATAAATATATACACATACATACATTCATATCTAAAAAATTATTCTCCATTAAATACATTGACACATGATATGATATAATAAAATACAACATACCATATAGGAGAATTATTATTATTATGATATTTATCGCAGCGATTTTTAATCGATCGGGTAAAAATATTTAGTAGATTAATTTATGGATGAATTAATGGTATGGATTAAAACTTTTTTGTTATTGCGTTAACATTTTTTATTTGCATACGCAGTCCATTACAGGAAATCAAAATCGCGGATAACAAATACGCGGACAAAACATTCGTGGATAAATACGCAGACAACAAAATCGCGGACAGCAAATACGCGGACAGTACAATCGCATACAACAATACGCGGACAACACAATCGCGGACAACGCAATCGCAGACAACACAAAAGAAGACAACACAATAGCCGACAAACACAATCGCCGTCATCACAATCGCAGACAACACAATCGCAGACAACACAATCGCAGACAATACAATCGCCGTCATCACAATCGCAGACAACACAATCGCGCACAACACAATCGCCATCATCGCAATCACGGACAACACAATCGCAGACAACACAATCGACGTCATCACAATCGCAGACAACACA
>JAMPIV010008862.1:0-86089 GCA_024509875.1 Oreohelix idahoensis | reverse complement strand
CATAGTCCCACCAACCAACCCGCATAATAACAGAACATGTAATAACAAAAATTACATATTACATGTAAAAGAAAGAACCTGTCAAAGGAGATTCTTAAAAAGACTCACACGGCATAAATCAATAAATTTACTTATCTGCTTTTTTATGCAAACAAAAATCTTGCAGCCCACCCTGCTCATGGAACGACGATTAAAATAAGTGCAGGATTCAGGTTAGACTAGAATTCAGCTTGCACCGTTACACCGCCAATCTTGAAAAAGTTTCTGTACATTTCAAAAATGTAGTCCAACGACTTGAAAACTATTAGAGACTTCACAAAGATATTTCTTCAGATCCGCTTGAGTCCCCCATTTGGGGCGTTGCGAGTCATTTACATTGGGAATGTCTTATTGAGTAACAGATGTTACTGGGCCCAAGATCGGCTTTCTATGGTAGAACAAGTAACCCAGCAACACAGCCAATATCTATTTGAATACAATATGAGCCACAAAGGACAAGTTGACGATAGACCACACTTTTTTAATTAACAATTCACGCTGCTCCAAAATTCCTTTTGATTAAAGCCAAATATACCCAAATGGCATAAAATATTCATCGTCCGATATAACATTACTCTAGGCGTCAGTTCATGTCTGAACACTGTCCTATTCAATTCCACATTTTTAATATAGCTGTCCACACTCACATTAGATAATCATACTCCCTTTAAGACGAATATAGCTAAAACACCTCACATAAGAACTTGATGTACTAGTGATAGAACACCATAGGGAATATAAAATTTAATTATTTTACAGTCTCAAACACATGCGTCCAACTCGCCAACACCAAAAGGTCGAAACCCCAACGATCTCCTGCCATCTCATTCCTTATTTCACGTCTGCCAACCTACACTATAGAGTCATGAACGTCCACTTTCCTGTATTAATATGAAGACTCCCGTAAATAAATAAACAAACAAGAGCCCTGTCGAGCTACCTAATAATAATCGACACAAACTTGATAATTTTAATCATAACACTTCCTACTCGATAAGTCTCACAGCATGATCTGCACTGTATCACACTACTTGCAGACAACTGAGAAAACCCGTGTTTACCTGATTTTACACACTTGCCCATTTACCACGTGAACAAAACCGTACCAAAATCTTCTCTATACTCTAGTATCGGTCCAAAGAACTAATTCCAAAAACATAACTCATGTTTTACATTATCTCCTAAGGATGCAACTCCTTCTCTTAGTCTTCATTTAATTTAGTAACAACCGGTTACCCTCACTATGACTATAATCGCCACGACTAATCCATAAAAGACCAAGAACATTCCTGAGCTAAGTTAAATGACACACCGACAGCTGAACATCATTTTAGTCTGGAAAGAATCTGACGCACAAACATATAAATTTTTAAATAACGTCACGTAAAACCGGCACTGATTATGTGTGTAATGTACTGCATAGCATATAAACATTAACGCAAATCCGAAATTCAAATACTAATAATGAAGCGGTTGCTGTCGAAACTTGGATCACTTCATAACATGTTATGAACAAAAAATAGGACGCACAAAGATATATCAGCCATAATTTTCTATATAGAGAATAGAGCCATCCCTTATAGATGTCATGGGTGATGGCTACCTCATCAAGTAATACCAAACGTCCATAGAGACCAAACTACAAAACAGTGACTGCTGGTGCAAGTATCCTACAAGGTGGCCGACATGCTTGTTGGCTCGTCTCTGTAACGAGAGCGCACAAAGAAGTGATAAAATGATGAATGTGTAAATAGATTAATATTGTAGAATCACATTCACAATTTTTTATCACCACAATAACGGGCGCCGATCTGGTGTTTATATAACTGAGTTTCAGTCTACTCATCCCGTCTATTAACATCCTTAATACCATAAGCGAAGACTGCATAAAAAAGCAGCAACCAACGACAACCAACTTGTTTCACAAACCAAGAGATAAAAGAAAAGTCAACAATATAAAGGGTGATCTGTTGGGCCACAAGGTTTATCGTAATCACAGCTAAGAATAAGTATCATGCTTATGCAATTGAGCATATCTCCAATGTAACTTCGGTAAAGATTACATTAAAATTATTGAGTAATTAAGGTGACTAAATTATACCTTGGTTCCTTTTAGAATAAATTATTGTCTCTTCCTTACCTCCTGTGCAGTACCCTTGCGAAGTCGCATTCATCGTTACATCAGCTTGCAAGACATGAATAGTACAGAAATTGGGCCCGTGAAAATCCTTCCTTTACAGTACGTAGCAGTACCATAAGATGATTACACGATTGTTTCTACAGTTTTAGGCAACTGTTTGAACACTTGTGTCGTAAAAGTCCTACTATGCAAGATTACGTGCTTGAACCCTTGTGTGGGTCACACGATGCCATTTCACAAATACAAGGACACTCGTCAAACACTTTTTTATAGCCCGGAATAGCCGCTGTTGCACGAATAGCATCTCCATTTCAAATCACACATCCTTCCCGCAGTTTTAATGACAGATCCTCCATACAATTATTTCCATACCTCCATTTCCACTCGATAACAGAAATATTATTTTTCCCTACTTAACGTATTAACAGTGTTAAAAAGTGGTATTTTATTATTGATTTTTGTTTTTTGTATTGGTAATTTTTTTTTGGAATAAAAATAAAAACTATACCCTACAGACTTTTTATAAATGTGCTAGGCATAGAATACAAAGATTTAACAGGTATATGGAGCCGCGCTAGCGTATGGGGTTAGAACACCGCTCTGGCGACCGGTGATTCCAGGATCAAACCCGGCTACGGCATTTGAATTTTTCGTCGAACCGGGATAGGACTTGATTATCTCGAGACCTGCGATACAGTTGAAGAGTGTCTCGACCAGGATTGGGCGCTCCTGAGCCGACCCACTCTAATTGGTACCACCGAAATCGCGAGTATCTCCCTGAATGGCGAGGACACCTTCTCGTAAGAAAGAAAAGGGATACCTGCACGTAAAATCAATGTCAGTTATACATTTATACAATAACCTAGATTTCGAGCGAGTATATCGCGACGCAAAAAAAAACTGGTAATGACAAATCACTGATGTAACTGAAACACATAAACAAACAAATGTAAGTGAAACAAGAAAAGAATAAAGAAATGTTAATGGTAAGTAGGCAACACAGAGAAAACCTTGCGATAATATTACACGCAGTCCTTGTCCTGTTGTGAATTCACAGGTAAAAGAGTTAGAGGGAGATCAAAGAACGCACGGAGACAGGGATATGTCACAGACGTGACGTAGGAATCAGGAAGAACATGACGGGAATGAGGAAGACGTGACAGGAATGAGAAAGACAGTTGACAGGATATGAGAAAGACGGTGACTAAGGAAATGAGTAAGACGTGTACTGAATTAGGAAAGGACGTGAGCCAGGAAATGAGAAAGAGAAGACGTGACAGTAATGATGAAGACGTGACAGAATGAGAAAGACATGACAGAATGAGGAAAAGACGTGACCAGGAAAGAGAAGACGTGACAGGAAATGAAGAAAGACTGACAGGAAGGAGGAAGAACGTGACAAGGAATGATAGAAGACAATGACAGGAATGAGAAATACATGACAGAAAGAGATAAAGACGTGACAGAATGAGGAAGACGTGTCAGAAATGAGAAAGACGACGTGACAGGAATGAGAAAGACGTGACAGGGAATGAGAAGAGACATGACAGGAATGAGAACGACGAGACAGAATGAGGAATACCGTAACAGGAATGAGAAAGACATGACAGTGGAAAGAGAATAGAAACGACGACAGGAAAGAGAAAGAGACATGACAGGAATGAAAATGACGTGACAGGAATGAGGGAAGACCATGTTAGGATGAGTAAGACTGACGAGACAGAATTAGAGAAAGACGTGACAGTAAATGAGGAAGACATGACCGTAATGAGGCAGCCGTGACCAGGAATGAGGAAAGACCGTGAAAGGACCATGAGCGGATGGCATTTAGATAGTGAAGAACATGGAAACAGTTTGTTGATTGACCTATGCTCTGTGGATAGCCTAAAGGGATGATGATATTATAGATACTGATTTAACATTTTTTTAGCCCTTCTTGAGTTCGATTATGGCTTGCTGGCTTCTCAATACCACCTCGTTAAAAAAGAAACACACACCACACATTTGGTTCCTTGTTAATTAATTTCTATTGAATGTGTTTCTATGTGTCTCTTCGCCTCCTTTTAGAATGCAATCTATGCATTTAATTTGGCTGAAGCTGTGTTTTTGAGACAAGACATAGCCTCTTGTAACATACTTGGTACGTCAGGTAACTAAGAGTCAAAACTTCTTTGGGATGAATGTGTGATAATACTGACTTTCCTCCCCTATTTGTACATTCCATGTTTCAATTGTGTGCTCTAATATGTCGAAAAATAAACTTCACTCTCCTAAGTGGTGATTTAAAAGCAACCAGGAAGTCTAATGAATATTTCAGCATTAATCACTCACTGTCCCCAAGTTTCCATGTTTATTCCCTTCATTTTATTCTTATGTTATATATTTCAGTTTCCTGTCAGTCTTGTATTTATATCACCCAACAAAACTGAAAAGTATTCGTTTCCTTACTCTTGTCATCCACCATGTGTAGTCCCTAGAATAACAATAATTTAGTTTACCGATTCTCGTAATTCATTAGTTGGTGCATAACACTGGTGACTATATTGTTGGCAGTTTTAAATGATATGATATTTAAATTTGGGAGTCCATGCAACCCATTCATATCAGAAAAGCGGATTACTTTGATCCTGGACTAGCTGAATGTTGTTAATATTAAAAATGTGGAGCCATGCCACCCATTCTAACAAAAAGCGATTACACTGATCCCTTTGACATGTCTGAAATGTCTGTCAAATATTTAATTGTAGATCAAGCCATCCCTTTCTATAAGAAAGCGATTACTTTGAGACTGGGACTAGGCTGAATGTAGCTGATATTAAATGTATAGACCATGCAGCCCCATTCTATCTAAGAAGCTATTAACTTTGAGACACTGGATTGGAGCTGAATGTTGCTAATATTAAATTGGAGCCATGCAACCCAATCTATCAGAAAGAGCGATTACTTTGAGACTAGGGACTAGTCTGAATGTTGCTGTATATAAATGGTAGAGCCATGCAGCCTCATTCTATCAATAAGCGAATTACTTTGAGATCTGGGATTGGCTGAATGTTTGATATTATAAATTGGGCAGCCATGCAACCCATTCTAATCAGAAAGCGATATACTTTGAGCCTGGGACTCGGCAACCCCATTATGTAAAAACAAACCACCAGAGAAACCGAACTACTGTCCGGGCCACGAATGAACTTTTTGTAACTGTTTTCCTCTATGTACTGCACTGGTGGAGACGCATTCCGTCCAGTATCGAAAAAATAGCACGGAAGCAGGCGCTCAAAAATTACCGTTAAAAATATTCGTCCAGTAACATTAAATTTCAATTCCAATTAAATGGAAATAACAAAGGTTAAATATAGACGAATGGGTCCCTTATCATTATGGAAAAGAAGAAGAAAAAACACAGAGATTCGAGAAAAGCTAGGAATGAAATCAGAGTTTTGTCCAAAGAGTGTTAAAATACATACTGCTTTAATATTGTGGTGACCGTATAAACATATTTTGAATATGGTTCTTGCTAAATGACCTAGACAATTAAGACAAAAGAAAAAGAAGGTAAACAATGCTATAAGTGAGACTATACCATCAACTAGACGGACAGGACATAATCTGTCAGAGTAGTACCCATCAAGATAAAGAGACAGAAGAACGCTGGAGGTTTAACTGCATCTGACCCTTCGAATTGAGAGATGGCAGTTGATGTGATGATGATAAATTTAATTTCGGCTATATATTAAAATTTGAATACCGGTTAAGATAAGGCAAGAACTTATTTAATTTAATTGTTTTAATTTTTTTTATTTTAGCAATTATTTTTAGGATACAAAAAGTTTGTAAAAAGTAGAATGTGTCATGATCTCAAGTGCCTGCGCACGTTTCTGGAGTTTGAGAGGCGGCACTGTGAAAGTACAGTAGATTCACTGGTTGTGAGCACAACGTGTTTACAAAGAATTTTTGAAATAACCCAAATTGCAAGTGTCCTCCCATGTAATCCATCGAGCATCATCAACGCAATCACCAGAACGGCTTTTGAGAATACCACTGTAGACAGTTTATCCAAGAGTGCGATACTTTATCACAGGCAGCCTGTACCGTAGAAACCAACCGGCATATTGAGAGGAAGTCAATTTCCCGTGAATGCAATACATGTCCTGAGTCATCCTCGCAGTCACAGCTCAAATATACAGTCTAGTCCCCATGGGCATCGTCAGTGCAAGGTATATATGGAGAACAGAAAAAGCATTATGTGTTTACAATCTCAAGTACAACTTTGACCTACAATAACGAGGGAAGGTCAAAAAGTAAATGTCTCTCTATTTTTTTATGTATTAGTAAATACTGCATCGTGTGAAATTTTGTAAATTTTAGCAGGATTCCTCAAACACTTTTCTGCACTTGTATAGCTTGCATTACCTAACCGGTTTTTTACATTAACAGGTGGCAACCACTGTACCAGTTTTAAAAAATGGCTGCCAAAGACGTTCGGTTAAAAACAACTGTTTCGCACATATTCTTTTGTGAGGCGCACAAAAATAACTGCAAATACCCATACATATGTAAAATGTAATTATATTTTGTCTGATAAATATATAATTTATCTTTGAATTCACGATTTGTCAGTCTAAAGGACAGAACTCAGATTAGAGGCGATGGGTATTCATTCTGTGAGTTATCGTTTCTTATATCTTGTCCTGAAGATCGAACTAGGGGCGTAGGCAATTTTAGGGGGTTTACAGCGATCAATTCTGGAGTTTGGTTGAGGATAGATTGTACTTGTGCGTCCGAATATCAACTATTTTTCCTTGTACTGTACTTTGGGGTCAGGTGCTTTCGGGCGCAGGAAAGATAGGTTTAGAGTAGTTCTTCGGTGATGAAGAGACCTCTGCACGGACGTCATGTCTTAGACCCATGTCCAAAGTTTGTGATCTCTTCGATTGATTATGGGGGGCTAGAAGATAGTTTCTTCTAGATGATTGTTAAATCCATGAGTTCACCCCAGTGGTTAAATTCAGTAACGCCAGCCGAGTAGATTGTTTGATGTTTGCTAGTATATTTTCGATATGGTCAAGTAAAGAACTGTTTCACTGAACCTTTTATTCATTCCTAGGCTCAGGAGGAGCAGATGTCGTTGATGAATTTACCTATGTATATGTCCGGGACGACAACAGTGTTATCTACAACACTGAATATGTTTTATATGCAGCAATTATGAGGACAGAATATGCTGATTCTTATAGAATCATTTATTGTTGATGAACAAAGCTTCGATTGAAGATTTGCTATACATCCGTATAGTGAGCGATGCTCAACAGGGAACCAGCAGCCATTTTGGAATTCTATTTATTTGGTAACCCTACTTATTGCCGATCGTCAACCAGAGAACAGAGATGCCCCCCCCCCCCCCTTATTATCAGGTGATGATTAAGAGATCACAGGTATGGAGAAAACCCCAATATACTGGGGTTAACCTTATCTTCACAGAGATTTGCTGTAATTTTACCTAACGGAATCTTCGATAGAAAAAGAGGTCCTGTTTAGGAGTCAAGTTTGAACAGTAGGCCTATTTATTAACTGACATGCTCGGTCAGTAAGGCCTGATGATTGTATTTATAAACAATGAAAATCTAAGTGCTTGTATACAGATGCTCCATTGCAATGTTTATTCAACATGAATGCTAATTTATGATGGTAGACCATTGATCAACCCTATGCTGTTTATGTCGACTTGTGTTCCTGTAACGATGCTCGTACTGTCCATGTGTACGACCTATTAAATAATATGAAACGACCACAGTAGTCCAGCCATCCTTGACTTCCACCTGTGATTGGAGTGAGTGATCTGTGCACCTGTCGAACAATCATCCATTCGCGTTTGTCATTATTGATGTTCACACTCACCCATTGCACCAGTATACACGCACTTAACAGTACACCTTGTCAGGGCCCCAACAGTCGGTAACCTGACCTATGTACCGAACATTGTGACTGGAAAAGCTTTATCAATGTGATATCTAACAACTACCAGTACTACATCTTATCAATGTGGTGGCACGTTATCCGAGCATACACTATTAAGAGGACTTATCAACTGATGTCCAGTATAAAGCTCTTTAGCAACTGGTGGCCAATTTGGGGAAATAGATTATATTATTGTTTCAAGTGATTGCTAGCATTATTAGACATCATGTCTACCTTGGAATACTTTATTGAGTTAGGGAAATCCCTAGGCAAGACTGGTGATAAGTTAGAGGAATATGCTACCAGTCAATATTAAAAAACACAAAAATTGGAAATTGAGAAACTGAAAGCTGAGACTGAGCAAAAGAACTTACAGATGCAGGTGGAGGAAAGAAGATTCCAGATGGAAGAAAAAAGATTAGAAAGAGAAGCTGAACAAAAAAAATTAGACAGAGAAGCTGAAAAAAAGAGATTAGACAGAGAAGCTGAAGCTGAACAAAAGAGATTAGACAGAGAAGCTGAAGCTGAACGAAAGAGATTAGATAGTGAAGCTGAACAAAAGAGATTAGACAGAGAAGCTGAACAAAAGAGATTAGACAGAGAAGCCGAGGAGAGTAAGGCAAAAAGAGAACATGCGGAAAAACTGTTAGCATTTGAATTAGAAAAATTGAAATTGACAAATATGAGTAATGTTAATCAGTCAAATGGTAATAGTGGTAAACCCTTTACTTATAAGGTCAAGGTACCAGCGTTCAATCCTTCCAGTGACGATATTACAATCTGGCTGGATCGTTTTGAACGTTCTTGTCGAGCTCATAATGTGGATAAATCACAGTTTGCTAATCAGTTGTCAGAAAATTTGAAAGGTGATTCTCTGACTAGTTTAAGTTTGGTTGAAGAGGCTGACAAGGATAATTATGATGTTATTAGAGCAGCTTTATTGAAAAAATATCAGTTAACTGAGGAAGGTTATCGTATTTTGTTTAAGAAAATGGTACCTGAATCAGGGGTAGAATTCTCAGAATTCATTGCAAGGACACGTCTTACATTTAATCGTTGGATTGAATTGTCCAAATCAGAAAAGACATATGAAGCCCTTATGGACTTGTTGCTCAGGGACAAAATTATGTCAAGTGTTAATAAACCAT
The DNA here is from genome assembly GCA_024509875.1 of Oreohelix idahoensis. Classification (NCBI taxonomy): domain Eukaryota; kingdom Metazoa; phylum Mollusca; class Gastropoda; order Stylommatophora; family Oreohelicidae; genus Oreohelix; species Oreohelix idahoensis. The sequence continues at coordinate 76,807 of JAMPIV010008862.1, read as the reverse complement.
TCCTTGAATTCCTACATGAGCGTAAACCCAAGACGCTAAAAGAAATGCAAGAATATTGTGACCAATACGTTACTGCACACCCTGACATAACTCTTAGCAACACTAAGATTAAAGAGAGTATGCCAGTTGCATCAGCAACACCATACAACCCTAATTATTCACACAAATTTCAGGGACCACAAAACAAGTTTGGAAAAAAAGGTAACCATAATAGTTATCAAAACCAAGGAAACCAATCATTTCAGGGTTCTTCTGCGAAGAACTGGAGACAAGCTGAAAGCCCTCGATACAGAGGTGGTCATAATTATAGGAATTTCTGCAGAGGAAGTCATTATAGAAACTATCCAAGTCATCAATCATGGAGCCAACAAGAACATGGTTACAGAGATAATCCTTATAATGAACATCATGATTGTTACAATGAGAACTATAACTCAAACCACAATAGGGGTTACCCTAGAGGCAATAATAAATGATTACAGAGGCAATAATAATCGAGGTAGATCACAATACAAAAAAAAAAAAAATCACATTATCATGGAAACTCTGCACAGCAAGAGTCACATGAAGCCTATAAACAGACCAAAGATAATAATGATGCTAATAATATGGCATGTTCCGCTTTTGATTTTGGGAGAGCATCTCAATGCCCCAATGCAAAACATTATTTGAACCAACTACGGTGTCCACTTTAAGTTGTGGCCACCCTCTTCCCGCTCTTCCTGCGTCAGTCGCGCATGATGGAAGAGGTTCTCTTCTCTTACATAGAGATTTAGTAAATGACAATCCAGTCTCAGTTCTTTTTGATTCTGGATGCACCACAATTGGTGTTAGGCAGTCGCTTGTAGATCCTTCTCGTGCCACTGGAAAAGTAGTCAAATGTGTAACATTTGGCGGCACCTTAGAGAAATACTCTACTGCTATCATTAGGATTGCTACTCCTTTCTTTACAGGAGATGTACACGCATGTCTTCTGCCGAATCCGATCGCTGATCTTATCATCGGTCGTATTCACGCAGTTAAAGAATGCACTCCACAACAAATTTCCGTTTGGGAAAAACAAAATATGCAAACTGCTAATGCTGTAGTCACTAGAGCTCAAGCTCTTAATATGCCTCAAACTTCATCTACTGAAGATAATGAAGTGCATAACCAAGATGATCCCTTGGTAATTTCCCGTGACTCGTTTATAAAACAGCAAGAAGAGGATCCGACTCTAAAAAAATTCTTCACTTTGGCAACAAAAGGTGATCCAAATAAAGATACAAAGCGTAAATCTTGGATTACAATGAAGAATGGCGTACTTGTACGTATGGTGCAAGACTCCGCTAAGTCAAGTCATTCTCAGATTCTTGTGCCCAAGAATTTGAGAGTTAAAATTTTGCAACACGCACACGACTCTCAGTGTGCTGGACATATGGATTTTTCCCGTACAAAGTCAAGAGTTCTTGCAGCTTTCTTTTGGCCTTTTGTGAACAAAGACATACGGATTTATTGTCAATCTTGTATAGTATGTCAAGAAGTCAAATCGAAAGGTCCACGCCATGCTGCACCTATCCAGGCTGCAGACATTCCTATTCGACCATTTCAGAAAATGGCGATAGACATCATTGGTCCATTTAAGATCAAATCTGCTAGAGGACATCAGTTTATCTTAACGTGTGTGGACATGTGCACACGTTGGCCAGAGGCTATTCCTCTGAAGAGCATTACAACTGCTGACATTGCAGATGCTCTTTGGCTTATATTCTTTCGTCTGGGTTTATCCGGAGAAATATTGTCAGACCATGGCACCCAAACTAATATCTTATACCATGTCTCAAGTTATGTCGACTCTGCAGATAGAGAGATCTTTGAGTAGTATCTATCATCCTATGTCCAATGGGATGGTCGAACGGCTAAATAGAACACTCAAAAACTTACTAGGGAAGATAACTGAGGATCATCCTCAAGATTGGGACAGGGTTTTACCCGCGGCCCTCTTCGCTTACAGAGAGGTTCCCAGTGAACATACAGGATTTTCTCCCTTTGAACTTGTCTTTGGCGCGCGACCGCGCGGCCCTATGTCTTTGCTTCATGATCTCATAACCGCTGATAATATTACCGATGACACAAAATCTTCTTACGAATATGTCATCGCGCTGAGACAAAAGATTATCGAAGCATGCAAATTGGCAACTTCTTCGTCTGAATTTGCTAAGCAGAAAGCAAGACAATTTGCCAATAAGAAAAGAACCTTACGACAACTTTGTTCTGGTGACAAAGCATTTGTTTTACTACCTTGTAGGGAAAACAGACTTCTTATTTCTTGGAAAGGTCCGTACGATATAATCTCGAAAATTTCCGATGTTGACTACATTGTCGATATTGATGGAAAGCATAAAACCTTCCACATCAATATGCTTACGGAATTCCATGAACGTCCAGATTATTTACAGCCTATTTTCCAGGCAACGGACGATTCACCAGTCCAACATGGTCATTACTCATCACTGTCCGTAATACAGGATGAGGAAACAAGTTTTTCGGATGTTAATCTTCCGCTTCCGATGATTCCACTTCATTCTAGTAAATCATGGAAAAACGTTACTGTTTCTCCGGATTAGTCTATAGGAGAACAGCGACAAGTTTCGGCTATGTTACAAACATTTCAGGATGTCCTTACTGACATCCCTGGACAAACTCATGTCATTGAACATGACATTATTCTAACTGACCATAATCCTATTAGGGTCAGACCTTATCCTATCCCTATACATTTTCAAGCACAGGTTGAGAAGGAGTTGGATGAGATGATAGATTTAAAAATAATTGAACCATCCACTTCTGCGTATTCTTCGCCGATGGTTATTGTTCGGAAAAAAGACAATAACATACGTCTTTGCGTTGACTATCGCAAATTGAATCAAGTTACGAAGTTTGATGCTGAACCTATGCCTTTACTAGAAGAGCTACTTACTAGGCTTTCTAAATCTCATTTTTTTCACTAAACTAGATTTGTCTAAAGGATATTGGCAAGTTCCTTTATCTGAACGCGCCAAACCTTTTACGGCTTTTTCTACACCTAGAGGCCTTTTTCAATGAAATTTCATGCCTTTCGGCCTTATGAACGCACCAGCAACATTCGTACGCATGATGCGTCGAATTCTATCTTATCGGTCAGATGTCATCGCAGATCTAGACGACATCTGTCTCTTCAGCGATACTTGGGAAGATCACTATTCAGGGTTAGTTGAATTACTGTCTACTCTACGCGAGTATAACCTGACAGCGAAACCCTCTAAAGCCTACATTGGTTTTAGCGAAATTTCTTTCTAAGGCCATCGAGTGGGTCATGGTTTCCTAAAGACAGAGGACCATAATATCACTAAGATACTTAACATCTCTATTCCTAAGACTAAAAAGCAAGTGCGAAGTCTCTTAGGTCTTATTCAGTTTTATGGAAGATTCATTCCGAATCTATCCTCTATCATGGCACTTCTTTCTACACTACTAAAGAAAGGGTCGCCTAATATGGTCCACTGGTCACAAGAATGCCAATCCTCTTTGGATAAGATCAAAACTTTGTTTTCATCACCACCTATTTTAGTGTTACCTACTACAGATAAGACATTTGTTCTTCGTAGTGACGCTTCATCGACTGGGATTGGAGCGGCACTAATGCAAGAGTACTCTGGAACTCTGCATCCTGTAATGAATATCTCCAGAAAGCTTAATGCTGCAGAAAGGAATTATTCGGTTTTAGACCGTGAACTATTGGCTATGGTTTGGTCAATACTCAAACTACAAAGATTCGTTCTAGGCGCACACTTCATAGTAGAAACCGATCAGAAAGCTCTTACAGCTTTACAAAGTAAGAATTTGAAGAGTTCGAGGTCGACTCGATATGCAATTGCTCTTCAACCTTTTTATTTTTCGGTGCGAGCTATCCGTGGATTAGATAATGTGATGGCAGACATTCTGTCTAGATGCCCACATGATTCCACCTAACTGTTGAGTCTTGGACTTCTTAACACTTCCAACTCGACAACAGATTTGTCTCTTCTATAGCAAGATAAATACACATTGTAATGTGTAATATAGTGATTGTATCACTACTATCACTACGTTCATTGATATATATTCACTGGTACTCGTTGATGATTTTTTTTTTGTCAATCATGAACTTATAGTGCTTAAATATGAAATTGTTATATGCATTGTGTCACTGCAAGTATAGTAGTATGCGTTGGTGACACCTCCCTGGAAACATTTATGCTTAACAGAAATGCTTTCTCTGAGACTTTGCTTTAATGTGGCTTAAATAATTCCAGATATTTCTCATCTGCGCAGTATTTATGCGTTGGGAGCCTATTGTATGTTGCTCTCAGATGAAAAAAAAATGATTTTCATTTTTTCCCAAGGGGGTGTGGTAATCTGTTGCGCACATATTCTTTTGTGTGGCGCACAAATTACTGTAAATACGCATACAAATGTAAAATGTATTTATTTGTCTGATAAATATATATTTATCTTTGAATTCACGATTTTCAGTCTAAAGGGACAGAACTCAGATTAGGCGATGGGTATTCATTCTGTGAGTTATCGGTTCTTATATCTTTCCTGAAGATCGAACTAGGCGTAGGAATTTAGGTTTACAGCGATCTATTCTGTGTTTGGTTGGGAATAGATTGTTCTTGCTTCAGAATATCTATGGCCCGAATCTATGTGTAGTTCTGGTCTATGTAGGACGAGTATGTCTTATATTTTTATATCTTGGTATGTTTAAGTGGAACTATTTTTCCTTGTACTGTACTTTGGGGTCAGGTGCTTTCGGCGCAGGGAGATAGGTTAGAGGGTTCTTCGGTGATGAAGGAGCCTGGCACGACGTCATGTCTTAGACCTGTTCAAAGTTTGTGATCTCTTCGATTGATTATGGGGACGAAGATAGTTTCTTCTAGGATTGTTAAATCCATGAGTTCCCCAGTGTTAATTCAGTAACGCCAGGAGAGTGTTTGTGTTTGCTAGTATATTTCGTATGGCAAGGTAAAGAACTGTTCACTGAACCTTTTCATTCCTAGGCTCAGAGAAGCAGATGTCGATATGAATTTACCTATGTATATGTCGGGACGACATGTTATCTAGCAACACTGAATATGTTTATATGCAGCAATTATGAGGACAGAATATGCTGATTCTTATAGAATCATTTATTGTTGATGAACAAAGCTTCGATTGAAGATTTGCTATACATCCGTATAGTGAGCGATGCTCAACAGGGAACCAGCAGCCATTTTGGAATTCTATTTATTTGGTAACCCTACTTATTGCCGATCGTCAACCAGAGAACAGGAATGCCCCCCCCCCCCCCTTATTATCAGGTGATGATTAAGAGATCACAGGTATGAAGAAAACCCCAATACTAGTGGGTTAACCTTATCTTCACAGAGATTTGCTGTAATTTACCTAACGGAATCTTCGATAGAAAAGAGGACCTGTTTAGGAGTCAAGTTTGAACAGTAGGCCTATTTATTAACTGACATGCTCGGTCAGTAAGGCCTGATGATTGTATTTATAAACAATGGAAATCTAAGTGCTTGTATACAGATGCTCCATTGCAATGTTTATTCAACATGAATGCTAATTTATGATGGTAGACCATTGATCAACCCTATGCTGTTTATGTCGACTTGTGTTCCTGTAACGATGCTCGTACTGTCCATGTGTACGACCTATTAAATAATATGAAACGACCACAGTAGTCCAGCCATCCTTGACTTCCACCTGTGATTGGAGTGAGTGATCTGTGCACCTGTCGAACTATCATCCATTCGCGTTTGTCATTATTGATGTTCACACTCACCCATTGCACCAGTATACACACACTTAACAGTACACCTTGTCAGGGCCCCAACAGTCGGTAACCTGACCTATGTACCGAACACTGTGACTGGAAAAGCTTTATCAATGTGATATCTAACAACTACCAGTACTACATCTTATCAATGTGGTGGCACGTTATCCGAGCATACACTATTAAGAGGACTTATCAACTGGTGTCCAGTATAAAGCTCTTTAGCAACAACGTTATGTCATAGAATTCCTCAATGCTGAAGGCAAGACCCCAATTCGCATCCACGAACGTTTGAAGAATGTTTATGGAGATTCAACAGTAGATGTTAGCACTGTCCGACGTTGGGTACATCGTTGTGACGAAGCTGAAGTAGGTCAATCCTCAATGGCTGAGGCAAAGCGGACTGGCCGTCCGTCTACCGCAGTGATTCCACACAACATTCATCGAGTTGATGGCATCATTCGTGGTGACCGTCGGGTAACATTGGATGAACTTTCTTCCATGTTGTCCATTAGTAAAGGCAGTGTCCAGAACATCATTAAAGACCTGGGTTATTCAAAAGTTTGTGCACGGTGGGTACCCAGAATGTTGACAGACAGACATAAAGAAACAAGGAAAACCATAGCCATCAACCTCCTGCACCGTTACGAAACTGAAGGAGAAGAGTTTTTATCGAATATTGTGACAAGTGATGAGACTTGGGTTCATTTTTTTGAACCAGAATCCAAGAGGCAGTCAATGGAATGGCATCACACAACATCGCCGACAAGAAAGAAGTTCAAAAGTTCACCATCTGCAGGGAAAGTTATGGCCTCCGTGTTTTGGGATGAGAAGGGTGTGATTCTTTTCGACTTCTTGGAACAGGGAAACACGGTGAATGCAGACCATTACATTGAAACTTTGAAAAAGCTTAGAGGTCGTCTTCGGCGACTTTACCCATTAAAAGATCAGAGAACTGCACTACTGTTGCACGATAATACCACGCCACACACCGCTAAACGCACCATTGATGCGATTGCAGAATTTGGCTGGACATTATTACCACATCCCCCTTACAGTCCAGATCTTGCACCTTCTGACTTCCATCTGTTTGGACCACTGAAAGAAGATCTTCGTGGACATCACTTTGAGGACACCGAGACCTTTAAGCACGCCGTACGCCAGTGGTTTAGGAAAAAGGACACACATTTTTACCGTGCGGGGATACATGCCCTTGTGAGAAGATGGACAAAAACTGTAACAAATAACGGAGACTACATTGAGAAATAAATTTTTGAAGTTCAGACTTGTGGCTACATTTCAATGTGAATTTTATCTGTTTTCTTGCCTATTGAATGAAATTAAAAATTACGAGGCATTACTTTTTGACCGTCCCTCGTATAAGTGGCAGCAGTAAGAGATGAGAACACTCTGATGGGAAATGGATGTTTTTAGCTCTCAAGAAATATATATATATATATATATATATATATATATATATATATATATATATATAGATATATATATATATATATATATATATATATATATATATATATATATACAGCGTGTCCGGCAGAATCACTACCAATAACAAATGTCAATATTTCCTCATCAATGTAAGTTATAATTATTTTTTTATGGTTACCTCGTATAGAAACATCACATTTTTAGGAGCAGTGAGATAATTGATAAATTGTCCGATAATGTGCAGGTAACGCATACGTAATGCGCAGCCGCGGAATGTGATGAAGCGTGTAGTAAAAATGGCGGAGTTCACGGTGCAGCAGAAAGTGCAATGCTGTTATTGGTTTGCGGAATTAAAGTTTCCCATTGTTGTGCAAAGGAGATTCAGGCAGGAATATGAACAGAAACCTCCAGAGTGACATACCATAGTGAAATGGCACAAGCAACTGTTGGAAACAGGTTCTTTGTTGAGAAAGAAGGGAAGCGGCAATGAAGTGTTGTCTCCAGATAGAGTTGAAACAGTTAGCGAAGCTTTTCATCGCAGCCCGCGGAAATCCATTCGACGGGCAAGTGGAGAACTGGGTATTCCAAAATCTACTGTTCACGACATTGTGCACAAAAGATTGCGGCTTAGAGCCTAAAGATCCAGCTAGTGCAGAAGTTACAGCCAAATGATAAACCCAGACGGGCCGAGTTCGCAAATGCAATGCTATGTCACCTCGATGATGACAATGAATTTCTCAATCGTGTGTTATTCTCCGATGAAGCGACCTTTCACACTTGTTGCAAAGTTCACCGGCATAATTGTAGGATATGGGGAAATGAAAACCCACATGTCGTAATGGAGCATGAGCGAGACAGCCCTAAACTTAACGTGTGGTGTGCCTTAACCTCGAATTATGTGATCGGGCCATTTTTTTTCGCCGAAGCCACAGTCAGAGGAGCAAAGTACCTAAACATGCTGCAAAATTTTGCGGTTCCTAGGATACCAGAAGGATTCATATTTCAGCAAGATGGAGCACCTCCACACTATGCCAATGAAGTAAGAAACTACCGTCATCAACAATTTCCAGACAGATGGATTGGAAGATTAGGTCCCATTGATTGGCCACCAAGGTCACCAGATTTGACCCCCTTAGATTTCTTTCTATGGGGATACGTAAAAAGCTTTGTCTATCAAACTCCGGTGCAGGGACTGGATAATCTTCGGCAGCGAATAATTGACACTTGTGCATCCGTCACACCTCAGATGCTGCAAAACACGTGGAGAGAGATAGAATACCGTCTTGACATTCTTCGAGCCACTAAAGGCGCTCATGTAGAGATCTACTGAAACTTGGTGGAGATCTACTGAAACTTGGTGAGTTGCTACTGTTGGCTAACAGAAAATCAAAATCCGGTCGGTCTGCTATTATTAGTATAAGAAATATTGACGTTTGTTATTGGTAGTGATTCTGCCGGACACACTGTATATATATATATATATATATATATATATATATATATATATATATATATATATATATATATATATATATATATATATAGAATATATATATGCAAACTATATAAAGCGGTATATATATATATATATATATATATATATAATATATCATCATCATGTGACATATTCTTTCCAGAACGTTGTCTCCATTACAGCTGCTCTGAACGCATCACGATTCTGGGCAAGTCGACCTGCATCAGCCAAAGACAAGTTCAGACTCTCTGTGATGTCCTGGGTCCACCGTCGTCTAGGTCGACCCCTTCCCCTTTTTCCAGGGACCATGCCTTCCATCACTGTTTTTTCCAGACTATTATGTCTTTTTATATGACCGAAAAATTTCAGCTTCCTTATTGCGATGGTATTTAGGAGCCAATGTTCCTGTACGTTTAGTGATGCAGTACTTCTCTGTTGGTCTTTTTTTCTGTCCAGGGTATTCTCAACATCCTTCTGTAGCATTTCATTTCGAATGATGTAATCTTTTTTGCAACTGTTTTATTGAGTGTCCAAGTCTCGCAGCCGTATGTTGCTACTGGGAATATACATGCTCTGATCAGTTGTAACTTTGTTTCTTTGCTTGTGCCTTGCCATAGGTTTTTCATCTGTATTAGCTTATGTGAAGCAATTGCAAGTCTTCTTTTAATTTCTACTGCACAGTCGCCAGAGCTGTTAATGATTGATCCTAAGTATTCGAATTCATTGACACTTTCCAGTTCTTCGTTATCAATTTCAATTTCTGGTTTGGTCTTTACTTTGTCTGTTGTCAATACTTTGGTCTTCTTGGTGTTTAGGTATAGATTCTGGGCCTCGCTGTGTTTTTTTGGTGGACAGAAGTAATTGTTCAAGTCCTTTTGGGTTGGTCGATAGGAGGACTGTGTCGTCAGCATATCTGATTTCCGGGATCTGGTACCCGCCGATGTTAAATGAGTCAAACTCTGTGTGTTCTTGGTCATCTCTTACGTTTCTCATGATATTCTCGGCATAAATGTTAAACAGGTAAGGGGAAAGGGTACAGCCTTGTCTTACTCCTTTCTGTACTTCAAACCATTCTGATGTTTCCCCCTCTATTCTTACGGCTGCCTGTTGTTCTTGGTACAGCAGTGCGATGAGTTGTATAAGGTGGTTTTGGAAATCCCATATTTTTTCATAATAGCCCATAACTGCTGATGTTGTACACAATCGAAAGCTTTGGTGTAATCAATGAAACAAGTATGTAGGTCAACGTTGAATTCTCTACACTTTTCTATGATGATCCTCATGTTGAATATATGATCTCTAGTGCCTCTACCTGGTCGAAAACCCGCCTGTACTTCATTTATTTCTGTTTCTAGCTTTTGTTGCATCCTTTTCATTATGATTTGTAAAAGTATTTTGCTGGCATGGCTTATAAGAGCTATAGTTCTGTAGTTTGTGCACAGTTTCAGGTTGCCCTTTTTTGGCAAGGGTATGTAAATTGATCGTTTTCCATTCCTTGGGCCAAATTCCGCTTTGCCAGATCTTGCAGCATAATGCATGGTATATATACGAGCGCTGCCTTCTCCTCCTGCCTGTATCATTTCAGCTGTTATTTCATCACAACCAGGAGATTTTCCACTTTTTAAGTGTTTGATTGCATTCCGGACTTCCTCTATGGTAGGTTCTGGTTCACGTTCCGCTTCATTCATGACGTTGTTATCTGCCGCTTTGTTTATTTCCGTATACATTTCTTGACAGTACTCCTTCCATCTGTTCAGAATATCTTTACGTTCTGTTAGAGGGTCGCCTTTCTTGTCGTTTATTGCTCGGGTGATGAATTTAAAGGCCAATGTTCTTACTTCAGAAAACATATTCTTACTCAATCCCTGTTCGCGCATTTCCTCTATTTCCTGCAGGTGTCGTTTATGTATTGTTGTTTGTCTTGTCTGACTCGTTTTTTAATCTGCTTTGTGTATTCCTTGTACAACTCCTGATTTTCTGTATCTTTTTTGGACTTCATTTTTCTTCTCTCTACCACCAACTTCAGTGTTTCGTCTGAGCTGTATTCTCGTCTCTTTATACTTCTTTTAGGAATTAACCTCTGTGCATTTGTAATATATACATCTCTGATGTTATTAGCAAGTTCATCTGGTGTCATTTCCTCCTGTACTGCCATAAGAATGTCAAATTTGTTCTGAATATCGACACTGTACTCTTCTGGTATGGCGCTTGTGTCATAACGTATTACTTTGTCGCTTGTACGACTTTTTTCAATTTGAACATGAAGTTCGCAGCAAGAAGTTCATGGTCGGAGTCACAGTCTGCTCCTGGGAACGTCTTGATGGATGAGATACAAGATCGCCACCTTTGTTGTATTAAGATATAATCTATTTGGTTCTTGCTTTTTCCGTCCGGTGACGTCCATGTATATAGTCTTCTAGGGTGTTGCATAAAAAGAGTATTCGTGATGACTAGGTTGTTTTCTAGGCAGAATGTTGTCAAGCGTTCTCCTCTCTCATTTCTCTGGCCCAATCCATAACTTCCTTTCACTCTTTTTTCATGTTCTCTAATCTTTCGTTTCCAACTTTGGCATTAAAATCTCCCATTATTATCCTAATATCTTGCTTATTTGCTTTCTCTAATGCATGTTGCAGTTCATTGTAAAAATCTTCAATTTCCTGTTCTCAGCAGCTGCTGTTGGCGCATATGTTTGTATAATTGTGATGTTCTTTCTTTTTCCTTTCAGTCTGATTGTGACAATGCGGTCATTTATGGGATTATATCCTAATAGGGAGGCAGCTGTCCTTTTAGACAGGTAGAAGCCGACGCCGCTCTGACCTCCTCTCTCTTTGCCTGAGTATATGAATGTTCCTCCTGATGGAATCGAAAAGTGTCCCTGGCCCGACCATCTGTGCTCTGAGATGCCCAGGATATCGATGTTTAGCCTTTCCATCTCGTTCTTCACTATGTACTGTGTTCCTGGGTATAAGTTTCTGACGTTCCATGTTCCTATTTTGATTATTTTTTCTAAGACCGATGACATGGTTTTCCGTGGTAACACAGTCAGGCTTTTGGCCGTCATCACGATTACCTGTACTGACGCTGCCAACGATCTCTTCCCCAGTTAAATATGATCTGTCTGGCCTGGGGGCCTCACCACCAGATCTTTGTGTAGTATTCAGATTAGCCATTATGGATTTCTTGGCATTGTACATCCAGTAGTTTGCCATTGCTTTTCTGGATGGTTTCTTCTGGCCGCTTACCATTACAGTCCATGTGCGCCCTCAGCCCGATAAACCAGGCCTTTCCAAACTCCTGCCCTAGAAGCCGTTGTCAAAAAATATTATTGATCATCCCGCCCGTTCGGCCAGCATTGTGTGTACTGTTTAAGGGGACCTCCCTTTTTCAATTTTACTCATGTAGTTTGGCCGGCCCAGTCAAAGCCGTTGCCCGGGGGGTGGCTCTGCCGTACACAAGCAGACTCGAGGAGCCATACATGAGCTGAACTGGATGGGGGAACCCAAATAGGATCCAGGCCATCCTCAAAAAGAGGAAAGTGACTGCCTCTCACCGTGAGGATATATATATATAAATATATATATATATATATATATATATATATATATATATATATATATATATATATCGATAGATAGACAGATAGACGGACAGACGGGGTCCAAGTCTGTATCAGATGTGTTGTGTGTTGGTATTTGGGTAGTCAGGTTTCCTCCAAGTGAATTCCTCCCCTTGCTTCACATTAGGCCCGGTGAACTGTCATCCATGAAAGGAGCAGCCACTGTGATGCCAGCCTCGTGGTGTAGCAAAACCTTTCATACCTAAGGACTGTTGTGCGAGGTAAAGAGCCACAGCCTCCTCGAGGTGGCCCTGGTCACTGAGATGTAAATCCGCAGGCTAAACACAACGGATCTAGAGAAGTATGCGGAAAAAATCTCGATCGCTACATTTTCATGTGCCATCCGTTAATTAATTCTGCGCTCTCCCTTTCTTTTTTCCTACCTCTGACAATATTTGTTATTGTCGATTCATTGTTTAAACTTTCTCCCTTCAATTCATGTCATGTCTGTGCATAATTGACTACCCCTTGTGAGAGTAGACACCGGTAGGGCAAAATTGACATTAAATCATGATGGTAGATTTCGGGTCGGTGTTACCAGGTGTTAATAGGAAGATAAATATAGTGAATTAGAACTAAGCATGGTACTTAAGTTTGCAGTAAACTCCTACATGTTGTCTACAGGCCGCGTGTGTTCTAACTTGAAACCACGTAGTTTAAAAAAAGAAAAAAAAAACTAGCGGTCTGCAAAATGATTTCATGAGCAATCCTAAAATTCTGTTTCATTCTAAGCACTCATATATTTTGTCGAACATCTTTTTTAACTAGTCCTGTCGTAAAGATTCAGTGGACTTGCCATGATCGTAGTGTTAGCGGACCACTAGGATTGCTGACTTGATTTTTACCCGCATATATCGAGTTGAAACATCAATGTCCGCAACTGGAAGAATCATCGGTTCTATGCTCTTCCACGGCCCCTGTGTTTCTACAGCTTCACCAGTGTACTGGTGGGCCTTCACCAAAGATGGTAAAACTAGAGTCGAGTATTCTAAACCCAAATCATATAAGCACCGTATTGATCGGTTACCCACAGTGATGTGTTCAGTGTGGCGTAGCGTAGGAAGGATAAGAACTTATAGTAGTTTAGAAATAATAGGTATAAATGAAGTGAAGTTTTGCCTGGGTCACCCAGAGGAAGATTTGGCTTAAGAAGTCCTGTTGGGTTTCTCCTCCGGCTGAAGGGAAACAATAGTGTAAATTCTTCTAACTTAGACAAGGTCTGGAACAGTTTGTAAATAGTCCCCTTCCCAGTTATCTATTATTATTATCCTTAATTCTTACTGGAATTCTGATATATAATATTTTACGAGCGCCCCCCCCCCCCCCCTTTCCTTATAAAGGAAGATAAACATCAGACAATATGTAACATCTAATAGAATAAATAAGGCATGGGGTACAGTATGTACATCCAATTGGTTTAATAAAATTAAATGATGAATTATGGTATTGTTGATGGAAATTGTGTGTTTGCTGTATATGATAAGTCTTACAACTCAAGTCTTTTCATCATCTACTGGCTAGTGATAATACATTGATATGGTGAGTTCCCTTTAAAGCAGTGAACTTATCTTTTCAGCCCCTGAATGATAGTGAAGCGTGGTTGGTTGACCTGTCTCCTTATGACGTTACATCGGGTGGGTCTCTAATGGTTTGAAGCTGCCTTCACTGAGCTCGACTCCACATTCTTCGTCTGAGATTGGAATGTCGTGCAAGGCTCCCCCATAGACTGAAGACAAATACGGCTTCATTAATTTCCGCGCTTGATGAAGCCGCCTTTCCCTAAGCCGTCCGTCTGCCAGTCATATGAGATTTTAGTCTCTAACATCATATGTCTAGAGCCTAATCTTGAAATCAAGTTTCCCCTTTTTCTGCCTTTTATTATTATATTTCCCTGCCCAAGTGGCAGTATTATAATTCTTTACCAATTTATCGTCATGTTAAACACCCTAAATTATAATGGAACTGTCTGATAAGCACACTGAATTATCATTGAACTGTCAGGCGACAGTATCCGAGCACTGTACTTCTAGCCAAATCGTCATGACAAATATGATGAAACAACATAGAATTGTCGGACACCAGTATTATAGAAATGTCTGCTGACATTATTATAGTGCTGTATCTCTGGTCGAATCGTCATGTAAATTATGATGAATATATAGCATTGTCTGTTACGATTATTATTGATATTAATTTCCTCTTGTCTAATCGTCGGGTCGAATACGATGAATTAATACATAAATTAATATAGAATACCTTTAAAATTAATATGAACACTTTGTACAGTCTCATCCCATGGGGTCATAAAATACACCAGATCACATTGTAGCTACGTGGCTAAATGCGATCGTAAAGCAAAAATGAATAATGCAAAACAAGTTCGTACCAATCACTGCGTCAATTCTGCAAGGTACTACACATTTCACCACAGTACTATTTTCTAACAAGATTTCACTTACCTACTCAGAGATTGGACTCTAATCAGCAGTTTAGACACGTGGCTTTACAGTGCTTTTACTCTTGAATTAGGAGCAGTCTTTGATTAGTTCTGGCCCATTTGGCTCCCTGGATGCAAGTAATTTTGCATCGCTGGGCGCAAACACTTAGCGCGTTATTTGCGTTTGGGCACGTGAAATGGAGAGTGGGTCATGTGACATTGGCATCTGCTAGACGCTCCAATCAATAACGTTAAAAGTCACGTGAGGCGTTTCCTAGAGGGGGTTTAGACTGGTTCTAGCTGAGTCTAAAATAGTCCGCCCTAATTCATAACCGGTTTCAGGCCACTGAGGTAGGTTTAAGAATGACGTCGTTAATCTAAATACAGTACTAGACGCTAGAATATGCAAAAACGAGGAGAAATTTTGCCGCGTATTTTTACCGGATTTTCGATCATGCACAGAAGATGAATATACATGTAAATGTCATCCAATGTTATGCACCAACTAATGACAAAGAAGAGTCGGTGAAAGAAGCATTTATACTAGACTACAGGAAATTATGGATAAAGTAAAAAGAAGAGACATCACAATTTTGATGGGTGACATGAATGCAAAGATAGGTACAGTCAATACCGGATTTGAAGAAGTCATGGGAAAACATGGGCTAGGAATAATGAATGAAAATGGAGAACTATTCTCAAACTTCTGTGCTTCAAATCAACTGGCTATAGGAGGAAGCATGTTTCCACATAAGAGAATACACAAGGCACCATGGTTATCACCACACCATAGAACAGAAAATCAGATTGATCATATATGCATAAACAAGAAGTTTAGATCATCATTGCAGGATGTGAAAGTATATAGAGGAGCAGATGTAGCATCAGATCACCACCTTCTGATTGCCAAATTAAAAATGAAACTCAAGAGATATGCAGCAATGCAAAATTATAGACAACAATTTAATGTAGGACATCTAAGAAATAAAGAAACAAGAGACAAATTTGCAGTCACAGTATCCAACAAATTCCAAGTGCTCCAACAGCTGGAAGATGTAGAGAATACAGAAGACTATTGGAAGCAGGTCAAAACTGTATGGAATGAGACATGTGAAGAAATACTGGGGAAAAGGGAAAGACAACAAAAAGCATGGATAACAACAGAAACCATCAATAAGATAAAAGACAGGAAAAACAAGAAAGCAGATTTAAACACAAGCAAAACCAGAAGTTCCAAAGCCAAGGCTCAAGAAGTGTACACAGAAGCAAACAAAGAAGTAAAAACAAGTATCAAAAGAGACAAGAGGAAGTATATTGAGGAGTTGGCAAGAGAGGCAGAAGATGCTGCAGCCAAAGGAAATATGAGATAACTGTATAGCAACACAAAGAAGCTAACAGGGAAATACAAGCAAACAAGTTGCCTCATATAAGACAAGAATGGGAAACTGCTCAGCAATATACAAGAGCAAATGAAGAGGTGGACAGAATATTTTGGTGACCTTCTCAATAGACCAGCTCCACAAAACCCCCAGACATCCAGCCAGCAGAAGAAGAGCTACAAATTAACGGTGAAAGACCAACGAAGGAAGAAATAAAGAAAGCCATAAAGCTTCTAAGAGATGGAAAAGCAGCTGGACCTGATGGCATTCCAGCAGAGGCCATAAAAGCAGATATCGACACGGCTACAGAGATGTTATATAAATTACTTGGAGGAGTCTGGGAAAAGGAAGAGATACCAGCAGAATGTAAGGAAGGATATCTGGTTAAGTTGCCTAAGAAGGGAAATTTACAAGAGTGCACAAATTATAGAGGAATAATGTTACTATCAGTGCCAGGAGAAGTATTAAACAGGATTATCCTTGAGAGATTAAAAGAGTCCATAGACAAGAAACTGAGAGATGAACAAGCAGGTTTTCGACAAAACAGATCATGTATAGACCAGATAGCCACTTTGAGAATAATAGTTGAACAAAGTTTGGAATGGAATTCACCAGTATACATCGGATTTGTGGACTACGAACAGGCATTTGACAGTGTAGACAGAGAATCACTTTGGAAATTGATGAGGCATTATGGAGTTATCCTGAAGATCATTAATTTAATAAAGGAAACATATGAAGACATGACATGCAGAGTTCTTCACGAAGGACAGCTTACAGAACCGTTTGGGATAAGAACAGGAGTGCGACAGGGATGCCTCTTGTCTCCATTTCTTTTCTTACTAGCAATAGACTGGGTTATGAGACCATCGACAACACACAACAGAAATGGAATCCAGTGGACTCTGACTAAGCAGTTGGATGATCTGGATTTTGCTGATGACTTGGCTCTTCTGTCCCATAAACGTAATCAGATGCAGGACAAATTGAAAACATTCGATGAGAGGTCACAGCAATTGGGTCTGAAAATACACAGGGAAAAGAGAAAAATAATGAGAATAAATGCAGGTAATGATAACAGGGTTGAACTTGAAGAAACACCAATACAAGATGTAGAATCATACACATATCTTGGCAGTAATATAGACAAAGTTGGAGGGACAGACAGCGATATCAAAATAAGAATACACAATGCAAGACGAGTTTTCATTGCATTGGGAAATATATGGAGATCAAGAGAAATCGGATCCAACACGAAAGTAAGAATCTTCAACTCAAATGTGAAGTCAGTCCTATTGTATGGCTCTGAGACATGGAGAACAACCAAGACAACAACCAAAAAGCTACAGACTTTCATAAATGTGTGCTTGCGTAGAATAGAGGGATTAAAATGGTATGACAAGGTTACCAACGTGGAACTGATGACAAGAACTAGACAAGTGCCAGTGGAACAAGAGATGAGAAGAAGACGATGGCGATGGATAGGACACACACTGAGGAAACCTGTTGATAGCATAACAAGGCAGTCTTTGTTCTGGAACCCCCAGGGCAAGAGAGGCAGAGGTAGATCAGGAAGCGCATGGAGAAGAGAGCTGGAAACAGAGTTGAAGATGATGAGGAGAATGTGGAAAGAACTTGAGATGATGGCACGTGACAGGAGGACTTGGCATGTGTTTGTTGAAGGCCTATGCTCCTTTGGGAGTGGAGGGTTATGAATAGAAGATGAATAAAAGAATGGTGTCTCGTAAATTAAATGAAGAGAAGATGGGGCCAGTCGTCACATTCAGTAATAGGGGGATGACTGGGGTTCTGTACATATGCCTGGGGTTCATGGTTCCCTGTCGACCCCGACAACATACATGCGACATCATATGAGCCTATTTTTGGCCTTTTATATACCGATATGAAATGCGTGTCAGTTATGCACGATATGCACCATCGCCCCCCAGTTCCATGGGCTGAATTGTTCTGTTTCTGCCTGTGGTGATCCTGTGGTTGTTGTTGTTGGCCCATTTTGTGTATTGTGTTGCTCGTACTTTGCAGATCTGTGGATGGGCGATCGGTTTGATGGGCCGATTATCGCAGCCGCGCTTCCTGACAGGGTTAACGTCTGCCTGGGCGCTCTGGTGCATATCGGCAAATACCACCACCTGCTCAAGAGTTTCGGCCTTTTGCTCCGCCAGGGACTGATTCATGTCAGGGGTAAGCGAGTCCTTGAACTGCTCCTGCAGCCCTTCAAAGGATTCATCGAAGGTGCTGAGAGATCCCCACTTCTCCATTTACATTTCTAGACGTATAACAAATTGTCTGAAGGATTCATCCTTCGTCTCTTAGCCTCACGGAACGTACTATGAAAAGTCTCTGCGTTCAACTGAAAGCGCTGAAGAAAAGCCTTCTTCAACATGCCGTAGTTGTTCTGTTCTTCCTTTGGCATTTTGAGAAATATATCATAAGCAGATCCCCTCAGACTCTGGGGTAGCTTCATGGTGTACCTCTCCCTCTCCAAGACATAGGTAGCTTCTAAGGATTCAAACCTAGAGAGATGTCTATTTCTTTTAAAGCCTCAGCGTAGACATCTAATTGGAAGGAGGTCGCACTCGGCCTCACTGCCTGAGGAATGTTTCCTCATCGCTACATTAAGAACTACCAGACACACCAGCTTAGAACCAGAATCAACTCTCCTCCCTTCAATTTCTAATTCCTTCAGTCGGATCTGGTGGGCCCTATCGGATTGTTCCCTCTTTTCTGCTCTTTTGGCCTGTTCCTTCCTTTCCTGGAATGCCCTCTTCATTTCTCTCCCTTCCTTGCCATGTTCTCTTTGCTTCTCTCTTTCCGCTACTTCCTGTTCTGATTTGCCCTTTTCGTGCTATTTTGCCATCCTTCTCTCTTCCCTTTCAGTCGCTTTCTCTGCTTTCTCCTGATCTTTGGCTGTTCTCTCCCTTTCAGCATTCTTCTTCAAATGCCCTTTCCTGGTCGGCTTTGACCGAACTAAGAACAAAATCTGTCAGAGTTTGACCGGTTCCTTAGCGACATTCAGATAAAAAGTGTGAAGATTTTGGAACTCGGCCATTCTGAGCAAGAAGTCTGTTTACAAAGCTACACAAATATACAATTGCTATTAACGAGTAAAACTTAATCACAACACCAAATGAGCTACAGCAACTGAACTTCTTATTTTGCCTTAACTTTTGTTTCAGAAAATTTTGTTTCTTTTCAGTTATTCAATAATTCTATTTTAAAATTATTTGTACGACTATTTATAAATACACTGTATGCTCAGATTTAACGAAAATACATTCTGACACTATTGTTTCAGTATATCTGACATTTATGTCAGTCAGGTGTAGGGGAATAACTAGACAGATTTTATAATCTGGGACGAGGTCTGCAAGTTGTTGTATCAAACTTGTGAGTCCGATTTAATTCCGGAACGAGTCGCCCAATTTGTCATGGGTTGCCTCCCCTTAGCTCTGCAGTAGTGGTCCAAGTGTGGCCAACACTGAGTGACCAAAGGTGTCACTTTGCACACGATTATACGGATGTAGTATATTCAATATGATCAAATCAACTTTATATTTGTCTTTATACAAGTAACAAATTTAATAATCAATTATGTTTTAACAGTTTTAAAAAATTAATAATTATTTAACAAACATGCTCCTCATCAATTATGTTATGAGGGTTTGCGTAAGAGTGCACTTGGCAGCTTTTATGTTTCTTCTTAGCTGCCAGTGAGTTTGTCACTTCTGCTCCAGCTGATGTTTGGATCTTTGTAGATGGAGGGCTGGATCACTCACGTCGATAACCAATATTGTAGGGCGCAGCACGTTCCCAGAAGCGTCAGGGAGTGTCTACGAATTTGGTCCCGCGTCTCTAAGACCCGTCTGATGATGATGTCTTGTGTCGACTTCAGGCCACTTATACCCTCACTTGTTCCAGAGATAGTACCCTCAACTAGTACCATCAACTAGATTCACAAAATAAGAATGACAAATACTCTCTGAGTATTGGGTTTCCCGAAACATACTTATGTGCCCACCTTTTTTCATTTCACCATCCCGTCTACCTCAGAACGTTTACCCTCGCTGAGAATTAATATTAATCCTATTGAGCGGAAAAACATTCATTACATTTAAATTGAATAGATGTATATTTAACTTTACATTGTACATAGGTTGAAAAGATTAATAATATAAATTGAATATGTTTTCCTTAGAATTACCATGTCTGCAAATGTTAACAGTACAGATTGAATATGTTTACAGTTACATCTACCATGCTTGAAAATGTTAACAGTAAAGATTGAATATGTTTACATTTACATCTAAACTGGTTGAAAATGTGAAAATCAATAGATTATGTACATCATTTCTTTCATCATTCACTTCATGCTCCCTATGTAACTTGGGACTACCTCTGCTTTTAGTTCTCTGTAAGAAACTCGCAATAATGCAGTCACCAGCCCTGTCAGTGGTGGTTCATGAAATCATCATTCTATATGCTGAGGTTGCCAGCCTCAAATGACTTGGACATCCACTAGCAATTTTCACATATTAATATTTACATGTCACTATGTACATATTAGATCACATGTTTATAATGTAAAATATAGAATTTAAAATGTACAACTTACGCCAATCTTTAGGCACACAGACTGCTGGCTCAGAGAAATAGTTTAAGGCATCTTGACGATGCCGCTTACACGTGGTCTGGGGTTTTGTTATTTTAGCAATACGTTCCCACTTTTGACTTTGTGTTAGTTTCCTCAGATTCCATTATTCCGTGTTAAAATGGTAGCGTTTTCCTGGGCTCTAAGTTCTCTATATGCTCCAACAAGGTCCAGTCTGGTACTATTCCTAACTCTGGCAAGGTCTGGTTGTCTTCTTGGTGCGAGGTGAATTTTCACAGTGTTCTAAATTCACTAAATGTCAGGTTATATTGCCCCTTTCGTTCCTGGTACGTGTTGTTTACTATTAGACCAGGCCCCGATCAGAAATTTGGTTATTTCTACATCTTGAATGCCGGCCAATAGTTTCAAAACCTGTGTTTTGGTGGGGTAATTCAAAATATTTCCACTAGGAAATGTCTGTGCGTTAATGCAAAGGTCATGTCTTCCAAATATGGAAGTGAGATTTCCGTACTATTCTCGCCAGTGATTACACATAACGTCTTACTTTTATCTCAAGTAATATCTTCGTAATAATTCTGCCTGAAGCTGATTACAACATTGTATCTGTCAAGTGCGTGTTAGTAATATATCCGCAGGCGGGTAATTTATCTCCTGGCCCTCCTTAGATAAGCACAACGCTCAGTCGCTATGCGAAACTGACTGGGCCAATCTGGGGTTTTACCTGTGCCTAATCTTAGCAAAACCGAGAAGCTTAAAGCAAGCGTGACGAATTATCACTGAAGAGAGTGTAAAATTGATAAGAAAATAGTTAATATCTGCTTGATAGCAGAGAAAGAAATGGTCCGACAACGGAAATCGCACGTCATCAGTACACACATCAAATGTAACTGAATACGGCCGGATAGGACAAGAGATCGACTCAAAAATTATGTGACAAGCTATGCTATGGACCTCCGAAGGAAAGCGAAAGAGAGGCAGACCAAAAATAACTTGGCGGAAAACTGTGGAGGCCGGGATGCAAAGAATGATCCAGAGCTGGGGCACAGTACGAAGTATGGCCGCCGACTGAACAAAGTGGAAGCAATTTGTTGCTGCCCTAGAAGACGCCTCTAGGCATGATGGCGATTGACCGCTTTGATAATCGGCGGCTAAGGATCAAAGAAGAAGACGAAGATATCTTGTCATCAGTTTCATATTAGTGATCGTGTCATAAGTTTACATTAGTGACGTTATCATCAATTCCACGTTAGTGATCTAGTCATGAGTTCAATATTTGTGATAATGTCATCAATTCCACATTAGTGATCTTGCCATCAGTTCTACATTAGTGATCTTGTCATATAATTTCAATTTTACAAATCTACGCAAATGAAAGTGTAACTTTCTCGTTGTCTAATGTGCATTAGTGCAACAGACAACAGCGCGTCAAAACCATAACAAAATGAAGACAACAACATAACCTAACATACAAACAAACGCATGAATGTATTTACTCACCTCCATAAGCTTCAAACTCACATATCGTTAACATGTTTAGAGATATAACGGTAATTTGTCTTATTCTTTCATTAGTTATGTTCAATGAAACAGTGTAAAGGAACTGCACCGTTTGAGGATCTGTATATGATTCTAATACTGATCCGTTTGTACTGAATGTTTTCAATGTAAAGCCTGCTAGCCGTATCGAGTGATCTGAAACAGAATATACTTTACCATAATATGTACTGGAAATACAGCACATGAAATCGTCAATCATATTTTTCTTCAGATAACAGTGTTTCATATATCAAGTTCAAAGGCAACATTTAACAGCCCATCTCAGTGAAGACGTTTCATTCAACAAGTTCACTGGCAACATTTAGCAGCCCATCTCGTACAAGATGTTTTATTCAACCAGTTCAGAAGCAATATTTAATAACGCATCACGTATAGAAGATGTTTCATTTAACAATTTCAGAAGCAACATTTAACAGCCCATCTTGTACAATATGTTTCATTCAACAAGTTCATTAGCAACATTTAACAGCCCATTTTGTACAAGATGTTTCATTCAACAAGTTCAGAGACAAAATTTAACAGCTCATCTTGTACAATATGTTCCATTCAACAAGTTTAGAGGCAACATTTAACAGCCCATCTTGTACAAGATGTTTCATTCAAGAAGTTCAGATGCAACATTTAACAGCGCATCTCATAGAAGATGTTTCATTCAACGTGTTTAGAGGCAACATTTACCAGCCCATCTTGTACAAGATGTTTCATTCAACAAGTTCAGAGGCAACATTTAACAGCGCACCTTATAGAAGATGTTTCATTCGACAAGTTCAAAAGCAACATTTAACAGCTCATCTTGTACAATATGTTCCATTCAACAAGTTCAGAGGCAACATTTAACAGCCCATCTTGTACAAGATGTTTCATTCAACACGTTCAGAGGCAACATTTACAGCCCAAGTCATAGAAGATGTTTCATTCAAGTTCAAATGCATTAGTTAACGGCACATCTCATAGAAGAACGTTTTATTCAACTAGTTCAAATGCGACATTTAACAGCCCGTCTCAAAGAAGATGTTTTATAACAATTTCAGAAGCAAACTTTAGCGGCCCATCTCCTAGATCAGTAACTAATATAATAGAGCAGGTGGCATATTCCCCTAAAAGTATAACGTTTCAATATTAAATGTTGTGCTTTGTTTTCTAAATGAACGGAAAAGAAGTTATTGACTGCAGATATAAGATGCCAAAGAAATCGAATTGACAGTCTTGTCAGTGCTGGCTGGCTTGACTTGTTGCGGCTTCATGAAAACCCATATAGACAATACCTTTCAAGTGTTTAGAGTCGGTTCTCTCTACTTCGGCAATGTCTTCTATCATTTGAGGAAGCGCAATGTCGTCGATTACGAACCACAATAACCACAACAACTTTGCATCCAAAACCAAGAGTTATAAATAATATGCACTTTACTGATGACACACTTTTAGCAGCAGAAAACGAAACAAATGTTAGATATTGCGGTTAAAGCAAAGTGCAAAACACATCTCAGCAGGAAAAGCAAGAAAAAAGTAACAATGGCTATCTGCAAGCACAGAACCATATCTAAATGCAGAATAAATAATAAAACGGAACATAAAAAAAAAAAAAAACACGTATACTTTTACAAACCTGTTACAGGCTTTTTTTCTTATACTCGAGCACAGTTATTTCATCAAATGAAAAAAACATAAAGAGAATATGAAAAAAAATGCCTTCCTTTATTCAGGAACATTCTTGGCAATAAATACATGTCATTGAATACAAGTAAAGGAGTTCTAAATTGCTACATCGAGCCGACATTACTGAATGGAAGCAAATGCTGGAAAATTAGAACAAAATATGCAGCATTCGTATAAGGTAACATTGCCGCTGTTTGTCAGAGGAATGTTAAGAATTAAATGGACAGCTAACCCGTTCAAAGACAAAGAAATGTTATAACAAATATAAGCAATAGATCAACAACACAAATAAAGGACAAGATAAAAAAGTCCAGATATGTTTAGGACCATTATCATAAACAGCCTCGAGGCAGCGCGACTGTAGTCTTGACTCTGATGTTTGTAACTAAATTAAATGGGATTGCGTTTTTCCTTATACCAGACATTTTACTGATTTTGTGGATTCATTATCTTAAGAAAGACAGCCTTATTTTTCTAACAACAGTGCTTCTTTGCTATTTTAGGCCCACCTCACCCTTGTACAACATCTTACAAACTCCCCGCATCTCTTTATTTTCCAGCTTAGAAAATGTTTCAGAAATGTTTTAAAGTAGAATAACATGTCTTTTTACAAGGAATGAACGAACGAACGAACTTTATTTTCAAAGGGTTTAGAATTGGGCACGCAGGCCCGTCTAACATTCTGCCCTTCCTTTCTCTCATCTTCCGTACTGAATCCATTTATTCTCACACGTATCCTAAATATTACTTAAATAATAAAATAACAAAAAAAAAGTACAATAATATAAAATCCCAACATTGTAACAGTACAATAACAGTTACACAGATTTACAGATGCGTATCATAATTTATACTAAACAGACAAAATGACAAAAAATTACCACTTTATTTACAGTTTAGTTCTTATGGTGAGCCCAGACAAATGAGAAAACTGCTCGTTATAGGCACACGAATTAGGAATGCTTTTATGAGTAATTGTGTCGTTTCACGTTCTCACCAACTCTTTCTTGTGTCAACATGTTTATACATTTCCTGTTATCTTTAGAAAATTAACATTTTCTTAAGAATTTCCTTCCTTCCTATAATGCTGTTATAGAGGTCGGTCTTGCTATCTGCTTATTTTTTGTTTTGTGTATGAACTTTACACAGTTCAATCAGAGAGCACAGCGACGAAACGACCACTCAGAGAAACTGGCCGGCACGTAAACTAGCTCATGACCTCCCCTCCCACTTGAAGTTCCAGGAGGACAATTTTAAGGCATTCTTTCTGTATCTGTCAAACGAAGTGATAGTTATGATCCCTGACAGAGGGGGCTATTTTTGCTAAATCCGATTTGAGTCGTTTGAGCGAGTAAGTAGATCTAATATTGTTAATGAAAAATGTTCATATGTTTATCCACAGCATCTTAATTCAGTATAATTTGCTAGATAAAAGTTATAAATGTACTTTCATCTTCAGCGACAGAAATTGTTATTTAATTATGTACATGCTGCTCAACTATTTCTAATGTATGATTTCATTGACTGCCTGATCTTCTGCCCCACCTAATGGCAGAAATAAGACTGGATTAAATAGTATGACGTATACCATTATTGTTACTTCGGAATTTACATTATTGAACCCATTCTCCAAGCAGAACTGAAAGTATAATAGTAATACTTGTACTTTCAATGTATAATGTTCTATTTCTCTTTGTCAAGACTCTCCAAACTTGATGAGTGTGTTCTCAATCACATGTCTTATCCCTTTGTCTCATATAGGACATTAGTGTTTTCATCGCGAAATGTCTTTTACATGTATTTAATGCACTTGTATGCACACACCATGTTCTATAATTTAATTAACTATTTTATTATCAGTTACATGTATGACATCTCGGACAGGGACTGGTTCTATAAGAGTGTATACAATTATTTATCCATTTAATGAATTTACCACTTGACTGACGAAATGTAAGCCATTGGTTCTCAAGCCTTTGAGACCATGACTGTCCCTAAAACGATTTACTGCTCAAGTGGCAAAAATGTAAATGAGTGGTTCTCAAACCTAGACAGCAGCGACCACCAAAAGGTTTACGGCAACACGGAAGAATATAACCTAGCGGTTCTCAAACCAGTGATGACAATGACCATAATGGAATTTACTGCTCTACGGGCACAATGTGAACCAGTGGTTATCAAACATTTGATTACCACAGCCCCAAACATCACAATTTGTGGAACTCACAGCCCACATGTGGAAAATCACTGCCGTAGGCAAGCAGAAAGCAAGATCTAGGTTGAGATTCGTGTATACGCTTATAGTGTCAGCCAAGACATAGTATTTCATAGATTCACCTTGTGATTGGATATTAGCAATGGTTGTTTGCATTTGACTTCTGATGGCGCTTATCGCTCAGCAAACATAGGAGATGATTTCTCTTGAAACACCACTAATGGGACTCTAATTGTTTGATCTTTCAGTCCAACCAGGTAACCATACCAGGGTACGATTCCAGGCTACATACTAAGTTGTCATACCAGGCTTTCATATTAGCTGACTCTAACCAGAGTCATATCCAGTAATCAAAAGAGGTATTGAGAAGGGCCGATTTACTCCATCCGTTTTTGTGATGTGCACTGGGTCTGGGGAAGCCAACCCTGTCAACCTCTGAAACCACAGAAAAACTGCATTACGTACATGGAGTACTGGGACAGACCAGGCCACAGAGAATCAGAATCCTAACAGAAGCTACACCCATCTAATAAGGAAGATGAGTATTTCACCTACAAAGCAAAACCACCGTAGAAAAGCTCATCTGGTCCAAACGATGACCATAATTTTGTTTGTTTTTTTCTAATCAGAAGAACACTACAATGTTTTTGTTGATTTGAAAAATGTAATACTTGTGAGAATATCTATAATCCTTTGTTAAACTCCAACGTAACAGAGTCTGTAGTTATATTTTTTCTTGTTACTTTTATTTGGGCTGTATTTTGTTTTTAAACATAAATCTACACCCTGGGGGCTGAGCTGTAATTAAAATAACTTCCAGTGGCTCGGGATATCTTATTTAATGCGGGCTGGTTACCAAATCTACTTTCTCACCCTTTTGTACTCTACATAATCCTTCTGTAGGATTCCTGAGAAAGAATTTATCGTCCAGAAATTATCCCGTTTAGTCATGAGAATTCTCTTTGAATTATGGATTTCTAGTAGACTATTTCCCGAGGAGAAGCAGTTCCTCCGAACTCGCAGACTATTATGTACTCATCTCTTTTTTATTCTTTCATTCATTCTACCTGCTAGTCTCCTCCAAACTAACCACCACAGTAATCTGCAGCGCCTTTTTTGCATACAGTTTAGACCTGGTGAAAATAATTTTTCTGAATATAACCAGGACCAATACTTTGCAGAAGGTTAGTACGAGGCGTGTTCAAATGAAACCCGACCGTGCTGTGCCAAGTGGACATTCGTAAGAGGAGCATGATGACGTCACATCTGACGTAATAAGCACATACGAATGTACAAATGTGTAAGTGTTCATTCTCCTAGTATTCATTGGTTGTGCTGCAGACCGTTAAAATAATGGCCGGTGTTATAAGGAATCCGTCCAAGGTCGATCAGCGAGCGGTGATTCAGTTCCTAACAGCCGAAGGTTGTCGACCAGTCGACATTCATCGCCGAATGAAAGCAGTGTATGGTGACAAAAGTGTGTCTAAGACTACAGTGAAATACTGGGCACGAATGTTTCGAGAAGGACGTCAGTTAACGAAAGATCTTCCGCGGCCAGGTCAGGTGCATTTTGTTGCGACAGAAGAAGCGATCGCCGAGATTGATGCAGCAATACGGGTGGACCGTCGTCGGAGCTTACGTTCGCTAGCAGATAAATTCGCTGTGTCTCTTGGGACAGTTCAAATGGTGGTTAGGAAGAAACTGAAGTATCGAAAGGTGTGTTCACAATGGGTCCCACGGATGCTGACCGATCACCATAAGGAAGAACGCATGGGGTGGAGTTTGAACCATCTGCTGCGTTACGAAGAGGAGGGTGATGCATTCCTGTTTCGCATGGCAGGCGATGAGTCGTGGTGCCACCACTTTGAGCCGTGCAGCAAATCAGCGAACTTGCAATGGAAACATCCCGGATCACCAAAACCCAAAAAAATTCAAGTCACATATTTCTGCCGGTAAGGTTATGCTGACCGCATTTTTTGACCATGAAGGGCTTCTATTGGTAGACTTTAAAGAGCCTGGCGTGAACATCAATGCCATCCGCTACAAAGACACACTAGACAACCTGCATACAGCCATCAAGAATAAACGACCCGGCATACTTTCGCGTTGTGTGATTCTGTTGCACGACAATGCTCGTCCACATGTTGCGAACATTGTGCAGGAAGCGTTAGCAAGGAAAAGGTGGGACGTTCTGCCACACCCAGCCTACAGCCCCGATCTGTCACCATGTGACTTTCATTTGTTCGGACCCTTAAAAAAATCTCTAAAGGGACAACGATTGGACTCCGATGCAGACGTCAGGGCCTCGGTGACCAAATGGTTCAATAAGCAACCAAAGTCATTTTTTTCGGACGGCATCCGCCGTCTACCCAAGCAGTGGGATGCGTGTCTGAATGCCTATGGTGACTATTTCTAAAGAACCCCAGTGAGTACTTGCTTCATAACAATTGCTGTATTTAATTATACTACTCCTGCTGATGTCCCTTACATATATTTGTTATAAAGCCACTAGGATGGGTTTCATTTGAAGACACCTCGTATTTTAAGTACATTATATTCATAATAATTTGTCAAGAATGTTTTCATTAATCAAGAACGAAAGTTCGTAGTTGGATCTCAGGCGCAGGCGGGCGGTCCGGCTCGCGCCGGTTCACTGCCCGTTGTCTCCTGCCCTACCGTCTGCCGGCTCTCTCCCGCGGGTGCTCTTCGCTGAGCGTCCCGGGTGGCCGGCGCGTTTACTTTGAAAAAATTAGAGTGTTCAAAGCAGGCCTCGGCTGCCTGAATAATGGTGCATGGAATAATGGAATAGGACCTCGGTTCTATTTTGTTGGTTTTCGGAACTGGAGGTAATGATTAACAGGGACAAACGGGGGCATTCGTATTGCGGCGTTAGAGGTGAAATTCTTGGATCGCCGCAAGACGAGCTACTGCGAAAGCATTTGTCAAGAATGTTTTCATTAATCAAGAACGAAAGTTTGTCGCAGGCGACCTTTGTCTTTACTGACTGTGTGTGGTGCACCACTCTGAGTGGAGACCTCCCAGTAACAAAGACTGCTGTGTCCGTTCCAGATTTTGCTCCTTTCCTCAGACCTACGGGTCCTGAGTGTTCCTCTATAAATGCCTTTGTGCAGATGAGGAAGGACATCCCTCGAAACCTTCGGGTATGTGAGGCTCTGTCCATTTTGGCTGGAATGACGTATCGATGGTTCGGTGGTTTTATAGCGAATATGAGTACACATGAGGGCAAGTTCGGGCACAATAAGCTAATCACCTGTTTGCCAAGTCACTTCGATTACACGTCCTGCCCATGGGCCTTGTGCACTTGGGTCCCCTCTACACCTCGTTTCACGGGGTAGAAGAGGTTCCGATTATGAGATGAGATATTCATAATAGTGGACACATAACTGATGATATACTATAAACTATATTCATAGCTTTGCAAAAAAATTGGAAACTTATCTCAAATTTCTGTGCTTCAAATCTGTTGCAGACTTTCAGACTTAGTTAATTGGGCTGATATTATGTTTCACTTCATGTATTCTAAATTCATCTGTTCTGCCATCACGAGTATCTTTCTGCTGCAACTTTGGGTTCATCTACGTTATTTTTATAATTTTGTGCAGATGATACCGTGTTGTTAGCTGAAAGCGAACAGGAGTTACAAGAACTAGTGAAGCAAGTGAACAGTATAAGTCATGAATATGGACTCGACATTAATATTGAGAAAACAAAAACTATGATAATTAGCAAAACAGACGATAAACCCACATTAAAGATAAGCGTAAATGGTGAAAATTTCTTGGATCCTGGCAACAAGTCAAGAGCTACGTAAAAGCATCTCAAGGTCATATAAGAACGAACAGTTTGTCGCAGATGGCAGATGTGAAACAGAAATCAAGAAGAGAATAGGAATGGCCAAAGCTACATTCAACAACATAAAACATATACTGACATCCAAACAGTTATCTAACAAATTAAAACTGAGAATCATAAAGTGTTATATATATTCTGCATTTCTGTATGGTGCAGAAACATGGACGATGAATAAGCAGTTGGAAGAAAGAATTGAGGCTCTTGAAATGTGGATATATAGAAGAATGGGGCGTATCTCATGGAAAGAGATGAAAACAAATAAGGAGGTCCTAGAAAATCTAGGTATGAAAAGAGAACTAATGAGGGAGGTCAAAGTTCGACAGCTAAAATACTTTGGCCACATAAAAAGGCATAACACCTTGCAGAAGACCATAACAGAAGGGAGAGTTGAAGGCAAACGTGCAAGGGGAAGACAGCGCTATAAGTGGGAAGACAACATCAAGAGATGGACAGGAAAGAGTCTATCAGAGTGCACCATCAAGACAAGAGACAGAAGACGTTGGAGATCCATTACAGCCAACCTTCGTTGTGGAGATGGCAACTGATGATGATGATGATTGAAGTGTTATATTCTTGAACCAACCTTGAAGGTTAACGGTCAACAGTCATGGAACGTAATTGAAACTTGTAGAACACTTCAGTGAACAAGTCTCGTTCAGACGACTAAACATATTTAATACCGTTCATCATTTTCATCATGAATACTTAACAAGATATTACACATTAAAGACACTTGCTATCACAGTTCTAGAGTTCGTTTTCTTGCCAGACATTGTAAGTCTGTCGTGTAACCGTTTTCATAAAGTTTATGTGTTTGACCAAATCTATTTTTATTGAGCATTTGGTATAACTATTATATTTCAGATTAATAGCGACATAAAGGAGTGATTCACACATCCAACAACTGTGTCTATTATATTAATTCCCTTTTGGCATTCATAGCCGGGCTCTATCAGCCTTACATATTCTACCTGCGTTCGTATTTTACGACTTTCGCGTTTAATAATTATTGCGGTTAAGACTACCGACTTATATAACTCTTGACTCAATGGTCCTTACACATTATAACTTTATTGCTTTACCAGCATTACATTTACGGTTATACACTATCATAAGTTAGTGGCCATGCCACATATTCCAAACACTGCCATAGGGCTTGAAGGCCACACAAAGACTCTCCGTAACTAAGTCTAACGCGTCATACATCACCACACGCGAACCATTTCATTTTATTTAGTAGGAGTGTTACACAGTGCGACCATCCGAATCAAGCTCAAACCAAAATGCTCGCTGACCATGCAACAATCCTCAACAAAATCAACTGGCTAAAGGAGGAAGCATGTTTCCGCATAAAAGAATACCCAAAGCAGTATGGATATCACCAGACCATAGAACAGAAAATCAGACTGATTATATAAGAAGTTCAGATCATCATTGCACGACCTACAGGTATATAAAGGAGCACCGTCTTCTGATAGCCTCAATAAAGACGACACAAGAACATAGCTATAGACAACAGTTTTATGTAGGGCATCTAAGCAATCAAAATACAAGAGGCAAATGTACGGTCACAATATCCAACAAATACCAATTACAACATCTGGAAGATGTAGCGAATACAGAAGACCACTGGCAGAAAATCAAAAGCATATTGAATGACACGTGTGAAGAGATACCGGAAAAAAATAAAACGTCAGCACAAAGCTTGGATAACAATAGAAGCCATCAGTAAGATAAAAGATAGGAAAAACCAGAAAGTACATTTAAACACAAGCAAAAACACAAGTTATAAAACCAAGGCTCAAAAAGTGTAAACATAAGCAAACAAAGAAGTAAGAAGCATTAAAAGAGACTAGAGAAAATATATTGGGGAGTTGGCAAGAGGCAAATGATGCTACAGATAACAGAAATATGAGAGAACTGCATAACAGCACAAAGAAGCTAACAGGGACATACAAGCAAGCAAACGGCCTCATTAAAGTCACTTATGGAAAACAAATACCACTTAGCAATACTGTATACAAGAGCATATGAAGAGGTGGACGAAATATTTTGAGTACTTTCCCAATGGACCAGCTCCCAAAAAATCCCCCAGTCATTAACTCGGCAGAATAGAAGCTACAATTAAACTGCAATACCTTACAAGGGAAGAAACAAAGAAAGCCATAAATCTTCTGAGGGATGGAAAAACGGCTGGTCCAGACGGCCTTCTAGCAGAGCTGGAAATAGATATTGACACTGCTACAGGGATATTATACAAATTATCTGGTAAAATCTGGGAGAGGGAAGAAACAGCAGCAGGATGGAAGAAAGGGCACTAGGTTAAGCTGCCTAACAAGAAACATTCCCAAGAGTGCACACATTACAGAGAAATATTGTTACTAACATTGCCAGGAAAAATATTAACAACGATTATCCTTCAGAAACTAAAATGGTCCATAGACTTTCTCAACCTTTCTATCCTGCCGGAACCCTTGACATAATTTTCAGGTCTCAGAGAACCCCTGTATAAAAGGTATTATATCTACAGCTCATGGTACGGTAGCGTGATCTGTAAGTTGTAAATATAATAATCCAATTAATAACTTACAATGCTCTTTTGAGTAGAGAATTATTATTTATTTTCTGTGGAACTGTTTATTTTAGCCAACTTATTACTCTACTCTTTTTTGAGTGGTTCCTCCTGCCCACTAGGAATATCAACTCTAATGCAAGGTAATAGTGTAGATAGGAGAAACTTCAGTTTGTCCTTTTTTAAAAACTTGATTAGTTTTAAAACCTTATTCAAGCAGGCCTTAAAGTCACATCACAAGGTTTTGCTCTAGAATATGTTAATGAAAGGTGGTATGTGCGCGAGTAAGCACGTTAGATAGCGCACAGCCATAGGACTACTCCGTCAATGCCCACCATTACTAGCGCTAACATCGCTCGGCGTGCAAAGGTAAAAAAAAACAACGGTTATTTTTTTTAAACAATCCCGATGTCTCGAAGAACCTCTAGCGACCTCTCGTAAAACCCTAGGGTTCAATGGAACCCGAATGAGAAACCCTGCCATAGACAGAGAACTGTGAAATGAACAAACAAGATTTAGGCAAAACAGATTCTGTACCGATCAGAAAGCGCCAGTCAGAATAATAGTCATACAAAGTCTATAGTAGAAGTTTTTGTGGTAAAATGTTTTTTACGGGATGGGGTAACGAGCCCCATGCCCAACTGTAACTGTCTTTTTTTTCTTGTTGATGTGATCACTGGCCCAAGACAGTATACATGTTGTTAGATGTGTAGTGCGAGCGTATGATGAATTGAGTGTGGGTGCGAATGAAGACGCGAATGTGTTTAGGCTCGTATAGATGTAGATCCTGCAACCCATACTCTCACATGCAGTAATCAAGGATGCTTTGACACTGCAGGCATGTTTCAAGACATTTATTGACGGGAACACACATAGTATCAACAGGAACAGTCAGTGTAACAAGGTCATGCTGACCTGACATCGATAGGTATACATTTGGCATTCAAAAAGGTAAACATCGGAATAGACGTGCATGGTCAATAGCAAAGTTCTTCAGTAATGACAGTTCGTAGCGTCGCCCTTGGCGTCTCTGACTAAACGCGTCAGATGCCTTAGTCACTTGGACACATAGGTGCAACTTGGCACTCCCCGCCAATTGCACATATCAGGCTGTAGTATAATAGCCGAAAGCACAGGCCTCGTTCTGACGTCGGCCGTGTACTTCTGTTAAATAGGTTATCATCAACCCTGCAGTAATACTTATTGTAGATATGAATTCCGCCAATCTGCGGCTCCCACAATATATCTTCGTCACTGGATTTCTGGACAATATAAGACTAACAGTCTTGGATGGCTACCTCGAGCACAAATATATAAGTTCTGAAATGGCGGATCAGTGAGCTGCTGTTCACCCTAGGTAATCCTTTACATGTTCTGCCACCGAAAAGCGTAATAATGCATAAAGGTCGGTATTACCTGGAAAATGAATCCTCAGAACTAAACAAGGAATTCTGTCGTCATCCCGACGCACAGAGATTCACTGGGGAAAACTGCCATAGCAGTTACTTCGAAGATTCTCCCCGAAAAACAATGGACTCTTGGTCCCTTCAGAAAAACAGGACCTCCCGGCTTCCCGGAAGTATATCTCACTCCCGCTTAAAAAACCTTCCCATAGGCCTACGCCGAACTGTCAACCTCTGACCCTAAAGGTCAAACACAATGAATGAATAAACAAGGGAAGACAACCCCTAATCAACCTGACATCGCAGGTAAAGACACAATTATACTTATGATACAAACATAAGCAAATAACTTGACAGATGACTCCGTCGAAAATGACAGCAACACCAACCCTCCTTAGTTGCTTTTTACGACATGCCTGGTAGGATACAGAGTTACTATTCTTTCCTCTCCTCAAAACAGATATTGATACCTCTACAGAGATATTATACAAACTACTTTGCAAAGTCTGGGAGAGAGAGGAAATACCAGCAGAATGGAAGGAAGGTTATCTGGTCAAGTTGCATAAGAAGGGAAATTTACAAGAATGCACAAATTATAGAGGAAAAATGTTACTATCAGTGCCAGGAAAAGTATTAAACAGAATCATCCTTGAGAGATTAAAAGAGACCATAGACAAGCAACTGAGAGATTGTCGTAGATTTTTGATAGGAGAATTAAGACTTGGGTTGGTCCCTTCTGAATAGGTTGGAATGAGTGATAGTCACAGTGTGAGATAGAAATACAAAATAGATTTCCACGAGTGAGGTGGTAGAATAGTGATAGAGGCTGTCTCTGAGAGCGGGAAATCTTCTCTCTCTCTCTCACCTATCTTCTACGACAGATCATAAAGTAGTCAGACAGTCTAACACATATACATTAAATATATATATATATATATCCACTCACGTGCACGCACATTCAAGTGACGACAGGTAGACACACAGACGTGGGAAACTATAACAAATGATTATATAGATATTTAGAACGAGCTGACCAACATGCTGATTAATTTATTGTTAAGTTTATTTATCATTTTAAACTTACGTCACAACATGTAAAATTACATCAAAAAAAGGCATATACACAAAGTCATAAGCAAATCAAGGAATGCTACAAGAACTGGTAGACCCACAGTGATGATCTTCCCTCGATGGATAGCCCACAGTCCCGTTAGGAGAAAGATGATAACACAAAGAGAGTCCCAGATACATATGATTGAGTCTAAGAGTTTTCCCCGTTTAAGGTATGAACAGACCTGATACTATAATCTAGTTTAAGGAAAAATATTGTTAGCAAAAACAAACTTGCATGAAGAAAGTTATGACAGCAAATAGGTGTCAAAATACAACGGTGAAATAACACTCAGACTTGCGTTCCCTCTTATTCATTCAACCGTGGCCACGTGTGCACATTTATACTTACAGCTTTGATCGCAGCCTCTGGGAACATAATAAATTCTAGGACCTTCACACAGACCCGTAAATGCAGTCTCGACCAAGAAATCCCCAGTTCCAACAAGACGTACTGAATTCTCTGTCTCAGGGAACGATTCCTTGGGTGTTCTTATTTTTCGGATGTCTGTTAAGTCACATAAAATTTGTCCGGGCACGAAAGTTAGCAGAGCACAGTGTCACTAGCTTAGGTTTCGAGAATTAAGGAATGTCGATCTGTACTTAAGTGTTATTCTGGAAGAATTAATTCTGGCGCGAAGGCCTCTTACTTCATTTAACTGTTAAAGTTCATGTAATGAAAGTGATTAGTTTCTTCACAGATAATGTTCAATTACTAGAACGCTGGCAAAGTTTGGGTACCACAGTTTCACTATATAAAATGGAAAGAACACAAATCAAAATAATTTACATATATGTACTCAATATAACTTACATTTTTAAACTGCAAGCGTATAGCTTGTCTTATAGTTTAACCCTTCCCGGGGAATAAGTTATATTTAAAAAAATCATCAATCCTCATGAATTAGGAACACGTGCATATTCCGTCACCACTCATGAGGCTTCTAGCATTTATAAATTAGTTTAGAAAATAATTTCTTCTTCGTCTGATTATTTAGCAGTAAAATTTAATTCATTATAGCTACATTGTTGTTTAAGCTAGAAATTATAATTTATTCTGCTTTCCACTGAAACACGTCACTAGAAAAATAATACAGACTATATAAATTTCCTCTCTGCACCAAATCTAACTAGAGAAATAAATTAAGCGATTTAACACTTTAACACTTCACAAAATACTAGAATATAATATATATAATATTTTACCTCACACAGAACTACAGGTAGTCGCACAACTTAAGAATTATATGCTTATATTTATGGAAGTCTAGAAGTTCGACAAATTGTCGAAACAAACTGAGAAACTTCGCTATACAGCTTATACTGTTCCGAGCAACCTGTCTACTGCGAATTTAGGAGCGAGAATGAAAATCTAGTTTAAACTCTGGTTATATCTATTACCAGACAAAGAGATAAACGTTAATTTCGCCACATTGAAATAATCCCCCTTTCCGTCTATAACACTTACGTAACTGTCATAAACTGCCACTTTCTGACCGAGAGGGCGCGTGTCAGTTGCGAATCTCAGACAACTTGTCTGCCATGCAGGGGCAGTTTTTGCACCTACGTTTAACAAACTGACCGAGAAGCGTGCGTGTCAGTTGCGAATCTCAGACACCCCGTCTCCAGTGCAGAAACAGTTATTCACACCTCACGCTGACATTGGCCCACAATGAGTGTCGTGTCAGGTGAAATTTCCAGACAAAAGTCTCAAACTGCGCCAAGGAGATGTCAGCTATCGCGCCGCACTGAGCGTTCAGCCGATTCACTCGTTGTGGCAGGTGAAAATGCCGACAAATTGGTCGCCTATATGTCTGGCGAAACGAATATTTACGGTGTATTTCGTCAATCTGCAGCGATTGACCGAAATGCATTCTCACGCCAAATCGTCTGGTCCTACGTCTGAGTATGAACCATAATCGCACCTCTCGTCAAACTGCGCGAATGACATCTACGTAATCAAGTTACTCGTTTTATCAGCAATGAAATGCGTTTCTAAATGAGAAACGAAACTTGCGAAAGTGAGAATGGGAAAAATAGTAATGTATATAGTCGCAAACGAACGAATGCGAAAAACGCAGGAAAAAAAAGGAAAAGAGTGATAATAAAAAAAAATGGATACGGGTGACAGAAAAAGAAGAAGATAATAGGCAATTTAATGATCATAAAACATATGTGACAGAGATGAACAAGCAGATTTTCGACAAAATAGATCCTGTACCGACCAGAGCCACATTGAGAATAATAGTTGAAAAAGTCTGGAATGGAATTCACCGCTATACATCGGATTCGTGGACTATGAAAAGGCATTTGACAGTGTAGACAGAGAATCGCTTTGGAAATTGATGAGGCATTACGGAGTTCCCATTTAGAACACTAACTTAATAAAGAAGACCTATGAAGACATGAGATGCAGAGTTCTTCATGAAGGACAACTTACAGAACCGTCTAGGATTAGAATGAGAGTTAGACAGGGATGCCTCTTGTCTCCATTTCTTTTCTTACTAGCAATAGATTGGGTTATGAAAACATCGACATCACACAACAGAAATGGAATCCAATAGAATCTGCCTAAACAGCTTGATGATCTGGATTTTGCAGATGACTTGGCTCTTCTGTCCCATAACCATAATCAGATGCAAGAGAAAATGAAAATTCTCGATGAGAGGTCACAAAAAGTAGGCCTAAAAATACATAGGGAATAGACAAAGATCATAAGAATAAATGCAAGAAATGATACAAAGGTTGAACTTGAAGAAACACCACTAAAGGATGTAGAATCGTAGACATATCTTGGAAGTAATATAGACGAAGTTGGAGGGACAGTGATATCAAAATAAGAATACAAAAAGTAAGAGGAGCTTTCATTGAATTGGGAAACATATGGAGAACAAGAGAAATCAAGTCCAACACGAAAATAAGAATCTTCAACTCAAATGTGAAGTTAGTCTTATTGTATGGCTCTGAAACACGAAGAACAACAAAAACAACTACCAAAAAGCTACAGACTTTTATAAACGGGTGCTTGCGTAGAATAGAAGGACTGAAATGGTATGATAAAGTCACAAATGTGAAATTGATGACAAGAACCAGACAAGTGCCAGTGGAACAAGAGCTGAGAAGAAGATGCTGGCGATGGATAGGACACACATTGAGAATACCTGTTGATACTATTGCAAGACAGTCCTTGTTCTGGAATCCACAAGGAAAGAGAGGAAGAGGTAGACCAAAAAACACAAGGAGAAGAGAACTGGAAACAGAGGTGAAAATGATGAAGAAAACATGGAAAGAACTTGGGCAGATGGCACAGGAGAGGAAGACGTGACATGTGTTTGTTGAAGGCCTATGCTCCTTGTGGAGCTAAAGAGTTTTGATTGATTGAAAGTCTATAGTTGAATTTAAGTCTTTACATTGCATTTTTTAGATTATGAAAAGGCATTTGACAATGTAGACAGATAATCACTTTGGAAATTGATGAGGGATTATGGAGTTCCCATAAAATCTTTAACTCAATACAGAAAACGTATGAAAACATGACATGCAGAGTACTTGATGAAGGGCAGTTCATAGAACCATTTGGGATAAGGACTTGTGTGCAATAGTGATGACTCTTGTCTCCATTTCTTTTTGTACTGGCGCTAAATCAGGTTAGAAAACATCGACGACACACAACATAAATGGAATCCAGTGGAATCTGACTAAACAGTTTGATGATCTGGATTTTGCTGATGACGTAGCTTGTCTGTCCCATAAATGTAATAAGAGGCAAAGCAAAATGAAAATGATATACGAGAGGTCACAGCAAGTGGGTCTGAAAATACAAAGGAGAAAGACCAATATAATGTGAATGACGGCAAGAAAGTTGTTGAAGCGGGGTTCTTTGTCGAATCATTATTGAAGGTCACTGATTTAGGTTGTCTTCTAAAGTTAATTAGCATAAAGGGTGACCTCGTCTTGGTTCCTTGTGAACTTCAACTGGTTAGTGGTTTTATTAATGTTCTTCATAATAAGAGCGATCGTGCATAAATTAATAATCAATGAATATATATATATATATATATATATATATATATATATATATATATATATATATATATATATATATATATATATATATATATATATGTGGCTTAATATCTGCGCCAACTTCAACTTGATCGATTTGATAAGTCCTTGGGTTCTGAGTCCAATTAATACAATTTTAATACGATACATGAAGACAGCATAGTTACGGCATTTCAGACATTTCATCATAGTTCAAACACAATATTACCGTCATTTCCAATTAATTAGTTGTCGTCAGAACATCATGGGCTGTGTACGTGCACTGCTGCTATGCAGACAGTCAGAAATGATACCCATTAGTTTGGCGATAGCTCATAAAAAATGATCAACAATCCTTCCATAATGGTTCTCCAACAACCATAAAATTCCATCAATTCATTATAATAATATGGATTGACCCTCTGTCCTCATCTCAATATAAAATTCGGCCAATATGAAGCCTAATACTAGAAGGAATAAAAACACGTCTTCATGGCTTGACGGTCAGAATAAAAAGAGTGAACTACTATAGTCACCAAGCGTGACCATATCAACGCTACCACGTCACAATCGAACCATGCGATTCGTGTTCACTAAAAAACCATGAAGCATAAAAGTATTCTATATTAAAAATCTCTCAACCTCAAAATGCGTACTCCAAACGCGCTGCCAACTGTAGCAGACGACATCGTTAAAACATGTCGTAACAATTCACTGCCTGACGGGGGAAAAAATCTATTCTATAGATTTTTTTTTTTGAAATATCTTAATTAATCATCTGAAAAAATTAACAAAACCCAACATACGGCCTACGATGTTCTGTGTAGAACATTGTCGTAAGTCATGTCGATATAATATCAGCCATGTAATACATGGACATTATATTAAAGTAACTAAAGATAATGTCTACTGTCAGGAAATAATTAACTAACAGTATGTTTTCACCAAAATAATAATGTGTCGTGTACTAAAATTATCCTAACTAAATAAAAATTAACTAATTAATCAGTGTAATAGGTGTATGAAATAGTATAATTAAAATGTAATTACCTAGACTTCAGTATCGTGTCATAGTAAAGAAAGTAGCGAAAAGTAAAGACAAGTGAAGTACAGAAGAGAATAAAGCATAAGTTAACTAGAGAGATGTTAATAAATTAAAAAAAAATAAAATATATGTGTAGACTCACTACTATCTATTTAACTGAATGTATAAGCTAACAAAATAATAATACATATAGTATTACGTAAACACATTTGCCAACTTCATATAGTAATTATCACATTTGTGAATACATTTACTTAAATTATTCAATTGTGTGAGATTATTTTGTTTTCTCTTTTCTTTCTTGTATGTTTTTCTTTATTTTCTCACATTATATTTTTACTTTATTAATAAAATACGTATTTAAATAACTAATGTTCGTGATGAAGATCCAAACGTCGTTATTCCCATGTGTGGATCTACGAGTTTGTCCCATATGAAAAATGATTTGCATTTGACAAGCTTGATATACATTGTTCTTAATGAAGTCTGAGTTAATAGTTTCAATATGTATTTCGTGTAATGCTGGATCAAGAATTTCACAGAGTTCATTCAGTCAATCTGATTCCGAACGATAAGTCCAAAAATGACTCGAATATTCATATTCGCATGTGTCAGAACGATTAGGAGAACGGATGGACACAAACCAAATTCCAAACGTTAATAATTACCAACATGAAATCAGTTTCGTGGAACATCGTAATGTTTTTGATTCGAAAGCAAAAATTCGTTAGTTCAATACAAGATTCGTCGACGTGTTATTCGTATGACTCAAGTTCATAAACCATCAGCCGTGTAACATGAAGTATAGTTCAATTTCATTCTTGAACCGATGAATTCTAATTTCTTATCACTTGACTTCCGCAGGATTTCGCGAGAGTGCGTCAGCCATAACATTTTCAGTTCCAGGTATTGACTCAATGACAAAGTCAAATAATAATGACGTGTCTGATTCGAAATTCAGTATGCTCTTAAAGTATATTTTATAGTGAATTCAAGGAAATTCGAAACATCGTTCTTCGTTTGCAGTGGAACTTTCACGTTCTTAGAACGGGAATGGCATCAAACGATTACTTGTCTTTGAATGTGAACGTCACTACATTGAAATTGCCCGCATCTGAACGGAGAAATATTTGCGTAGAATTTAGTAATACATGGTTACCTCAAATTTAGAAGGTATTTAATAAAAAGATTCCCTAGAAATTTAGTGGACGCGATGTTAGCTTATGCAGTCCGTGTCGTTTTCAGAAGCATGTCTTTTCTCAAGACAAATAGACGATGTACGAACTTATGCTGCATTGGCTGAGCATAGTTAGAACAATCAACCACGTTACTGTCTATTGTAGGCATGGTAAAAACAAATAAAGACGGAAAACATGTGTACAAAATTAAAGATGTCATAAAAAATGTTTTCTAGAAGAAAAAATCACTAAATTAATCTATATTAGGATAGATGAATATTGTCGTAAATTTATTTTGAGAGAAAAGAGTCTTAGAAATAGTGGTCCGGTTTAGAGTGGAAAATGATGATGGAAAGCTCAGTGATAGAAAATGTAGATATTAAATAGTTGCTTCACAGCGTGCTGGAGGAGAGTAAAGACAGACTTATTTACGACAAATCGCTTCTCTCAATCTTCTCTTCCGCTCTCCTGGTCAAACAATTATTTGCCAGTTTTCCAGACTCGCATCTGCGCGCACACCGATTTGGTGTTTTTTCACACACACAGACGATGTAGATACAAACTATATTAAACGAATAGGGGAAATGTTGGGCTGTGGGTATGTCCAACACCGTACTAAATGAGTTTATGTGATTTTATTCACTTTAAACATCAATCACTAACAAATATCAGGTATTACATAAATTATCATAAGTACACAAATGCAAATAACAAATTTGGGAGGGGTGAAGAAGATTGGTATCGACTAAGCCCTTCCCGCTTATTAGACAAAGATAAACCCAGTCCAGAGATAGATAATATCAGGAACATAGGTACGTTAACCTAACAGTGAAGTTAATTACTCTGAAAGAGGGGTTACAACGTTAGGTATAGGTGATAGAAAAAAAACCTGTTCTTCCCAGCTGTTCTTCCCTTTACTAAGCAAATGGAAAGGAGGGGGTTTTTAAACAGAGTTAACCAATTAGCAACTCCCCCTTAAAGGAACAATGCAGGGAATACAGAAAAATTATATTGCTAGGCAAGAAAGTTAACAACAGGTTTACAAAAGAAAACGATTAAATTTCCTGTCATTCATGCACACGCGTGAGGATCCACACTCATATACTCACACACTTACCGAATGCAGCCTCAAACGATCCATAAAAAGTATATAAAAACAGCAAGTACTCTTTCGACATATGAACTGTCTAGTCCTTCGATGTCCCGCCCCAGATGTTTGCGAGGGTTTGTTGGTAACAAATATTCTCACTTATCGCAAGACTTGAAGACTAAGAGTTCTCGTGTTTTTATTATATATATAAAAAGGAGTCTATGGGATGGCACTAACACAGTTCGGCACAGGGGTGAAAATGAAGTGGTCTCTTTTAATCCTCCACTATGGTAAAATTCCTTCAATGCGTGATGATAGTTTTATTAAATCCAATTGAGGAAAAAACTAGGCTCAGTCACAGTCAGGAAAATATGTACTCTCTCACAGTAAACAGTAAATATGATATCGCTACTGGCGATGATTACCTTCCAGTTTATCTTACAGGTTTGTAAGGGTAATTTGATGATTATTCTTTAAAAATGTTCTTGGGTGGGCTTTATTTCATTTAATTCTGACAGCTAGGTCGCAAAAAGACCGCCACAAGATTATATTTTAAAAGAAATGTTTCTTCAATATGACTGGAAGTTTATAGGATGATTTCTTTATTTCTTTCTTTATTTAGCTGGGACCGCAGGTTACGATCACTCTGTGTGAAAGAAAAAAAGACATGTAACATACCGAAAAATCAAGCGCGATAAATTTCCCGTTAAGCCTATAATACACTCGAGTATTTAATTATGTATTTAATAAACACTGCGCGAATTCTAGTGGTTAAAAACACACATCTATAAAACTAGGACTTAACTGAATTTATTAATTATAAATTCCTTCGCGACTTTAAAAGTTAATTTAAGCATCTATTATCTTTTGAAATAATATAATAGATAGATCATTATATTTACAACTGGAACTATTGAGATGGTTTAATTTAATAGATTTAAATTAACACAAAATCCATTGAAATAGAATGACTGAACTAGACCACTGATCACTTTACACAATATATATTACCGCTTTGCACAGAATAGAAATCACTGCAAATAAATATATAAAATCCAGGGGAAAATCTATAACAAGATTTCAATAAAGCTAGTGCTTCTGTAAAGGTCTGGCCAGCGAGTGATAACGTGTCTAGTCTTCATGGTGTATTTAGCTAAAATGGAATGTAAGTTGAGTGGGACATGATAAACTTGACAGCTTATTTGATCTCACGAACTTTTGGGGATCTGACCGCCAAATCAAGAGAAGAAGCCGCCCCCTGGTCTTCGTATCCGCTCGCTGCTGCCCGTTTCGCTTTCCCCGTTCGCTCGGTTCTGCGATTGACACCGAGACGCGAAATTAGCGGCAAGCAACTGCGTCTCGTAGCAGGGACCACTACTGTCTTTGATAACGCCGATAGTCTCCCCTGAAATCCCTCAGTCTGTCTCTTTGATCTCGTGCCGCATACTAAATGAGTCCCGGTGGAATGAGTTCTGGCAAAAGAAAAGTTACAACAAATGTTCAGGGGTTCTAATGTTATGAAAAGCTAAAAGTCCCTTTAAATCATCCATCATATCAGGGAGAATTCACTTGTCAAACTAGACGTACGTCACAATCGTCCCCACTTTTAGACATGAAACCATTTTTCATGTTTC
Organism: Oreohelix idahoensis; assembly: GCA_024509875.1. Taxonomy (NCBI): domain Eukaryota; kingdom Metazoa; phylum Mollusca; class Gastropoda; order Stylommatophora; family Oreohelicidae; genus Oreohelix; species Oreohelix idahoensis. The sequence continues at coordinate 32,612 of JAMPIV010008862.1, read as the reverse complement.
ATTTTTTTGACAATGGAGGTGACCTGATTGGTGATTTTAGGATGAGTGGTATCTTCAGTTTGCTCTTCTTCCTCTGTAGTCCAGTTTCTACTCAGGAAATCAGCCCCGACATTCTGTCTTCCCGGAATATATTCCACTTTGAAAGAATAAACGCTTAAAAGAAGCGCCCAACGCATGATCCTTGCGTTAAATTCTTTATTGGCACCAAGAAATGCTAACGGAGCGTGGTCTGTTTGCACCGTGAAAGATGTACCATAAAGAAACTCATGATGGCGTCTGATACCGTCAATCAGAGCAAGACATTCCCTTTCAACTACGCTGTAGTTCCGTTCCGCTTTATTTAATTTCCGACTGCCATAGGCAACTGGAAATAGCATGTTCAGGTCACTGTCATCGGCTTGAAGCAGTGTTGACCCGATGCCCTGACCTGATGCGTCGACTCTCAGTACAAAAGGTTTCTTGAGGTCAGGCAACCTCAAAATGGGGTATGCAGACAACTGTCCTTTCAAAGTGCTATACGCGTGTTCGCCCTTTTGATCCCATATGACCTTATCAGGACAACCTTTCTTTGTGAGGTCAGTCAGAGGTGCCGTCAGTCCGTTGAAGTTCTGGATGTACTTCTGATAGTATGCACATAGCGATATGAAGGAACGTACGTCTTTCTTCGTTCGGGGTCTTTTTGCTGCCATTATTTTCTCCCCGTTCTTCTTAATAGGCCAACTGCATCCGTGAGAAATAGTGTGCCCTAGGAAGTCTAACTGTTCAAACCCGATGAGACATTTGCTAGGTCTGGCTGTGAGACCCGTTTCCTGTAGTCTCCTGAGGAGCATAGCAACCGTAGCAATATGTTCTTCATAGGTTTCCGATGCAATTAAGATGTCATCCATGAAATTATGGATATGGGGACTTTGCAAAGGTTGTAGAAGCTTCCTCATCATCCTGGTGAACACTCCTGGTGCATTATGCAAACCGAACGGCATCACGTTAAATGTGTAATGTCCTTCACTAGTGCTGAAAGCTAACAAAGGTTTAATTTCCTCCTTGACTGGTATTTGATAATAACCTTTGCTGAGGTCAATCTTGGAGAAGATCTTTGCTTTGCTGAGCTTGGTGAACAACTCAGAAACAGTTTGGAGAGGTTCGGGCTGGAATTCCGTTACCGCGTTTAGCAACCTGTAATCAATGCACAGCCGAACTTCCTTATTGGGCTTCTGCAACAGCACTACACTCGAGCTGTAAGGAGATGTAGACTCACTGATAATTCCTGCCTGACGCAGCTTGTCTATTTCTCCGCGAAGTGCATCAGCTTTAGCGTACGGGATGGGGTAAACTCTGGTTTGAACAGGGGTCTCGTTTGTTAATTTCATATCAAATTCAATGAGATTTGTTTTACCAGGTACATCCGTTAAGACTGCACTGTACTGTTTTAGTAGAGCCCTGGTTTCTGTTTGTTGTTCTGGTGAGAGATTGTCGCCGAACTTGACATCTTTAAAGGATTCTGTGGGTTGCAATGGATACTCCATGCAACCATCATCATCTTCCTCGTCTTCCGTTGCTATGGCGACAGCCAGGAGATGCTCGGAGGATGGCACCGGTCTTTCCAAATATTTCTTTAGCAGATTTATGTGGAAGACCTTCTCCTTTCCTTTGATGGAGATCTTGTAGTTGGTACGTGAGATCTTTTTAAGGACGGTAAACGGTCCTTGCCATCCGATGCGAAGTTTATTGCTTCCGGTTGGAAGTAGCAATAGGACTTTCTCCCCTGGTTGTAGTTCTCTCTCTTTTGCAGCTTTGTTGTATCTTTTAGTAATTTTAGCGCGGGCTTTCTTAAGGTTGGTAGTAGCTAGATCCCATCCTAGCTTTAGCCTTTCCTTGAGCTCAGATACATACTTGCTTGCAGAGACGACTGTCTCGTCAGCCTTCTGGTCTGTCAGGGACCGAAGTAAGGCTTCTAGTGGCCCCTTTATAGGTCTGCCAAATAAAAGTGTAGCTGGAGCAAAACCCGTAGACGCTTGGGGTACCTCTCGGTAGGCGAATAAGGCAGCCGATATATATTGGTCCCAGTCTTCCGGTTTCTCCTGACCCAGCTTACGTAACATCATGGTGAGGGTACCGTTAAAAACGTTCCACGAGCCCATTTCCGGCCGGATGGTAGGGACTTGTGTGGATATGTTTGGCCCTCAAGATCTTGAAGATCTCCTCCATTAACAGGCTACGGAATTGGGATCCATTGTCCGTCAAAACTTGTTGAGGGAATCCCAGCCGTGTAAAAATTTGCACAAGGGCTTCTGCGACATGCTTGGAATTAGTGCATGGTAGCGGTACGGCTTCGGCCCACATAGTGCAAGTGTCAACTAAGGTCAGGATGAACCTGTTCCTTCTTTTGGTCTTTTCCAGAGGACCAATAATGTCGACAGCAACCCGTTCAAATGGAGTCCCTACTATTGGCATTTGCCCCATAGGTACTGGGGGTGTCAAGTGCTTGGGTGCTACCCGTTGGCACTGGGCGCAGGATTTCACATACCTGACAATGTCAGAGTTCATTCCTGGCCACCAATAGTGGTTTTTTATTCGCTGAATAGTGGCGTTTTGTCCCATATGTCCGCTAAAGGGAAGAGAGTGCCCCATTTCTAAGATCTGGTTTCTGTACTGCGTCGGTACTAGGAGCTGGTTATTCCCCGTGTCCGGGTTGCCCGTTCTACGATACAATACACCATCCTTAGAAAAGATGTCTCCGTTGTGTCTGGGGTCCTTAGCCATGGGCAGTTTTTTAAAGCAGGGCGCCAGAGTAGGGTCCTTTTGTTGCGCCTCCTTCAGTTCATTTGGCAACAAGTTTGGCGCAGGCTCCCTCTCCTTCTTGGCTTGCCCTCTTGTGGTTACCGCTGCCACAATCGGCTCCTTAGGTCTCCCAATGAACACATATCTACATCCCAGGATAACTGGGTAGATCGGATCATCCATTATGGCCGCTTTAATAACTCCTCTGACAAAGTCAGAGTGTATTTCTACCAGTGCGATAGGAAGCGTCCTGGGTGCGTCACTCCTGAAAACTCCACTAAGTTTGACGGTTTCCTCTGTCTCCTGACCTGGTTTGACTAGGTGTCTAGCGACAATACAATCAAAACTTAATCCAGTGTCAAAAAGACAAGTAGTAGAGGTACCGTTCAAAATTACAGTTCCTCGAGTTGAGGGTCGGTCCCCCTCAGGTTGAGAATCACTGACGTTGACTCTACCTTTCGAGGCTGTATGCAAACATCCAATGCGGTTTGCACCGGTTTGTTTGCCCTGATCAGACGTTCCTGGTGTAGGGGTCTTCCCTTTTCCTTGACCTTGGTGGCCGCGCTGCCACGTAGGCTTGTTGGGTTGATCAGAATTGTTGTTGGGGGGCTATCGGGTTTTGTAGAATTTCGATTTTTCCTGGGGAGGTTTCTGGGTATTGTTATCTCGTTGGTTATAATGTTGAGAGGAAGTGGAAGAATAGGATGCCTGCTCTAGATTCTGTTTTCGAGATGGCTCATCGGTGGGTTTACGTTTAGTGCTGGGAAGTTCGGCCATTGCATTGCTATAGCGTTCGGCTTTATTGAGTATGTCTTCAAGCCTGACTGCCCCCTGTTCAGCCAAAAATCTACGAGTTTCATTCGACAAAGTGGATTTTATCTGCTCCACAAGAACAAGTTCGAGGAGTCCCTCATATGAAAGAGGTAGGTCAGATAATTCAATGCACTTTGTCAGATAACCCGTGAGACGTGAAGAGAACTGGGGAAATGTTTCCGTGCTCTCTTTTCGGCTGTTTCTGAACAACTGCAGAAACTTTCGGGCAGTCATCTCAAACTGCTGTAGTAAGGCCTTCTTCAACAGGTCATAATCATGTTGATTCGGTCCCAGCTTTGTGTACACGTCATAAGCATTGCCTTTCAGTGACGTTGAAAGTTTGAGCGCCCAGCGGGTACTCTCTAACCCATAAAGATTCGCGAGTCTCTCGAATTTTTCTAGGTAGCTGTCAATTTTTTTCGTTAGGGCTAGGAAAAGATTCTAAAGAAAACGACATAGCAGTTAATTGGGCAGACTGAGTGCTGGAGAGATCCATTGTTTGAGACTGGGGCGAAGACGGCTCTCCATTATTTGAAGTAGAGGCACTCCGACTCTCTAAAGCCTTGAGCGCTAATTCATGCTGTCTTTCCTTGTCTCTCTCTTCGCGTTGTCTCTCCTTCTCTCTTTCCCTGCGGGCGTCCATCTCTGCCTCAATTTTCTTCTGCTCCAATTGACGATCGTCCGCTTCTTTCTTCCTAGCTTCTGCCCTCTCTTCCTCCGCGTCATACCTTTGAAGTTCCTGGTTGATAAACAGATTCGCAGCTTCTGTGTCTAGTCCTGAGTCCTTGGCCTCTTGCCTCAAAAGGGATCTTATCCTAATTCTCTCTGCCATTGTCAAAGAACTGGATGCTTCTAAGACTAGAGAATAGTAAGATGGAACAAGAAGGGGAAAACTCAAAGCCGCTACGAAAAAAACAAAAGTAAAAAAAAATTTACTTGAGTTACCTCCTACCTGTACTGTGCAAACTTATCGCTGCTATTATCTGGCAATTAAGGCTCTAAACGCAAGCGACTATGCCACTAAATGGTAAGTTACACTGGAAAAGAATCTACTTTTACTAACAGTAGAGAAAAATTTAAATTAAAACAATTTAAAAGGAAAAAAAAAATTTTTTCCCCCTAAATTTTAAATCTCTGACAACAAACTCCGTCCCTAAAGTCAATTATTGAGATGAGACGTTGTTAACTTAATTTTTAAAAATCAGAACAATCCGTCTTTAGCTAAGCTCAACTCTTTTTAACTTCAAAAACCTTAGTGACTGTAAAACAATCACGCAATCCCAGCAACTCTTATAAAGAAAGAAATTGAATTATCTCCGCCAGAGGATAATTAAAATAGCAAATATTTTTGTTTATCTGTACTTTCTACTGCTGTGGAGAGAAAACAACCTGTAAATATGCTGTGTGGACAACCCAAATACTTAAAGAACGTTTGTCTAGGGGTGTAATTATTTATTTATTTCCCTAATTCACAAGACAAATCATTCACACTCTACCTAGTTAGACCCAGACTAAATCAGACTCAAAATATCTTTAACCCGGCTATGCGATTGCCTCAAATGTAGCTCAAGATCCCAGAACCAGCCCACAAATATGTGTGCATCAAAAGTATCTCAAAATAATCCCGGCGAGCCAGCCAAATATTGTCGTAAATTTATTTTGAGAGAAAGAGTCTTAGAAATAGTGGTCCGGTTTAGAGTGGAAAATGATGATGGAAAGCTCAGTGATAGAAAATGTAGATATTAAATAGTTGCTTCACAGCGTGCTGGAGGAGAGTAAAGACAGACTTATTTACGACAAATCGCTTCTCTCAATCTTCTCTTCCGCTCTCCTGGTCAAACAATTATTTGCCAGTTTTCCAGACTCGCATCTGCGCGCACACCGATTTGGTGTTTTTCACACACACAGACGATGTAGATACAAACTATATTAAACGAATAGGGGAAATGTTGGGCTGTGGGTATGTCCAACACCGTACTAAATGAGTTTATGTGATTTTATTCACTTTAAACATCAATCACTAACAAATATCAGGTATTACATAAATTATCATAAGTACACAAATGCAAATAACAAATTTGGGAGGGGTGAAGAAGATTGGTATCGACTAAGCCCTTCCCGCTTATTAGACAAAGATAAACCCAGTCCAGAGATAGATAATATCAGGAACATAGGTACGTTAACCTAACAGTGAAGTTAATTACTCTGAAAGAGGGGTTACAACGTTAGGTATAGGTGATAGAAAAAAACCTGTTCTTCCCAGCTGTTCTTCCCTTTACTAAGCAAATGGAAAGGAGGGGGTTTTTAAACAGAGTTAACCAATTAGCAACTCCCCCTTAAAGGAACAATGCAGGGAATACAGAAAAATTATATTGCTAGGCAAGAAAGTTAACAACAGGTTTACAAAAGAAAACGATTAAATTTCCTGTCATTCATGCACACGCGTGAGGATCCACACTCATATACTCACACACTTACCGAATGCAGCCTTAAACGATCCATAAAAAGTATATAAAAACAGCAAGTACTCTTTCGACATATGAACTGTCTAGTCCTTCGATGTCCCGCCCCAGATGTTCGCGAGAGTTTGTTGGTAACAAATATTCTCACTTATCGCAAGACTTGAAGACTAAGAGTTCTCGTGTTTTTATTATATATATAAGGAGTCTATGGGATGGCACTAACACAGTTCGGCACAGGGGTGAAAATGAAGTGGTCTCTTTTAATCCTCCACTATGGTAAAATTCCTTCAATGCGTGATGATAGTTTTATTAAATCCAATTGAGGAAAAAACTAGGCTCAGTCACAGTCAGGAAAATATGTACTCTCTCACAGTAAACAGTAAATATGATATCGCTACTGGCGATGATTACCTTCCAGTTTATCTTACAGGTTTGTAAGGGTAATTTGATGATTATTCTTTAAAATGTTCTTGGGTGGGCTTTATTTCATTTAATTCTGACAGCTAGGTCGCAAAAAGACCGCCACAAGATTATATTTTAAAAGAAATGTTTCTTCAATATGACTGGAAGTTTATAGGATGATTTCTTTATTTCTTTCTTTATTTAGCTGGGACCGCAGGTTACGATCACTCTGTGTGAAAGAAAAAAAGACATGTAACATACCGAAAAATCAAGCGCGATAAATTTCCCGTTAAGCCTATAATACACTCGAGTATTTAATTATGTATTTAATAAACACTGCGCGAATTCTAGTGGTTAAAACACACATCTATAAAACTAGGACTTAACTGAATTTATTAATTATAAATTCCTTCGCGACTTTAAAAGTTAATTTAAGCATCTATTATCTTTGAAATAATATAATAGATAGATCATTATATTTACAACTGGAACTATTGAGATGGTTTAATTTAATAGATTTAAATTAACACAAAATCCATTGAAATAGAATGACTGAACTAGACCACTGATCACTTTACACAATATATATTACCGCTTTGCACAGAATAGAAATCACTGCAAATAAATATATAAAATCCAGGGGAAAATCTATAACAAGATTTCAATAAAGCTAGTGCTTCTGTAAAGGTCTGGCCAGCGAGTGATAACGTGTCTAGTCTTCATGGTCTATTTAGCTAAAATGGAATGTAAGTTGAGTGGGACATGATAAACTTGACAGCTTATTTGATCTCACGAACTTTTGGGGATCTGACCACCAAATCAAGAGAAGAAGCCGCCCCCTGGTCTTCGTATCCGCTCGCTGCTGCCCGTTTCGCTTTCCCCGTTCGCTCGGTTCTGCGATTGACACCGAGACGCGAAATTAGCGGCAAGCAACTGCGTCTCGTAGCAGGGACCACTACTGTCTCTGATAACGCCGATAGTCTCCCCTGAAATCCCTCAGTCTGTCTCTTTGATCTCGTGCCGCATACTAAATGAGTCCCGGTGGAATGAGTTCTGGCAAACGAAAAGTTACAACAAATGTTCAGGGGTTCTAATGTTATGAAAAGCTAAAAGTCCCTTTAAATCATCCATCATATCAGGGAGAATTCACTTGTCAAACTAGACGTACGTCACAATTGTAGGCATGGTAAAAACAAATAAAGACGGAAAACATGTGTACAAAATTAAAGATGTCATAAAAAATGTTTTCTAGAAGAAAAAATCACTAAATCAATCTATATTAGGATAGATGAATATGAAAGACAAGAAATGATGACTGACCATGCTGAGTCATCAAGAATGTGACAAACAGTGTTACTGCAACATGTTATCTGCGTGACGCAGAATCAGGTACTAATTGTAACTTTAGAGAATGGTGATGAAAGTATGCACCATTATCATGCTCGATAACCATTCGAGCATCTCTATTGTTACGAAATGTAACCACAGCGTCACCATACCTGTTATTGGTAGGTGGCAACAGACGCACGAACCTAATGTCTGCCGTGTAGTTGAAAAAATGCCAAGTGTCTGCCATGTAGTACCTTGTGGCAGATTTCGCACTAACACAGTGCGAGAATGTGCACTTTTACCGGTATATGTAGAACTATTGTCACTAAGATGAGAAACATTCAATCTGCCCATTCCCCTGGGTATGGTATTCTTATAAGATGATGTCTCATAATGTTTGAACGTATTATGAGACCTATTAGTATTCAAGGTAGTAGGTTTACAATATGTCGGATATGACTGCCTGTGGGGCAAAGTTAGAACCTTGCTGACAAATTTACTTGTCTTCATTTTATTGTCCGAGGTCATCCGGATGCCAACACCATTACTCTTGTTAGGAACATCTTTCCCTCTGTTGACAAAGTCAACAGTTTTATTAAGATCAGTAGTAGTCTGATCCTGTCGCCAACATTTATTTTCTGCATTGGCAGTATTATTCTGCCGATGAAAGGTATATCTCCCTCGGAATGATATATTTATTTTCTTGGGTTGTGCTGAGCTGGTCTTAGCACATTGAGCACCCTTAGTATGTCGTACAATAGGTTTATCATATCTAATGTTGGACAATATCTTCTTGTCCAATACCACATTCAGCAGACCATCAACCCTCTTTCTTAATTTAGTACTTTTCAAAGTTAGTATTGCAATTTCTTGCCTCTGCTTTTTATTTAATTTATCCAAGTTAGTAGCTATCTTCCTCTCATTAATAAGTAATGAATCAACTGCATTCAACTTAGTTGAAAGTTCATTAATCTGTTGTTGCATTTTTCTTTCTAGTTCAGAATATTTAATATTTTCATCACTCAGTAATTTATCGAAGGCAATTAATTTCTCATCAGTAACACTCTTAGTTTGATTAAGCAATTGTCTTAATGAACTAACTTCAGACCTTAGTTCACTATTTTCCTCATTGAGTTTATCTTGTTTCATTTTATTATCAGTTAATTCTACCTGATATATTTTCCCTTCTGACATATCACCCTGTAATTTCAAACGAGTAATCTCAGATTTTAGTTCTTGAATCTGAGTCGATTGTTTATGTCAATCCCGACTTAAAGATGCACGTTGCTTTAACATTTCAACATTAAGAATCTTTTCTTCGGCATATAATTCTTTTAATGAGATTACCTCATCCTTTAACTTTTTATTCTGTAGAGTAATAGAATTATAAAATTCCTTATTATGCGCTGTCACCAGCGTCATCTGATTCTTTAGTGAAGAATTTTTAGACTCCATAACTAACAACTTCTTTTCGTACTCTATTTGCAACTGCTGCAGTTCACTAGTAAGGGCCTTCTCATTAAATTGATGTTCTGTTCTTTTATGACCTTCGTGGACATCATCAAATATCGCATGATGTATGTTGTATAAAACTTGATCATGCTCAACATTAATGTAGCGATTCAAAAATATAAGAAGTTTCTCCCGTAGTAAATCTGATAAATCTTTAGCCATTGCCATATGAGGCATGGAATGAAAATTAACCTCAGCAAAATTCTTTAAATGTAATGCAGCTTGACATAAAAATTGATCCATTACATATTTCTCATGTTCTGGGCCATTTAATTCATTATAGAGCCAACCATCCTTATATATCTCCTCCAACACGGAACTCATGTCCACTGGATCCATATCAGAATCCATAGTGACTCACTCACTTAGTCAACTATTAATATTAATTACCAATCTAGATTAATCAATTAATTATATGTGTATACAATAAAGTATGGTCATTCAATATAAACAATCAACTACCTCTCATGTTTCCTTACAGCTAATTGTAAGTTCAGAAATTATCTTCCCTTAATAATTATGAGTATCATCCATCCATAATCATATTATTCAATTATTTATGCCCAATGGCTCATATAGTACCCTGCTTAGACCAATATACTAATTATATCTCCATATGCTTACCAAAATTCCAAGTAAGATTAATTTTATATTTATTTATCAATATTTTACAACATCATGCCCTATGCAACATGGTAAAACAGTAGTGACTTGGACTACAAGTGCAAATAATGCATTCACCTTTTTCATTAAATAATTTTCTAGGGAAAATTAATTGAATGTTTTATATTAATATTATATTCTTATTAAAATTACAGTATAAATTATAAATGAATAAATACAGAAAATACAATAAACAAAAGTGTTACGACACTATTTTACGCCACAATTGACAAATGCAAACATAAAATTGATTATATGAAACAAGCAGAAAATCGGAAGTACGGTCAAGGTTAAACCAAATCTAGGTTAAAGCACGTACACTGAAAACGGTGACGTCACAGGACTCTGTAACTGACAAATATTTAATAATTATAACTAAATGATAGAAAGGTTGAGAATAGACGTAATAGCTTACAAACGAACGACGAAAATAAATAAAACTGAAACTTAGTACAGAAAAATACACCAGATATCACATCACATTACAACTAACACCTAATATTGAATTTTTTTGCAATTACAAGCAGATGGTTCCCAGGTAATTTATTTGGGGATCTCTTGTATCCAAAATTGCAAATATTCAATAAACCTTAGGAACGATCAGAACTGTTGCGGTCAGCCGAAGCGACATAACATCAGTTCTGATTCCCGCCAACCAAACCCGCTAAGTTAAAAAAACAACATATATACATATATAAAAACATATAACATTTTAAAATGGCATCAAGACACGCCTTTGAATAGACAACATGGACTAATTTTGCATACTGCCCAAAAAGGTACTTACCTTCAGAGTAGCGACTAACTCCGGCAGTGTCAACATGCGCCAACGGATTTTCGTGAATGGAATATAGTAATGACAAGTCCTTGATATATGTTGTTGAGGTATTTTGAATCGAATTCCATGTCGTAGACTTGTCGAATGAGTTTTTACAGCCGTTAGTCCTACAGTATTTGTTGCCAAGGTCGTGACGTCATTTGCGCATGCGTATCGAATTGTCAAGTCGATCGAAAGGAGAATTTGAAAATAAGAAAATCTTGATAGTTGAATAGTTCTTTAAAGTGAAATAGATTCACAACCACATACTGGCCGCCAGTTGTTGAAGGGGGTTCTTTGTCGAATCATTATTGAAGGTCACTGATTTAGGTTGTCTTCTAAAGTTAATTAGCATAAAGGGTGACCTCGTCTTGGTTCCTTGTAAACTTCAACTGGTTAGTGGTTTTATTAATATTCTTCATTATAAGAGCGATCGTGCATAAATTAATAATCAATGAATATATATATATATATATATATATATATATATATATATATTATATATATATATATAGTATATATATATATATATATATATATTATATATGTGTGTGACAGCGCCATCTTGAGGTCTGTCGTTCTTGACGCTGGCCCCATCTGGGCAGTCATGTTGTCTATGGGGTTTAGTGCCTTTTGATCACGTTATCTTCAAGCAGATTTATTACAAGGCCATAATAAGCCTACGAATTAGTTGTGTTTTTGCTCTAGTTGTGTAAATCTGTGTTTTCATGCATTCTGGAGCAATAATCGCGTGTGTTATCTGTGTGGCGCAGATTAATGCGCGTAAGCGCGCAGTAAATTGAGTGGTTAGGCCAGGGCCTATAAAAGGGGTAGCAAGTGGCGAAACTGGGATTGTTGAGACAGCCGCCCAGTAAGAACAGACGAAGAAGACACACAAGAGCCAAGCTGTAAATGCCTTGAGCACGTGAGTTAATTTAAATTAGCATTAGTTTTCTAGGATTCTGAAATTATATCGATGTGGCTATTTTAATGTTCAATGGAATAAATAGATAGATAGATAGATGTGAAAGTTTAAGAGCGATTATTTCATTCTTCAGAAAGGCAGACATAGTGTGAGGCTATTTCACTGCGAAATTTAGATAAGATTAACAATCGCAAGATAGCAACCTCGTGGTGATAAAAGGCGGTGATAGCGAGTCTGAGCAAACACGCTCCGCGTGTTAAACCTATAATATGTTATGCCGAGCGACACGCGGTGTATTTAGTTCCAGTTTTTGGTTAAAGCCAAGAATATTATTCTTTAATGTAAGAGTAATTTTTATTTTATCCTTTAATGTAAAAGTAATTTAGTGTATTTCACGATTATTGATTATTCTACTGTTTATCTTTAGTGGTTACTTAGAAGGGAGAATAGTCATTTAGATTTCTGGTGCGTAAGGCAAGTTGAGACAGGTGTTTCTCTGTTTGCTCCCGGTGGAGCATGGAAACACCAATGCGGCTGGTGTCCACCACAAGTCAACAGAAGCATTTTTATGCTGTTACAGTGGTTGTTCCTGTAATAATGTGTTTCATGTGATGAGTTCCCAATCTCGTCAGGGGTCACATATGACACGTTTGTGGCCAGGCGCACCGGTCGTCACTTACGACATGTTCAGAGTGCGGGAACGAGTGTTGATGTGGGTCGGTTGAGAGGTAGTAGTTAATTCTCATTATTGAGATTATTTGTTGTACATGTATTGAAGAATATTATTTTATGTCCAGTTGATTATTATTGTTATGTGAACATGGTTTGTGAGAGCACGTGGGCGTACCAGATGTATATTTCTCTTCTCCGCTCCTGAGGGAGCATGGGGCCACCGGTGTGGTTTACCTCAGCATGGAGCATTCAGATGCTCTTGCAGTAGTGGTTTCGGTAGCAACCTATGTTACCCGGTGCGATTGCCAGCCTCATGCACAACACCATACTAGTCGCATTGGACGACACGCATGAGTGTGTGAGATAGTTGATGATATCAGGTGGGCGCATGTTTTCTTTATGGTAAGTGTTATTATCCATGCTATTAATGTTCACTTAGACATTGTTTTATTTATTGTTTTTCAGACAGTCTATGAACACTGACTGGGTGTTCGTTTGATTGTTCGTGTGATTGTTTGTTGGATTGTTGGTTTGGTGTTCGGTTCTGTTCGGTAGAATTAAATGTTGATCTGCATAAGGCTTTGGGTTGCTTGAATTGTTAAGTCTGCTGCTGAGAGGGTTGCAAGCAACCAATAATTGCAACCCCTGTCAAACGATCCTTTATAAATTTTCTTGGCGCACGGGTCTTGGGTGTGAGGTACCCCTAGCGCCCCTGTCACAAGTGGCGTCGTCGGCAGGATTGACAGACAGCACGCAGTGAAGCAACTCTTCAGCAATCAGAGCAGCAAGATCCGAAACAGTAGAACACCCAGTTCAGTGCAAGGCGAGGGACGGGATCATCCAGTTTGTCAAGATTTCTAGTCAACTCTACTAGCAACAAGATGGCGGCACGCAACACACGCGCTGCTAGTAGAACTGATAACGAAGATGTGGCTGAGGTGGATGACCCTGTGGTAGGGCTGGAGCGTCAACAAGAACGAGTGCAGTACATCGTGGTACCTACTCACAAGAGAGTGCGGTGCTTTGGGGAGCGCACGGGTCCTACGGCTGAGGAATATGTCAGAGAGGTGAGAGCTGCCTGGAGAGTAGGGATGATGAGTAAAGAGGACCAGGCAGATGTTATTTTTGACAGTGTGACCCCAAGTGTCCGTAGGGAGCTGAGGATTCAGGCTGATGACGGTGACCCAGAAGCAATGCTACATTCCATTCTTAGGGTGTATGGGGAGCGTCGGAGCATCCCAGAAGTAATGGCCGCGTTCTACTCTACCCGGCAAGGTGCAAGGGAGTCTCTTTGGGAATTCTCCCATCGCATTCACGAGGTGTTTGAAAGTGTTGTAAGGGCACAAAAGCAGAACAACGTCACTCCCTTGGCGCCATCCTTTCTTCGTGACCAGTTTGCTGCTTGTCTGAGAGATGACCTACTAAGAAAGTTTGCAAAGGAAATGATCATCAAGGAGCCTACAACATCGTTCACGTCGGTGAGGGACTATGCCCTACGGTTTTTGGAGACTGAACCCACTTCTGGGGCTGGTGTCGCCAATGTCGAAGCAGTTTTGGGGGCTTGTGTTGCCAGCGTTGAAGTGGTAAAGAACAGAGACTGTGTCAGATACGCATCGCATTAAACGCAGAAAGTAGAGCGGCTGAGAGCACAGGTGGCTCAATTAGAGGCTAAAATTGATGCGATGACTCAGAGCAGGGGAGACGTACCAGGACAGTTCGTTGTTTTTAGATGCAGAGATCTAGGCCACGTACAGAATCGATGTCCACAAAGCATTAAACTAGACCCCTCTGCAGCTGGGAGTCAGGTTACAGAAGGGAGCAGAATGACTCAAAGAATAAAGATGGTTGGTGGGTCGACCGGAGTGTGGGGCGCTTATTGCAGGGAAGAAAGTCAAAGGCGGCCAGGGATGTAAGGGTAGCAGGAGGCGACCCAGGGCACCAAGGAAGCCTAGGAAAATAAGATGCTTCAACTGTGGAGACCTTTCGAACCACATGGCAGCCAAGTGTCCCCAGGGCCCGCTTCCTAAGCGATGTTTCCATTGTAAGTCCCCGGACCATTTGATATCGGTTTTGCCCATCAAAGAGCGCCCTCTCTAAGCGTACCAACACATCTACATTGCCGTCACAGTGCAAGCCAAGAGATGGCCGTGGCAACTGTCACCATAAGGTCGCCTGGAAAAGTGGTCGGCATTTAGAGGGAGGAGACTCATCTAAAACTCGTTTGAAGGACACGTTTCCAGGCTACGAGGGGCGCACGTAAGAGCAGAGCCACCGTTGCAGAGTTTTGCAGCAGTCCGGGAAAGAGAGATGTGACAAGCTGTCGTGTTCTACTCCAACTACAGGTCGGAGAATTGGTGAAGAAGAGAATGCACGACGCTGAGAGATCCGAGATTCGTGTGTATATGTGGTCAGAAGACGAGTACGTTGTAGTTCGTGCTCCCACAATGACAGGGGGTCCATATATCATCCAACGAATGGACAGAGCGAGTCCGAGCATTAGAGTAACCAGCAATGACCTGAGACGAAGTGAAGGAAAAGGTGATCCTCCAGATTTGGAGAATACGACTGAAGCGCCTGATTTAGTGCAGTTGTCGGGAATATGTGACAGCGCCATCTTGAGGTCTGTCGTTCTCGGCGATGGCCCCATCTGGGCAGTCATGTTGTCTATGTGGTTTAGTGCCTTTTGATCACGTTATCTTCAAGCAGATTTATTACAAGGCCATAATAAGCCTACGAATTAGTTGTGTTTTTGCTCTAGTTGTGTAAATCTGTGTTTTCATGCATTCTGGAGCAATAATCGCGTGTGTTATCTGTGTGGCGCAGATTAATGCGCGTAAGCGCGCAGTAAATTGAGTGGTTAGGCCAGGGCCTATAAAAGGGGTAGCAAGTGGCGAAACTGGGATTGTTGAGACAGCCGCCCAGTAAGAACAGACGAAGAAGACACACAAGAGCCAAGCTGTAAATGCCTTGAGCACGTGAGTTAATTTAAATTAGCATTAGTTTTCTAGGATTCTGAAATTATATCGATGTGGCTATTTTTAATGTTTAATGGAATAATAGATAGATAGATTAGATGTGAAAGTTTAAGAGATCGATTATTTTCATTCTTCAGAAAGGCAGACATAGTGTGAGGCTATTTCACTGCGAAATTTAGATAAGATTAACAATCGCAAGATAGCAACCTCGTGGTGATAAAAGGCGGTGATAGCGAGTCTGAGCAAACACGCTCCGCGTGTTGAACCTATAATATGTTATGCCGAGCGACACGCGGAGTATTTAGTCCCAGTTTTTGGCTAAAGCCAAGAATATTATTCTATCCTGTAAGAGTAATTTTACGCTATCCGTTAATGTAAACGTAATTACGTGTCTTTCACGATTATTGATTAGTCTACTGTTTAGCTTTAGTGGTTGCTTAGAAGGGAGAATAGTCATTTAGATTTTTGGTGCGTAAGGCAAGTTGAGGACAGGTGTTTCTCTGTTTCTCTGGTTTGCTCCCGGTGGAGCATGGAAACACCAATGCGGCTGGTGTCCACCACAAGTCAACTGAAGCATTTTTAGGCTGTTACAGTGGTTGTTCCTGTAATAATGTGTTTCATGTGATGAGTTCCCAATCTCGTCAGGGGTCACATATGACACGTTTGTGGCCCGGCGCACCGGTCGTCACTTACGACATGTTCAGAGTGCGGGAACGAGTGTTGATGTGGGTCGGTTGAGAGGTAGTAGTTAATTCTCATTATTGAGATTATTTGTTGTACATGTATTGAAGAATATTATTTTATGTCGCGTTGATTATTCTTGTTGTGTGACCCATGGTTTGTGAGAGCACGTGGGCGCACCAGATGTATATTTCTCTTCTCCGCTCCTGAGGGAGCATGGGGCCACCGGTGTGGTTTACCTCAGCATGGAGCATTCAGATGCTTTTGCAGTAGTGGTTTCGGTAGCAACCTATATTACCCGGTGCGATTGCCAGCCTCATGCACAACACCATACTAGTCGCATTGGACGACACGCATGAGTGTGTGAGATAGTTGATGATATCAGGTGGGCGCATGTTTTCTTTATGGTAAGTGTTATTATCCATGCTATTGATGTTCACTTAGACATTGTTTTATTTATTGTTTTTCAGACAGACTATGAACACTGACTGGGTGTTCGTTTGATTGTTTGTTGCATTGTTCGTTTGGTGTTCGGTTGTGTTCGGTAGAATTAAATGTTGATCTGCATAAGGCTTTGGATTGCTTGAATTGTTAAGTCTGCTGCTGAGAGGGTTGCAAGCAACCAATAATTGCAACCCCTGTCAAACGATCCTTTATAAATTTTCTTAGTGCCCGGGTCTGGGGTGTGAGGCACCCCCTAGCGCCCCTGTCACACACATATATATATATATATTATATATATATATATATATATATATATATATATATATATATATATATATATATATATATATATATATATGTGGCTTAATATCTGCGCCAACTTCAACTTGATCGATTTGATAAGTCCTTGGGTTCTGAGTCCAATTAATACAATTTTAATACGATACATGAAGACAGCATAGTTACGGCATTTCAGACATTTTATCATAGTTCAAACACAATATTACCGTCATTTCCAATTAATTAGTTGTCGTAAGAACATCATGGGCTGTGTACGTGCACTGCTGCTATGCAGACAGTCAGAAATGATACCCATTAGTTTGGCGAATATAGCTCATAAAAAAATGATCAACAATCCTTCCATAATGGTTCTCCAACAACCATAAAATTCCATCAATTCATTATAATAATATGGATTGAACCTCTGTCCTCATCTCAATATAAAATTCGGCCAATATGAAGCCTAATACTAGAAGGAATAAAAACACGTCTTCATGGCTTGACGGTCAGAATAAAAAGAGTGAACTACTATAGTCACCAAGCGTGACCATATCAATGCTACCACGTCACAATCGAACCATGCGATTTGTGTTCACTAAAAAACCATGAAGCATAAAAGTATTCTATATTAAAAATCTCTCAACCTCAAAATGCGTACTCCAAACGCGCTGCCAACTGTAGCAGACGACATCGTTAAAACATGTCGTAAATAAAGTACAGCAAAATTTAACTTGAAGAAACTCCAAGATAAAATGTGAAATAACACACATATCATGGTAGCATTCTAAACACAGTTAGAGGGACAGACAATAACTTCAAAATCAGAATACAGAAAGCCAGAGGAACTTTCACTGCATTGGACAATATATGGTGATCAAGAGAAATCAGGTGCAATAAAAAAAAAATAAGAAGAATCTTCTGATCAAATGTCAAGTCGGTCCTATTGTATGGGTCTGAAACATGGTGAACAACAAAAAATAAAAAACTAAAAAAAACTACAGGCTTTCATAAAAAGGTGCCTGAGTAGAATAGAAGGATTCGTCTTCGTCGCCGTTCGCTCTCAAATAACCATATATCTCTTTTTCATAAGGCTGGCAGTTTCTCCCTCAACTAGGCTAGAGAAGTCCACGCTGCGACATTGCTCCTCTCAAGGAGCCGATAGTTTTGAAGTACATATCTTACTGTTTGTTTTTTCTGCCCACATGGACACATATCTGTCCAATTTTTAGCATGGTGTACAGATGGTATCTGAGTGTGCAATGGCCGATGTTCAGTCTGAAAGTTATCACTTGATCTTTTAATGGTAATATACAATATGGTTCTGCATTACTGGATTCTGGATGTTCCTTCTGCAATTTTTCTCTAAAGTTGTTTCTGTTTATTACTTTTATCTCTTCATACATAGCACTGTTTTCTGTTTGGGTTTTCTTTGCACCATCGTTGGCAAGTTTATCTGCCTTCTTATTTCCTTATATCTTGCAGTGGGCGAGGATCCACTTTACTTTCCCTTCAGATAAATTCATTCATAGCTGGTTTTCATTAGTGTTTCTACCAGGCTGTCTAATTCATTGTTTGTATTGTTCCCGAGAGCAGTGAAGACTGACAGAGAGTCTGCGAGGACTACTATCGTGTGTCTAGCAAGATCAGAATTTTTCATGAAAGTAATTGTAGCTTTTTGTAGCTTCTGCCTCCGCTTTAAAGTTATTTGATAATTTTCCAGTGGCCGTGGAGATATGTATTTCCTGTCCATTCTTTAATTTTATGTATAGACCCCTGCTTCATTTTTTTGGTAGCGTTGGTTGCCGATCAACCTGTATATATGTTCGTCCATTCTGTGGTAGGGTACATCTCCCTGATTCATTCCACAGCTAAGTGTTTCCGCTCTACCTTTTTTTTTTAGAATAAAGTTTTGCCTCGTTTTAGCGAGGCGCGTCCCGTTCAACCTAGTCGGTTATATTAGGGCGCATGTCCAAATAGACCCTTAGGTCTGAGGTTTTTACTCTATTTGATTGTAACACAGTGGTTAGTGTACTGGCTTCCTAGCTCGGTGGTCCATGGTTCGATCCCCAGTTGAGGTGGGATTTTGTAGACCGCAAACGGCTCCGAGGTCGGCCCAGTCTCATGAATTGGGTACCAGAGCAACTTCGGGAAGGTTAAGGCCGCCGGCTGGTGCTGACCACATCATCCCTACTGTGCCGATGGTCGAGAAAATATCGGCCTAACGCCATATTCCCAATATGCCTCAATAGGCGTGTAACGGGATCCTTTACCTTTATCTCTATTTGATTGCCTGCCTTCATCACTTCTGGCATGTTGTGGGCTAAATGCTGTCATAGCAGGGAGTGGAATTGGGGATGAAGATGGAAGGATAAAAATGCACAACAAGATCACCAATGTGGAACTGATGACAAGAACCAGACTATAGCCAGAGGAACAAGAGATGAGAAGATGACGATGGCGATGGGTAGGAAAACACTGATGAAATTTGTCCGTGTGATCCAATAAGATATAGATACTCTTAACATATCCACGACTAAACCCTATGAAATGTGTAAACGGACGTTAGCGACACATTCTGAAAACACAACTATCTCGGCTGGCTACATCACAGAGAACTCGCAACACAGACATTACGGCCGGCTACACCAAACGGACTTCCTCGTTGTTGTGCACGAGCACACACGTCATAATTATTACGCGTAACGACGCGCTAAGCAACGTCCTGTTTAGCACCACAAAGTTCCAAAATAATGGACGCTTTGTGGTGTGCAACGGTTTTCAGAATAAGGATGGTCAAAGAATTCCAAGCCAACCTGCCTGGAACATCACGGCGACAGTCCAAGTCAGAATAATATTTAATTTCTAATCAGTCGTCGTTATAAATATTCTTCTTCTTCTTCTTCTTCGATCATTAGCCATCGGCCGTCAAAGCAGTCAGTGGCCATCACGCCTAGTGGCGTCTTGTAGGGCAACAACAAATTGATTCCACTTTGCACGGTCGGTGGCCATCCTTCGTACAGTGCCCCAACTCTGGTTCATTCTTTGCATCTCAGCCTCCACAGTCCTCCGCCAAGTTGTTTTTGGTCGGCCTCTCTTTCGCTTTCCTTCAGGGGTCCAAAGCATAGCTGTTCTTGTGATGGCATCGGGGTCTCTTCTGAGGACATGACCAACCCAGCTCCAGCGTCTGCCAGCTATGATGGTATGCATGTCCTCTTGCTTGCTACGAGTAAGCAGATCTTGGTTGGTGATGGTATTCGGCCAAAAGATTCGGTGAATTTTTCTTAGGCATGTTGTGTGAAAAGAGGACAATTTTGACATTTCCTTCTCTGTGACTCTCCAGCATTCCGCACCATAGAGAAGCACAGAAAGCACGCAACTCTGGTATAATCTTAATTTTGTGCTTGTGCTGTATTGGGAGGACTTCCAGATGTTATTTAGGCTAAAGAAGGCTGTTCTTGCCTTATTCATTCTGATGTTGATGTCTTTGCCTGCCCCACCGTCTGGTGTTACTATGCTTCCTAGGTATGTGAAGGTATCTGTCTGTACCAGTTGCTGATTCCTTCCTGATATGGGCTCAGGGTTGCTCACATTGAGCGTCATGACCTCAGACTTCTTTAAATTGATGTTCAAGCCCACCTGCTGGCTAAATTTATTGAGTCTATCCGTTTTTTCCTGGATGTGTTGATGTGAATGTGCCAGCAGTGCAATGTCATCTGCATATTCCAGATCTTCCAATGTTGAAAATGTAGTCCATCTTATTCCTCTTGGACTGCCCTCTGTTGTCTGGCGCATCACCCAGTCTATGACTGTTAAAAATAGAGTGGTTGATAAGGGGCATCCCTGTCGTACTCCTGTCTTCACCTCGAAGGTTAGGTTGCTCTGCCCAACACTACACGTAAAGTTGGCATAGAGGCTTTTTATTATTGACACTATGCAGCTTGGAATTCCATAAGCCCTCAGTATTTTCCATAAACTGTCCCTATGTATGCTGTCAAAAGCCTTTTCAAAATCAACAAAATTTATGTAAAGCTGTCTTTGCCATTCTGAGCACTGCTCTATAATGTTCCTGAGAGTGAATATATGGTCTACACATCTTCTGTTCTTTCTAAATCCTGCTTGTTCTTTCCTCAGTTTGTAGTCTACTGCCTTTGAAATTCTCTGTATAATTATCCTGCCTAGTATTTTGCTGGGAACTGAGAGAAGAGTGATTCCTCTCCAATTATTGCAGTCTGAAAGATCTCCCTTCTTGGGCAATTTGACAATTATTCCTTTGTTCCACTCTGATGGTGTTGTCCCCGTTTTTTTCACACTTGTGCAAATAGTGGTTCTAATAGTTCTGCTGCTAGCTCAGGGTCTGTCTTAAATAGCTCTGCATTTAAGTTATCATGGCCCGGAGCTTTGCCGTTCTTTAACCCTTTGATTGCTGTGATGATTTCTTCTTGTCGTGGAATGTCTGTATTTACATCTAGATCGTTTTCAGCCTCAGGAACATTCAATTGTGTCTCTGGTATTTTCTTGTTCAGAGTTTCTCTGAAGTGCTCTGCCCATCTTGTTTCCTGTCCCTCTGCTGTCTTGTTGAGATTTCCTTGCTTATCTCTTACTAATGTAATATTGTTTGCACCTTGTTTTCCGCTGATGAATTTAGTTATTTTGTATACTGTGCTTTGTTCATTTCTCAGTGCTGCCTCTTCTGCCTGTTTTGCAAGATCGTCTAGGAAATTCCTTTTGTTGGCTCGGGTTTGGCGTTTAACTTCCCTGTCCAGTTGACTGTACTGTTCGCTATATAGTTGCTTTAACCTGGGGGACTTCGCTTCTGTTTTCTTTCTTTTCATTTCCTTTCTCATCTTTATGGTGTATAGTGTTTCTGGTGTTATCCAGTCTTGCTTCTTCCTTTCCTGGAATCCTAAGCATGATTTGCTACTTTCCTTATATATTGTTGAAATGGTGTTAAATTTCTGGTCTATATCATCAGTCAATGTCTTTTCCTGGCTTTTGGCAAATTGATATCGTTTCTTAATGTCGGCCGCAAACGCTTTTCTGGTAAGGGGGTCCTTCAATTTGCTGATGTCAAACCTTTTCTGTGTAGTTACAGTTGGTCCAGCCCTTCTTAGTTTCACTTTCAGTTTTGCTACTACTAAATGGTGATCGCTTCCCACATCTGCACCTCTTCTTACCTACACATCTTGTAATGCATGTCTCCATCTACCGTTAACCATGATGTGGTCTATCTGGTTTCTGTCCCGACCATTTGGTGATTCTCATGTTAACTTGTGAATTTCCTTATGTGGGAAAAGTGTTCCTCCAATGACCAGGTTGTTAATGCTACAGAAACTTATTAGCTTATCCCCATTATAAATATTAATGTCCAATAAATACAGTAAGTATAAATCTAATAAGGAAATAAGAAGTTCCAATAATAAACAGTGCTCTTAAAACTTGGTCCACGATGTACTGTGTACATGACCCGAAGAAGTGAGTCACGAATAAAGTTCATCATAAATGCCAAGCTGATCATGTTACGTCATTAAATCAGTTACCAATACATACGGACAATGTATCAGTCAACACGTTCGTCTTGCCATCAGTGGGTAGAACCGAGTTGTTGTAGGCCTATAAGTGTATAGCATATCGGGTGACTCGTTGATTGGGAAACTTTACAGTCTGAATGAATGTCAGAGACTTCTGGTCCGTCTGAATCTAGTACCCAATAAATATCGATTACGTTAAACTCCATACCAGCGTCAGTAACTCTTGCTCAATGGAGTACTTTGATTCAGTTGAGCTGAGCTTCCTGCAAACGTATAAAACCATGTGAAGAGATTCATAAATAAACTGCATCAAGCAGCCTGTCACAAAAACGGGTTGTTCAAGTACTTTTGTGGTGATAATGAGATAATAGCTTCCGCCGATCCATCCCCGTCTAATTGCTGAAATAATCTGTCAAGCTAGTCAATATTAGCGGAAAGCACCAAGTCAGGAAATGAGAAGAGGTCATGAGATGGAATTTTAAAATGTAATATTTTAAAACACACGGGGGAGAATTAAATTGAACACCCCTACCCATATAGTTCAGAGCTTACGATTGGCGTGATTTGAGAGACGGGATACACAATTGTTTTCAATGGAAAATTCGTCGGAAGTACAATCTGGGATTTGAACTTAGAATGAGAGATATAACCTAGTCAAAAAATCAGACTGTATCACAAAGTCAAATTAGCAACTCCCAGGAGCCAGAGAAACATAGGACTAAGAATTGCAAAATTATAAGTGGCAGATCGAAAGTATTTGTGCAACTTTCAAACTTAAAAGTAAACACGCATTTATAAATACAAAGACTGCAAACTTAAGGGACATTCATAAAACACTACTGCAAGCGCTGGTTGGCTGTTTTATGCTAATTCGCTAAGAAAAGCAAAAGCAGCAACAACCCCACCCCATCGAGGCCAGCTACTTGACGTGGAGATGGGCTCAAGTACAGCCATCAGCGGTTGAAAAACCAAGACTGGCCAGGCCCTCCTACACTCGACCAAGACCACAGTCTGCCCTAGCAAGTCAAGGTGCTGAAGACGGAGTCAACCTGCCAAGAGGCACACCACCGCAATCAGGATGCCACGCACACGCGCTATGGAAGTATGCCTATATCTGCAAAACGTTATGGCACTCGCCCTGTGACGGACACCCAGGCAGGCGCAGTGCCGGGCCCTCTGCCTCGGAAGGGCCCAACCCCTAATACTGGGGTCCTTCTCAATTGCCTTGTGGAGCCACGAGGCATGAGAATAGAGCTACTGGCCAAGCAAAGAAAAGATCATTTAAAATAATGCACTGGAATGCTGAAGGCGTCAATAGTAAAAAAGACGGCTACAGCAAAAAAATTAGAGCTCGAAAATATCTTCAATGAAGAGCAAGTAAATGTATGTTGCTTGCAAGAAAGCCACCTCAACAAGGACATAGCCTTCAAAATCAGAGGCTACCAGTGCTACCGATCTGACCGAATAGACAGGCGAAAGGGTGGAATACTGACACTTGTGAGGAATAACATCAGTGCATGTCAGATTGAAACATATATGGAGGGGGCGGAATACCAGATGCTTCATCTCAGGACAGAAAGTTCAGAATTCCACCTGCTCAACTACTACTGTCCGAGCGACCGCCCACTGGCAGTAGATACAATCCCAGGAAAAGAAAGACTGATTGTATGCGGAGACTTCAACAGCCACTCACAGAGCTGGGGCTATGATCACATGGACAGGAGAGGTGAGGAGCTTGAAAACTGGCAGGATGACAATGGGCTTATCCTGATTAACCAGCCAATCGACCCACCAACCTTCTACTCGAGATCATGGCACACCACCTCTATACCAGACCTGGCATTCCAATCCCCCGGGCTGGAGTGGAACACCACACGCGTTGTAGGGAAACAACTTGGAGGCAGCGACCACCGGCCAGTCTTCCTAATTGTGGAAAATAAACTTGTCAAGGAGAGCAGCACTCTCTCTAGGTGGAACTACAAGAAGGCAGACTGGACAATGTACCAGCATCGTACTAGTATACTGGGTAGAGATCTGACTGTAGACAAAGACATCAATAAGCTAGTCGATGAATTCAGCAGATGCATATTACTGGCTGCTCGTGAAACAATACCTAGAGGGGCTCGTAAGCACTACAAACCATACTGAAATAGTGAACTAGAGCAGCTGCACAACGACGTGGAAACATCTCGAAAGCAGGCAGAGACCAGTCCATGCCAAGAACCCCACAATAACTACCAACAAGCTAAGGCCAAATGTCAAAGGGCCAAGTTGCAGGCCAGGCGAAGAAGCTGGAAGGAGAAAACAGAGTCCTTGAACTTCGAAAGAGATACAAAGAAACTGTGGAAGCTGGTAAAACAACTTAACGATGAAGGTTCAGGGAGAAACTCAAGGATTGCTCTGTACAATAATGGAAACATCCTCATGGGAAAACAGGCAGCTGATCACTTTGCAGACTCCTTTGCTAAAGACAACAACATCGAAGTTAGCCCAGAGAAGCAACAGGAGACTCGTGAGAAACAACAATGTGCAGGACGAGATGGAACCATACCTGAAGTTATGGAGGCACCAATCACATTCAGAGAACTGGAGCTTGCAATATCCAAATTGAAAATGAGAAAGTCGCCAGGAGTTGATGGAGTGTCCAATGAAATGATTAAGAACTTGGGAACCGCAGCAAAAACAAAGCTGCTGCAGATCTTCAATATCTGTTGGAACTCAGGCAGAGTTCCACAGACCTGGAGGGAAGCAATCATGATACCACTCCTAAAACCAGGAAAAGACAGTTCCACTGCCTCCAAAAACAGACCAATCAGCCTTACAAGCTGCCTCTGCAAAACAATGGAACGTATCATCTACCTCAGGCTGCAGTGGTAGCTTGAAAGTGAAAACCTTCTTGTACCACAGCAGGCGGGCTTTAGGCAGTGTTATTCTACCGAAGATCAGGCAACTTACCTTTCCCGAGAGATTGCGGATGCGTTCCTAGATAAGAAACTGGTACTGGCAGCATGGATAGATCTAAGGAAAGCATTTGACAAGGTTTGGAAAGAAGGGCTTCTGAAGAAACTGAGAAACTGTAGAGTGAATGGTAAGATGTACAAATGGGTGAAAGCATACTTGCATAACAGAACAGCCCGAGTACAACTAGATGGCCTCAAGAGTAAGAAAATTCTACTGCGTCATGGCGTCCCTCAGGGAGGGGTTCTGTCCCCCACACTTTTCCTAGTCTACATCAACGACCTGGTTGCTGAACTACCGCATGGAATGAAAGTGGCAATGTACGCAGATGACCTAGTAATATGGTGCACAGATGAGCATGCAACAGCGGCCACCAAACTGCTACAAAGAGCTATAGATGCCTTAACCTCATGGGCAAATAGATGGTGTGTCAGCATCAATACAGACAAGTGCAGCACTATGCTCTTCATCCTCTCTCCCAAACAAAAAGCTGGTGTCATCAAGATAAACGAAGAACTCATGAGAAGATAAACAACCCACCTATCTCGGAGTTACATTCGATGATAGGCTGACATGGAAGCAGCACATCAACAAGGCAGCAACAAAGGCCAGGAGGAAGTTAGCCATCCTGAGAAAACTAAGTGGAACCACAAGGGGAGCCAGCGGGAAAATACTTAGTAAAGTTTACCAGCAGGGCATACGACCACACCTGGAATATGGGTCAGCTGCGTGGTGTCCAGCATCAAACACCAAATTACATGAGCTAGATAAGGTGCAAAACCAGGCACTTAGGGTAATCACGGGGGCAATGAAATCAACGCCTATAGTGGAGATGGAGAAAATGGGTAGGATACAAGCCCTGAGAGAACGCAGAGACACGAAAGTGCTTACACAGGCAGAAAAGTTCCTCTGTATGCCGAGCCATTCAATGAAGGACAGATTGCAAAACCTAGCAATGGGGCGACTGAAAAGAAGCAGCTTTATCAACCAGACCAAGCCATTTTGTAGACAAACCTCAGACCTGCCTGAAGTTAACAGCCCCCTAAAGTCTGTGCCAGAACAAACCCCTTGGAGAGAGGAGCCTGGACTACCAGTACACATCCAGACAAAAGTGAAAGGAATATTCGACAGGGATGAACAGAACAGCGTGCAACGTAGGACAGTCACTCAGTTTTCTGGATGATGAATACCCACAGGACCTCTGGGTCCGAGTATACACGGATGGGTCAGCACAGAATGCAGTAAAGAATGGAGGAGCAGGAGTGTACATAGAATACCCATACAACACTAGGGATACGGTTAGAGTACCAACGGGGAAATTCTGTAACAACTATGATGCAGAATTCCAGGCAATCAAGGTAGCAACTGAGAAACTATTGAACACCAATCTCGGTCCACAGCTTGTAGTATTCCTGACAGATGCAAGATCAGCACTCCAAGCACTTCAGTCCAGAAAACTGCCAGGTATACAAGTCCTACTTTCTGAACTGTGCAACCAGCGCAGGGTTGCCATGCAGTGGATACCGTCTCATTGTGGTATACCAGGAAACGAGAGAGCAGACGGACTGGCTAAAGAAGGTGCTGCTGGCGAGCAACCAGATGTACCAGTTACGTACCATCAGAAGAAAAAAGATGATCAAATCAATCAGAAAGCCACCAACACCAACACAGGATGACTACCAAGTTATGAACAGATCAGAACAAATTGTCATTCTGCGCCTCAGAACAGGACACAACCGCCTCCGCAGCCACATGTATACAACATTCAAGATTGGCAATTCAGACATGTGTACATGTGGACAGGCACCCCAGACTGCGGAGCACGTACTTCAAGATCGCCCTGAATATGATATATTGAGGCAAACCCACTGGCCCAGAGAAACAACACTGGAAGCAAAACTATACGGACCTCTGTATGAACTACAAAAGACAGTGAAGTTTATACAAGAAACAACATTGCAGATATAGACAATATATTTCAAGCGAACGAAAGAAGAAGAAGAAGCAACAACCACAGACTCTGAATGGAGCGGTGATGAGTAATGATTACATCACATTTGCCTCGAGTGTATAGTATCATTTTTGTGAGAAATATGCCCCTTGTTAATTGTAATTCAGGCAAATCATTGCACTTCGCACTTTCCAAGCACATATTTTCCTCATTTTAAAATCCAAAAGAATATTAATGATTTCTAATCATCTTCACTGAGTTAAGCTGTGTATTTTCAAAAATAATTTAATTATTCAGAGAGGCTAACGTTCGTGGGTGAACAGCGAGATAATGCGCCTTTTACTCTTCCAACCAAGTGTACTTGGCAGGGGCATTTGTTCTTTTTATGTTTGTGAAAGAGCGTGGATTTGTTTCAAAGAATGTTTCCCTGAAAACGTGTGTCTAAGCAAAAACTGTCAAGTTTTCATGATTTGTTCCTCGGGTGAGGGCAACATAGAACTGGCTGTGTCCGAAAACAGGTTCAGGAAGGAAAACTCCTATGTGATCAAAAGATTTTCCCTGCGCCTTATTGATCGTCATTTCAAATGCTAAAATAACTGGGAATTGACGACGTCGCATCCTAAATGTCATACTGCGCTCGCTCGGTTCTAGTTCAATGCGAGGAATTAAAACTCGTTCTCCCTTATTACTGCCAGTGATAATTTCCCCATCAATCGAATTCCGATGCAAGTCAGCTCGTTTTGCAGCCATACTATCATTTTGACCCATAATTATAAGTCTGCAATAGTTTAAAATAAAATGTTGTCTTGAAGAAACAATCAAAAACTTACATTTTAAGGTTATTTTTAACAAAATGATGAGTTAAATAATTTTCCGGAATGAAACTGGGTTCTACACCGACTTTTCATCGTTACTATTTTCGGGAGAGTACACATAAGAGAAACAACATAATTAAAGCGTAATTTTCAACGACAGTTGCATCCCTTAGATGTGACCGACGTACAAACGGCGATAATTATGGATATATATATATATATATATATATATATATATATATATATATATATATATATATATATATATATATATATATATATATATATATATATATATATATATATATATATATATATATATATATATATATATATGTTAAGAACAGAACTGGTTTAAGGGGAGAAACCTAAGAATGTTAGTAGACAAGTTAGATTCTGAGTTGGAGCACTTGTTTGCTTGTTAGCTATTGAATTGTTTTGAAAATATCTCGTGGTAGTTTCGAGATATAGATTACAGATAGCGTGGAAAAACGCTGATCATCTCAAGTAGTGAGATATATTTATTCTGTATTGTTTTGAGCGGAGTGAGAATAGCTCGCTGCTAGCCCGCAGATGATTGATTGACTGAGTTGTGTGAACAGTGAGGAAGTCTCGTAACTGTGTTTGAGCGGGACGAGTGTGTGATTCGAATAGAGTGTTCTGGGCGTTTGACCGGGTAGGTCAAGACAGTGTTTTTGGGAAGTGTGAAATGCCTGCGCAGTGCTGAAGTTAAAATGTCGACTGATTTTTCGCTGTGGGTACAGCGTAGAATAAAACTGCAGTGTGGATTATTGTGAAAATGTTTAACGGCCATTATTTCCTGTGAGAGGATAGTAGTTGAAGATTTTGTGTAGGCCATTTTGATAACTGCAGTGTGCAGCCTTAAAGGCCATTGTTTTCCTGTGAGTGAATTACTTAAAGGCCATTGATTTCCTGGGTGAGGATAG
Organism: Oreohelix idahoensis; assembly: GCA_024509875.1. Classification (NCBI taxonomy): domain Eukaryota; kingdom Metazoa; phylum Mollusca; class Gastropoda; order Stylommatophora; family Oreohelicidae; genus Oreohelix; species Oreohelix idahoensis. The sequence continues at coordinate 3,661 of JAMPIV010008862.1, read as the reverse complement.
TTGTTGATGATTTATATAAAGGCCATGATCTCCTGTGAGAGGATCGTTATTGATGATACTTTAAAGCGCTGATGAATATATATATAGGCCATTATTTCCTGTGTGAGGATAGTTGTTGATGAATTATATAAAGGCCATTGTTTCCTGTGAGAGGATAGTTGTTGAGGAAGAGATAGCGTTGAGTTATTGATGATACTTTATAGTGCTGATATCATTGTAACTGCCGAGTGTGCAGTCCTTATAGTGTTAAGATATATCTCGTGTTGTGCTGTGAACTGTATCCTGACTATGTGCATTTTATATCAATGTGTTGTGACGTGAATAAACCAGTATTAAATGTCACCAGTCGTTTACAACCATCCATGACGCTTGTGTACGTACATGTGGTGTAAACGACTAAACCAACACACGCACTCAATATTCCAGACGTGACAGTAGTAACACATATTTAGGAATAGCCCTGTGTGGGCGTGGCCTGTAATACCGAACCCTTTAGCAACGTATCTCTATATTTAGCCTGAGTGGCGTTAGTATAAAAGAGGCAGACATCACATATGAGAGTTGTACCAGTGTGCCCCAAGAAACTCTTGTGAAGTATCGAATGAGTGTTACAGTAATAATCGGACAGTAACCAGTGGGTGGCCAGTGTGGGGTATCAAAAAGTGGGTGGTATCAGTTGGTGGTTTCCAGTAATTATAGGACCGGATACTCATGCCAAATTCGCAATTAAAGGAATTTATTACTCAGGATTATGAGATGTCATGATATACAGTGGCGTCTGTATACAAGTTCAAGTATATAGTGGCGGATACCCAAATAAGGTCAATCCTTCTACAAATGTGCCGCAGTACAAGAGTGGCAATGTTACCTTTTCCAGTCCTAGAGTACCAGTTCAAGTAAACGTCAGGCAGTATGAACGAGCGGTATACCTCCTTTCAACGAAATTGACAGACGGTGACCCATTTCCTGTTTTCCTGTGCGGTGTGCGAGCACGTAGCGTGTTGAATCAAGACCTGAGGGGAAAGGTGTCAAGTTCCAATGTCTTTCTGTGGTTGATTGTTTTACCATTGAACTTTGTGATATCAAGGGTGTTAGCGGAAAGGAACGGGATTGTTTTCATTCAAGATAAGTGGTTTTCTGTTGTGTGAACTGTGTCGCCTTATCCATGTCAACGAGCCTTCCTCTGCTTTTCATTACCTATTCTGTTGATAACTGTTGTTTTTGTTGTCTAGGTATATACTGACAACTTTATTAGGATTTAATGCATAAGTATTGATGGTTGTATGATATATGTTGACTTCCCTCATATGGAAGAGGAATTGGGGATACAAAGTTAATAAATAATTGCAATTTCAGGTATAGATACTTAACTGGGTGAAATGGAAAGGTAATTGTCAGAACTTCTTGAAACATAAACTTGCGATATTAACAATTATACTGGTATAGATATATGGTTGACAGGGTGATTGAATCACCATGGATTTTGATGATAATCCAGATGATATGAGGCCTATATTAGAATATTTAGCGGAAGTAGCTGAATATGTTGAGGGATTACAAGGCCCAGCACTTGATAGATACGTGCTGGATGGGTTTTTGTTTAATGCGGTAGCAGCCATAAAATTTTTTACTGACGAAAACCCTCATTCAAATCCTGAAATGATCATGGCTAGAGATTTGGCGGTGTTGTTAGAATGCCTACGTCCGATGGTGTACGATTATACTCGGGCTAGACACAATTATATGCATAAGATTGTACACAATATGATCGGCAACAACATGCAGGAGGATAACAAAAAGAAATTAGAAGAGGAGGAGCGGATGAAGAAAAACAAACAGATTGCTCTAAAGGAAAGAGCTAATTTTTTGCAAGATATGACTGAAAAGAGTAAATTACAAGAAACAGTGTCGAAGGAAAACAAAGCGAGATGTGTGGCTAAATATAGAAGCCTGAGGACATCTGACTCGTGATAGGTCTTATAATAAGACGCTTCTTTGATTTGTTCGAATCAAAGTCAACTTCTGGTTATTGAAGAAGAGAATTATACTGCGAATTTCCGAATGAAGTTGAAGACGCTAAATGAATAATTGAGGATTAGTGAGAATGAAACACGACATACATCTAGTTGCAAATAAAGAAAAGATGAGATAGGACAAATTAGAAGAGTGCAAGACTGAGAGTGAGAAGAAGATGAATTAGAGATTGAGAGATTTCTAACAAGAGGAGGAGAGAGTAAAGGTTGTTGACATTTGACAAATTTATATCGGACATTAAGTGGAGTAAATTGTCACAAAAATAATGTGGTGAAATTGCAGAAGGGACAAAAAGAGTAGAGGCCCTACTCGTTATTATTTTTGAACAACACGATATGGTCTACTGGCAATGGTGGGGACACTGCTTGACAGAAAAAGTTGTTTGAAAACAGAGTTGGCAAAGCAAAGAGCAAGCTCATGCAATCTTTGCTAATAAAAACGTTTAAATGTGATGGGCAAAGATCCTTTTCGGGGAGGGGAACATATAACCTTTCCAAGATCTTTTTGATTCTGTTCCAATAGCAACGATTTCTTGGCGGCAGTGTGAATAGAAGACGAATGATAATGTAGGCAGTTCAGTCCTGATAAAGTTTCAGGCTATAAGAGCCCAAAGATTAAAACGAGTTAACTACTTTACTTGGAGGTTTCTCAAAAGGTGATAACAAAGGATATAAAGTTAGATAAGTAGTGGTTCCATTGAGAGGAAACCGCTATTATATGGTAAGGATAAACGATACTTTTAGAGATAGAGCATTTTGTAATAGAAAAGTATGGAAAGAGTTTGTGGTAGGGAGAGATGAATCCCTAAGGTTAGAAAAAATACCAAGGGAATTCATATGATAAATAATTTTCTCTTCTCAGTGAGAAAAAAGGACAAGTTATTGTATATCAACCCATTTTAATTCTGTGAAAATTTGCAAATAATCGGTACAGGCAAATACAAGAAGGTTCTCAACCGTTGCAATAATTATTTCTGACCAGATTTTTTTGTTTCGGAGTACGAAACGTTGAAATCATAACCAAGTCTCTGACTGGGATTATAGACATAATTAATAGTCTAAACAAAGGAGGGAAAAATGATGATACATATTAGATTCTAAACAACAAATCATAAGTGTGCAATTATGCTAATTTTTGTCGACTTGTTCCTAGAATCATTGTTAGGTAAGCAATGTAGCAATGATATAATTGGCTGGACAAAATAACTAATGGATTGTTTATGTTGCTGATTTTGAAAGAGCAATCACTTTGTTGTGGAAACATAAAGGAAGAGTTGCTGGGGGACATTCGTGAAGTGACCACAAATTCTACACCATTGCCACATTGTCTATAGCGCGGTTCACAATGTTCTGCCGCTGGTTTATTTTATGTCAAATATTCTGGCAAACCACGTGATCGTAATTGTTGCAACTTTGCATATGCTCCTTTTGATCGCGATTCAGTTGAGGGGGACATTTTTCCTCGTTAACAAAACTTATGGTTTTTAATTTTCTTTATTTTAATGTATGCAAAATGGACTTCTCATCCTAAGCTCAACGTAATTTTAAAGGGCTACTGACCACTTCATATTTGTGAGTATTTCGATATAACATATTGAAAACGCATGTCACGTGATTTTCTAAGTGTT
>JAMPIV010008861.1:0-55124 GCA_024509875.1 Oreohelix idahoensis | reverse complement strand
GTTTCTCTTGCCAGTTTTATGTCATGTGATGCCCTTATACATTCGCGCTGTCAGCATGATGCCCGTAAATTAACAGTTACACAAATACACAAGAGCAAAGAACCAAGCGCTACAATGCGACATCTTCTGCATTTAATTCCACGTGTTCTGAACCACTGTGGTAGATTTTAATGAGATCGAAACTTCAGACATGTGGGTCGTTTTCAGTCGGTACCATATTGCATAGATTCGGGGAGCGGTCGTGACAATGATCACTGTACATGACCCACTACTTCTACTGTGCTGAATTGGCAGAGTGATTAGCTACATCTCACTACCGCCGTGAGGCGATGCACCATTCAGATGTCCCTACTTTCAATTTTCCAGTAAGTCTATCATTAAATTTTGTTTCTTTGATCTAATTCTGTATTTCTCATGTTTGCCTACCTATACTTATTTATATCTATTATTTACTGCACGGGCACATGAATGCTTTGATGCACGTTTCCTGTACGGCTGCGGCTGCAGTAATCAATCCATGCTTCAGTATAAGCAAACAGAGAAATGATGTGATGATTGATACAAGCGTATGTAGTTATTCTTTACGTTAATGATAATACAGTAGCACTTTCAGTCGTAACTGACTATGGGAATGCGCCCCTGAGGTGTCAGCCCTCTCTGATTTTTTCGACGTGTTCCTTTCGACGTTTTCTCCACTCTTCTGCTTACCTTTATTTTCGCCCAATCTGAGATGGCGGCGCAGAGAGCAATCGGCAGCTTCATCCTCCCACGTTGCTGGATTTAGGTCCAGTGACCTTATGTATCTCTTGAACACATCTTTGAACCTCAGCTGCGGTCGCTTAACTGTTGCCATATGCCAGTTGTCCGTAGAAGATATCTTTTGGGATACGACCATGTTCCATGCGGCGGACATCACCAAGCGACTGGAGCCTGCGCTGTCTAAGCAGGGTATACATGCTTTGAAGACCAGCACGTGACAACACCTCAACATTTGTCACGGTGTCCTTCCATGACATACCGAGCATGTCGCGAAGACGCCGTAGACGGAAGGTATTGAGCCTTCTTTCTTGCTCTTCTTTACATTATCTTTATGATTACGTCGACTAAATTTTCTCGTCAACAAATACATTTCGATTCTTGAAACTGGTGAAAGTAAGTCAATCATAGATTTATTTTTGCGGGAAACCTAGAGCCAGGGATCCAGACGTCCAGAACAACACAGAGTTCGCTGGGAGTACATTATTAGACAATCTCTGAAGGACCGAGGACTAGACTGGAACCAGATCGGAAGGAAGACAGCCGATAGAATAGTATGGCGTTCTATTTCAGGCAAACCTGTACACCCCAGCATAGAAGAGGAACAACTAAGTAAGTAGTTTCTGCGGGATCGTCTGCGCCTTGTTAATGATCATTATGTTACGACGGAGATAAACGTTAGCAATAAAGTATGTGATTCATTGTTTTTTTTTTCTATTAGCAATATAAGTATTTAACTCATCATTTTGTTAAAAATTAATCTTAAAATGTAAGCTTTCGATTGTTTCTTTAAGACTAAATTTTAATAAGTATTGCAGACTTATTATTTTGGATCAAAATGATAAGCTGGCTGCAAAACGAGCTGCAGATGCTAAGAGGAAGAGACGATCGCAACAATCACAACGAGCAAGCGAGACGCTACAAGAAGCAGCAATACGACGACAACATGAAGCGGCACAAAGACACGCACAGCGTCAGTCACAACGAGCAAATCAGTCTGCAGAAGAGGATAGTTTAAAGATATATTAATGTTATAATATGTTGCTACACGCAGGCATATATCCATTGATTTGAGGAGATATAGCTGTCTGTAGTGAAAGTCATTTTTTATGTACGACTTTTCACTAATATTGAACGCCGCATATTTTGCTACGTCACTGGTCACTAATGACGTAATATATCACGTGTTTTGCATTCTAACGGTCAGCCGTCTTGGCATTTTGTATTTTTGAAGTCGTCCGGAGTAGACGTACATTTTTTCAAGCTTCCAAGACAGTGGAGACTTTGATCCTGATTTTATTGTGGCATTGTTATGTCGGAGGCCGCCCCGTATTTGTATTATGCCGGATGGTACCTTAACTTGCCCAAAAGTTACTACCATGTCCATGGAGTATTTTTATTGCGAATAATGCATCTAAGTTATTTCTGCCTCATTTTTTTTTCTTTTTTTTTTTTCCTATAACCAGCGGCACTCGAGCTTTTCCAGCTCTTTCGGCCCAATGACATGTCATTGCGAGGCTGGGGGGTCAGTGGACTTTCCTTCCAACCCGGTCAGGAGCTTCGCTCCTTCCCATCCACACGTGATTTATGTGCAGGAGCCGTTCAGATTATTCAGTCAAATTTCCGGTCGTAAACATTTCTTCAAACGCCGACGGCCGGGTTTGAACCATGAACACCTGGTCGCCAGCACAACGTTGCAGCCATTACACCAGCGCGGCTCCTTCTGCCTCATTACTTGGGTTCTCGTGATCTACACGAACCTCTAGACACAACGGCCAGAATTGAAGGAGAGGAGAGAATCGTATCTTTATTATACTGCCACGTATTATGATGCCTATAACTGAGATGTACGGACGAACGATTTGTTATGAAGAACACTTGCTTCTATGCCATATGTTATTGATTAATGAAGCCAATTTTCATGAAAATAAATATGTCACCATGTCTGCTCTGGACCTGCCAACTTTCCATTTGCATTTGTGTTCATATCATGATCAGCTCTACAAAAATAACTATAATATATTTTCCCTTTAACAAGCATGGATCTCAACGCGCTGCAGAAGCTTTTCACATTCGTCAGAAAGTGTTGTCATCAAACAACTTTAATATTGAATTAAAAAATATTTTTAAAATATGTTACAGTTTTTGATTTACTTCCGCCATTATTGGCTGGTTATTGCTAGTAGTGATAATAATGCTTGTATCTAAACTGAAACTAAACTGCGTATTGCCAATGAATAAGTCTAAACTTGCATTTCCTTGTTAGCGGACAAACAAAATGTAAAGTCATTGAATCGTCACATATTATGTTCATACTCAAGGGACAAGTCTGAGAAATCATCATTTTCTCAAGACTTTTTTTACAAGTCATAAACTGCTACATTTAGAGCGAAAACACTGACATAAATATTTGTGCAGATCAACAAAAGCCAGTTCAACTTTAATAAATAGGTAAGAAAAACCTGTATTTAATGAGAATGAAGAAAACAGATCGCGCCGGTGGGATGTCGTCAAGAATCATTAGCAGCTAACAAGAGAAAGATAGTTATTAGCAGGATAACGTCGAAACATTGACACTTAAAAATAGGACACAGACATAACATCGGAAGCTTACAACAGGACAAAGTCGACACATCGGTAGCAAAAGAAAGAAAAACAGAGCAAAGATAAAACATCTGTAACAAATGGCAGGCTTTCTACAGAATGCACTATCAAAGTAAATGGATCAGTTTTAAAACAAGTCAAAAGATTCAAATACCTAAGTATCTTAATAACATTGGGTACATCTCAGAAATGAAAAGTAGAATAGCCCAGGCAGAAGCAGCAATTTACAGCAACAACTCTTCGTTAGTGTTATATAGAACCAACTCTGACATATGGAAGTGAGTCATGGTAAACAAGTAGGAAAAGCACAGGTGGCTATAGATATGCGGTGTTATAGAAGAATGTATAAAATACCACGGACAGGTAAAAAGTGTAATGAGGATGTCCTGACAGATGTCACTGCTTAAAGGGAGCTTATTTCTCACGTTAGAAGAAAGGAATTCACTTTTATGGGCGTGTTATGAGAAGACGAAAGCCCCAGCATATCTTGACAACAGGAAGGACTACAGATAAAAATAATGGACCACAAATAGAGAAAATACTGGACATTTAGACATCATGGCATAGACAGATGTGAAGAATAGAGTTGATAAACGTTACTGGAGACAGCAATTTTGAATTTTGGAAAGACGTGATCGCCTACACCACCAGGCATGGTACTCGAAGAAGAATTAGCTGCCATAGTTGAAACATTAGTGGCTGAAGGCAGTAAATAATTAAACCACCGGACCATTCTTGTTGTGTTTGGTCAACACTCACCTAGCATAATATTGAAAACATACATGCAGACCTAGGATATATTCTAGACAAGTCAATACACTAGGAAAGCAAGGCCGAGACACTAAATAAAATACAATCGAGTCAAGTAAAGCCACTGTACACAACAACTTACCCACGAGATACAATATTTTTGATGTTAAAGAAGCTGTATAAATAATGATTAAGACATCTGGTGCAGATTGATATTTTTTCTGACTGAATGTTAGGTGCTTATATTGACGATAATAAATGTATTAACTTTAAATTGCCTCAATTAATGATCTCCATCCCGTAACAGGAGACCTGTACATTAAAACTGTGTTGGTGGATTTTTGTAAGACTGTAGTTGACGATAATCTTCATTCTAACATGACGAGTTAGCTTCCTTTGCTCATTGACCTCTTTCAGGACATCCTCATTACTCTTTTTAGCTGTCTATGGTATTTTAAACATTCTTTTGTAAAACCACATCTCTATAGCGACCAGTGCTTTTTCTACTTCTTTACTAATTGTCTATGTGGTAAAACTGACAGTCCTATATATACACTGGTATAGCACGTTTCACTAGCTTTGTCCAACTTCAGAATGCTATATCTCAGCGAATATGTAACGCATATAAGTGAAATTTTGTGTGTGAATTTGAAACATTATAGACCCTATGAATTAAATTTTTCATTAAAATGCAGCCATTGGTTTCAATTTTCGTTTCTTTGCGATATAATATCAAAAGTCAACTTGCCAACACACATCACACACACACACATTTTGAAATGTCTACAGTAAATTATACGACCTCATTTGCACATGATTGTTTTATCAAACAATTGGCATGATTTTAGCGTGAAATTGCGTGAAATTGCACTTCTTGAACATAAAACAGTTTATATCCAGTGTTACTCACACATTGTCAATCAGAGATGTGTCTACAAAAAGTATTGTGTGGTTAAGTAGGAAAAATGAGTCTGCGAGTACATTTTATGACATTACAGCAAATCACAAATAGAATTTTTAAGTATTTCTGCAATGAAGCTACCCGAGGAAAACTATATCATTCTATTTCAAACCCACAAAAGAGGACTATTCATGCCTTGGGGATAAGCAAACGATCATTGCACCGCTGGATAGCGACATCTGAAATTTCTAATTCCAGTTTTTTACACACGAAAGTTAGGCCAAGAGTGGTGGATAATTTTGACAGAGAATTGATCCGCAGAGAAATTTGCAATATGTTTCACAATAATGAGGCAGTGACTTTAAGGAAATTGAAAATTTGGTTAAGAAAGAATAATGACATTGATATTTCCAAATCTACGCTATGGAGGACTATTATGAGTTTGGGATTCACTTTTAGAAAATATGTTGGTGGTAGAAACCTTATTTGTGAGAAGCCTCATATAGTTGCAATGAGAAGCAAATATTTACGCGAGGTCAGAGAAATGAGAAGAGATTGTTATGATTTTGTGTATTTAGATGAAACTTGGATCAATGCGCACCACAGTAATGAACGAGAATGGCAATCATCTGATGGGACAACTAAGAGACTAGTACCAAGCACCAGAGGACAGCGCTTAATAATTGTGTAGCCGTCCCACCCAATTATTATGTCCCTGTGGGACTGGGCATGGTACTAATTATTGTAATTGTAGCCAGGGTGCATACAAATTATACAGGTTATAATGACTCTGTTATTTGAGTAACGTGAGAGATGATTTGTACTGGCTTCAAGCTCGCCAGAGTTGTTAATTATCTCACCCTACCTGTGGATTATAGGTGTTACGAGAGGATACATGATTTGTAGTAACTAGGTAGTGAGCTCGGATAAAAGTTGCACATTTTAGTTGTTGAAATACAATAGAGATATATTATAGATTTTGCTCTTCACGGTGTTGAAAGCGAGGAGTATAATTTGCTTAGTTTTAATGTGACGTGTCGCGTTGATAAGGTGGCACGTGACGACATTGTAATTGTACCCATATGTTGTTATATTTGGTCCTAGACGGACGGAAGTTTGAAGTCTCCCAGTAGAAGGATATTTATATCAAGGATTTTCTTGATGAATAGGCGTTTGGGTCAGCCTATAATTTGTGGATACAATATTATACCTCAGTGATGAGAGGGATTATCTTTGAAGAGGAGAATATATATTAGGGAGCAATATTTATTTAAAAGTATCCAAGAAGGTCACCTTAGTCGCGTAAGTTGAGTTGTTCAATACCGGATTGCCAATCAAGGAATCACGAGTAAATAGCTTGACTGTAACACGACGTAAGGAATATGATTCAAGTGACGAATTATGATGTATTAATTGAATTCTGATGAACTGTATTTACTTGGATGTGATGTGCTATTAAATTGTATTTGTTCGGACTCTGAACCCCACGGACTTATCAGTTGATATTATTGAAAGTTCAGACCGTTGGCCCACTATTCGTGTTTGTCAGCACGTCATTAGAAGCTCTACCATTTTGAAGTATTTATCAAAATTAATAATACAAACAAGACAGTGGTCAGAAACCGGCACATATAGAAGTTAGCGGAGAATACCACAACAAACGGTGGCAACAAACAGAATAAAACTAATAACAATGGGACAATGAAGCACGATAGAAATCTGTGTCAGTTGTGGTAATAAGCTTTGTTCATCGGCTGGAAAATCCGATGTAACAAAAAATGGTTAGCCAGTGCGGGGATCGAGAATGGTTCGCCAGTGCGTGGATCGAGAATGGTTTGCCAGCACAGGGACCGAGATGACAAGCTAACGAAGTAACGAAAAAAAATTTTTCTTCAAGCCATGCTAAAAATGAATTCAAGTCAAAATGGAAAATAAAGACATTGTAGCGTTCGATTGACCTAGAATTGTTTACGATCGGCTAGTGCTCACATGACTTGCAGTTAGTGACGAAAGAACTGTACAACGTCATCATTTCATGTGCAAGATCCATAGCAGAAGTCAAGACCTTTCGCAAGCTGTATCAAACTTCGATTTACCATCAATAACGGATCAAGAACTACACGAATGCTTTCAAAGTTACTAAACCAGCTTCAAGGAAATCTCATCTGTACCGTTGACGAATGCCAGCATCGTGCGGGGAAAACTTTCATACGCTAAAAGATAAGTAAACCCATTAGTGGTCGTATCAGTGCAAAATGTCGTCCATCGAATTGTGTAGGCATATTTAATTCAAGCATATTATATGTATTTATCTATATTCGTATGTTTATATGTGTTTAAGGGGGTTGGTTGATAATGAACTGGAATCTTCTGTAATGTCGCCACAAGCTGACCACAGAGATTCTAGTCGATCCTAGGGTAATTGAATTTTTGCAATTTGAGAACAAGAGACCCCAAAGAAATATTAATTTTGGACTCGTTCTGCTTGTTATTGCAAAGATTCGATATTTGATGTTAGGTGTATAGTGATTGTGATTTCTGGTGTATTTTCCTGTATTCAGTTCCAATTTTTATTCATTTCTGTAATTTGTTTGTAACTATTTCGTATTTTCTCCATTTTTCTATAATTTATTTTAATTGTTAATATATGTCCGTTATAGAGTCCTGTGACGTCATCATTATCTGTACACATGTGTGTTAACCTATATTTGGTTACCTTGACCTTTTCTGGTAGACTTCCGATTCTTATTTCGTTCAAGTAATCATATTTTAATGTTTGCAATTGTCAATTGTGATATGTTAATGTCTTGTACAATTTTATTTATGGTTTGTCTTGTCTTTATTGATGTTTAAGCTTATAATATAATAGGGATAGCTTAAATTAGTTGGGTATTAATATAATAAAATATATTTTGATTAATTTTTGAAAAAAAAAATAGGAGGAACTTGATGAATGCAACTATTTGCAGTAGTGGCCCAAGGCACTAGTGTTTGTCCATCATGACTAAGGCATGATGATATAGTATATTGACAAATAACTACAGGGTTATATTTCCTAGTGAATATGAGTATTATGTTAAATGTTAAGTAGTATAATTTTATTAGGAATACTACTACGTTGGCCGTGGAGTACATATAAATAATTTAATAATTTTTATTGGTGATTACAACACATTGTTGATTAACTACATAGATTATTGATTTCAGGATGGCTACATTAGAAACTTTCGTTAAAATAGGGAAAGATTTTGGTTATAAAGGACCAGAACTGAAAATCTTTGCTGAACAACAACTAGCTATTGCTAAACAAGAAGAGGCAGATAGAAAACGTGAAGAAGAAGAACGTGAGGCAAAGTTAGAAAAGCAGAAAGAACTTGCTAAACGTGAAGAAGAAGAACGTGAGGCAAAGTTAGAAAAGCAGAAAGAACTTGCTAAACGTGAAGAAGAAGAACGTGAGGCAAAGTTAACACGTGAAGAAAAAGAACGTGAGACAAAGTTAGAAAAGCAGAAAGAACATGCTAAACGTGAAGTAGAAGAACGTGAGGCAAAGTTAAAACGTGAAGAAGAAGAACGTGAGGCAAAGTTAAAACGTGAAGAAGAAGAACGTGAGGCAAAGTTAAAACGTGAAGAAGAAGAACGTGAGGCAAAGTTAAAACGTGAAGAAGAAGAACGTGAGGCTAAGTTACAACGGCAGAAAGAACTTGCTAAGCAAGAAGAAGATAGAAAAGAGGCAAGAGATGAAATATTAAGAATTGAGGAGGAAAATAAGAAGAAAAGAGATGAAATTATAATGCAACAACAAAAGGAATTGGCACTTATCCAATTGGAAACAGCCAAATTAAAAGCACAATGCGCTACTACTAGCCATGGTGTTAATGCTAATGATACGTCTTCAGCTACACAACATAAAAGTTATTATAACTTTAAACTGCCACATTTCAAACTTAATTTTAATGATTTATCATCGTACCTGGCACGTTTTGAACAAGTCTGTAAGACTAATAACTTGGATAGATCTGCATGGGCACTTAAACTTCGAGAATTTTTAGATGGTGAGCCCTTGAACGCAACTGAAAATGTTGATCCTACCATAGCTTGTAACTATGATGCCATTAAGGCTTTTTATTGCGACGTTTTCATTTAGACGAGGAAGGGTGTAGATTAAGATTTAAAAATCTTCAGCCAGATTCAAATAAAGATTTTTCAGGATTTATAGCAAATATACGAAACACCTTCAACAGATGGGTTGAACTTGCTGGAGTGGAAAAATCGTATGATAAATTAGTGGATCTGATACATAGGGATAAAGTATTATCTTCGGTTAATCCGCCATTTTTTTCATTCCTACAGGAACGAAAACCACTCACCATTGGGGCTTTAGAAGAGATGTCAAAAATTCTTGCTCCGCACATCCTAACGTCAGTTTAGGGAACTCACTTATACGAGAACCATTACCGGTTGCATCCAACATGTCATGCCACGGTTATGACAAAGCAAGGACACATAGTCTAAATAGGAACCATTTTTACAAAAGATATAATGATAATTATAATCAGGGACAAAATCATTGTAACAGCTATAACAATTTTAACCGAGGTAGACAACAGTTCAGAAATCAAATACCTCAATTTAAACATAAAGATAATTTTCAACAAAAGCCTAGTTGGAATAAATTTGTTACTGACAAGTTCAATAATAATGGTAATCATTATCATAAGAAGAATGAAAATTTTAAACCACGACATAAAAGTTACAACAGTAGAGGCAATGATAATAATTATTCAGGTGGTCGAGATAGACAACGCTCCATCTCCAGACATCATCAACAGTTTACACATAATACAGGGGTAGCATTGACCATGAATGCATCTCCATGTAATAACAATGTTGACACTCCAACACATTCTTCATCTGCATGCTCTGTCATTGATAATAACGTGGCAAATATTTGTCCACAATGCCATTGTTACGTACATTTATTACCTACGGGGGTAGTCTTCGGTCCTGCCAAATGTACGCACCAGTTTTATATAGTTATATTATTTGTGCGTTCGATTGATTCACGCACTGACGTGCACAATGCAGGGTGAGTTGCTTTGGACGCACGTGTAACCTAGTTGAGTAGTTTCTGACGTCATGTAAGGGGCAGCTCGGACCATATTTATGTCCGCTGTGTTATCCCTTGATTTTTGGCAAATGTGAAATAGCCATCAGTTGTATTCGTATCTATTGATCTTCATGGCGAAGTCAATAGTGGAAGTATAAAGTAAGTGTCGCCCCCCATTTCTTATGGCATGTTTATTTACGTACATTAAAGTATCAGGCCGCTCCTATTAATGGTCTAGCGGGAATTCATCGTAGATGACATTCCTAGAATTGGACACACGGAGTCGATAGCCTTTGAATCTTTTCGTAGAGGGAGAATACCTACAAGAAATCAAGTTAATGAATTTATATGCTTCACATGTTTAATATGCTGTTACTACAATGCCAGAAGCGTGGCATAGAATGGGAGAGGTTAGTCAACTGGAATCTCTAACCTGTTCGTATTATCATGTATGACTTTGTTTGAAAACTATATACTATATATAACGGGATGTATGGAGAAAGTCTGGGATTATGAAGTATGATATGGAAGAATTTTATCCTGGAGTATGAATACGTTACCATGATGTACGTCCTTGAAGGAAGGTCAATGGACTTGAATGAGCGGAATATTATATGGTAACAGTTTTGTGATCCTCAGTCACTTGAGTCAGAGGACTTTATTAGTAGAGAATCTTCATGAACTTTAACAGTAATTATCAACATGTTGACGTATGATTTCTGCGCCTGTGACGATGTTAGTCTTGTCCACTCCGTATGTGCTGTGTTGAATAAAATCTATGTACAGTCACCACCGACTTCTGTACTGCCAGTACTTGCCCAGTTCACCCAGTTCAATACTACTTGTTGAAGTTCGTTTGAAGAATATTGTTGACATTCGTTCATTTTAACCATTCGCGTTTTAAGCTACCTCTTCACCGGTATAAACTGAACTCAACGATAAAATGGACTCAACAGCCATACTATTTTTCAGAAATCAAGTCAGCCGACAATACAGGTTACACAACCTACTCCTGTCATCTGTCTAACAGCTAACGATGGAACTAGGACATTGATTTTTAACAAGGGAATTGTGGATGGAAATATTATTTCTATTTTAAGGGACTCCGGATCCACAACTATTGGTATCCGTCAATCCTTAGTACATCCTCGTTATGTTACTAAAGAGTTTGTACGCTGTATTACGTTCGGAGGGACAGTGGAATATTATCCAACTGCGATTATAGATGTTAAAACTCCATTTTTTTCAGGGAAAGTTAAAGATTGTTTACTTCAGAATCCGGTTGCAGATTTGACAGTCGGACGTATACATGGCAGCAAAGACTGTACTCCTGAGGAAATATTGAAATGGGAAAGATTGAACTTGTATGCAGCCAATACAGTGACAACAAGAGCTCAAGCTCACGAGTTGGAAAGTAAGGATACTACAGTCACTAAAGTGATGGAATACACTGATGATATACCTACTTCCATGATTGAGAGAGAATCTTTTGCACGCAAACAAAGAGAAGACAGCTCTTTGAAGAAATTTTTTGTATTAGTGAACAAACATGATGATATTACTGTTAAGAATAAAGCTAAACATTGGTTCACTATTAGTAATGATATTTTAATTCGAAACAGTGTTGACAAAGATAAGGTAAAACAACAGGTCATAGTACCATCATCGTTAAGGACATACATACTACGACATGCACATGACTCCCAATGCGCGGGTCATATGGGCTACACACGAACACGTTCACGAGTGTTATCATCGTTTTTCTGGCCAGGAATTTCACGAGACGTATCTTTATACGTACGTTCCTGTGTGATTTGCCAGGAAGTTATGTCTCGTGGAGCTTTCCATAATGCTCCCATTCAGGCCAGTAAAATATCAGTTCGTCCTTTCGACAAGATGGCAATAGATATTATTGGTCCTATGTTACCAACTGCAAGAGGTCATAGGTACATATTAACGTGTATTGACCTATGTACGCGATGGCCAGAGGCCATACCTCTAAAAAATATTACGACATCTGATATATCTGATGCTTTGATATTAATATTTTCTAGGCTTGGGTTTCCAAGAAAATTACTTTCGGACCATGGACCACAATTTGTGTCTGAGACAATGAAGGATGTAATGAAGACACTGAATATAGAAAGAAGTCTCAGTAGTGTCTATCATCCAATGAGTAATGGATCCGTTGAGAGGCTCAACCGTACCATTAAACAACTCTTACATAAAGTTACGGTAAACAATCCTCAAGATTGGGACAGAGCTATTCCAGCTGTTTTATTCGCATACCGAGAAATTCCGCATGAGCAGACCGGTTTTTCTCCGTTCGAGTTAGTGTTTGGTGCTCCACCAAGAGGCCCAGTGGGACTCATTAAATACTTACTACTCGACTCTGAGATGACTCAGGAAACTCAGTCATCTTATGAATACGTTATTAACTTACGTAAACAAATCATAGAGGCTTGCCAAATGGCAACAGCTTCATCAGAGGCTGCGAAGGATAGAGCTAGACAATTTCAAAACAAAACGAGAAGACTCCGCCAGTTATTTCCTGGTGACGAAGCATATGTACTACTTCCACGAAAGGATAACAAATTGTTAATCGCGTGGAATGAACCTTATAAGGTAGTAGATAAAATTTCTGACGTCGACTACATATTAGACATAAAAGGTCAGAAAAAAAATTATCATATAAATATGTTGAAAGAGTTCTTTACTCGTCCACTTCATCTACAGTCTATCTTCCACGACTTAGACGACAAATCAGTTGATTCTTATCAATACTGTAGTCTTTCTGTAATTCAGGAAGTAGAATCATCTTTTCTTGAGGTTGAAATGTTTTTTCCTATACCGGAACTACAATCTTCAGAATCTTGGAGGGATGTTGTTATTTCACCTTCACTTACTTCAGATGAAAATAATTCCATTACTAGACTTCTAGAAACCTACTCTGATGTTCTGACGGATATACCTGGTCGAACTTATATAATTTATCACGACATTATACTGAACGACAGTACTCCTATAAAACTTCGTCCTTACTCTGTACCTATCCATTTTCAAGATAAAACATCTCAAGAACTTAAACAGATGTTAGCATTAGGAATTATTGAACATAGTAACTCTCCATTCGCTTCACCACTAGTTATTGTAAGAAAAAAAGACAATAATATACGATTATGTATAGATTATAGGAAACTTAACGCTCAAACTGTACCAGACAGTGAACCTCATCCTTTGATTGACGATTTACTTATTCGTCTTTCATCTGCTAAATATTTCACAAAAATTGACTTAACCAAGGGATATTGGCAGATTCCCTTAACTGAACAAGCAAAATATTACACTGCATTTTCGACTCCACAAGGTCTGTACCAGTGGAATGTCATGCCTTTTGGGCTAATGATTGCTCCTGCAACGTTCATTCGCATGATGCGAAGAATTTTAGCTTGCAGATCAGACATCATCACTTATATTGATGACATCTGTCTGTTCAGTCATTCCTTTGATGAACATGTCATAGGATTAGGTTCAGTACTAGATATTTTAAGAACTAATAACTTAACTGCCAGACCTAGCAAAATGCAAATAGGTTTTCAGGAAATAACATTCCTAGGACATAATATTAGGGGCTGGACAAATAAAAACTATTACTCAAAATGTGTCTAAGATTTTAGAGCTATCAGTTCCACAAACAAAAAAACCAGTTAGGAGCTTGTTGGGTTTAGTCCAATATTATAGTAGGTTTATTCCTAACTTGTCAACCATTACGGCTGTCTTGTCTTCGTTACTGAAGAAAGATATGCCTACAAAAGTTCTGTGGACAACTGACTGCCAGACAACTTTTGACAAAATAATATCTTTGTTCTCCAGGCAACCTATTCTTAGATTACCAGATAGTAAAAAAATGTTTATACTCCGTACAGATGCGAGCAATTACGGATTGGGAGGTACTCTATTACAAGAACACGACGGCGTACTGCATCCAACTCTGTACATATCCAGAAAACTTACCGAGACAGAACGAAACTATTCGGTGATAGATAAGGAATTGTTGGGCGTCGTGTGAGCAATACAAAAACTCGAAAAGTTTTTGTTAGGCGCTCCTTTTGTGATCCAGACTGATCAACATGCAGTAGCATCACTTAGAAAAGCCAATCATAAGAACGCCAAACTGGCCCGTTTTTCGATCTTGCTTCAGCCATTTAATTTCACCACTGAAGCAATTCCAGGACATGAGAATGTAGTTGCTGATATACTATCGCGCAATCCTTTGCCATATAAGAAGGGAACATAAATAACTCATGGAACCAGAACTTGGTTTTGGAACTGACACTTGTTGATCTTTCTTCAAGAATTTACAAACTTACAAAATCCCAGGTCAAACAAATTGACAAAGAAAAATTCTACACACATTCAAAGTTGTAACAATCCGATTCGAATAATCACTTGATATTGACAACGTTGTTGAAATGTGCACGGACTTTGGTTAGTGTCCGTACGTAACTCAGGTGAATTCAAATATGATACATTCAAGATGCAAAGTGAAAATAGGAACAAAGTGACTTACAGATATATTTTCATATACTTTCGTCTGAATGATAATTCATTGTGACTACATAAAGTGATATTCGTGGAACATTACGAAATAAGGACAAAGTATTCCTTAGAAATGACATTACTTGATATTATTATGATTAAATAATATAATGATAAAACAATTAATATACATACAGCAGCACACAAATAGATAGTATAGTTATGCTAGCTAATTAATTGTTTCATTTTATATGCATGTATGAACTTACTTTAACATAATATTTATATATATATAGTAATTCTATATTATTAATTCATAGATTAAGTTAGTTATAGGTTACTTCTATATTTTTTCCTTACGTACATCTATTTTATTCTAATCTATTAACTTACTATTACTTTCTTTTCATACATTATTAACTATTCTCTTACTTTCCTTACAATTTTTCTTTTCATTCCTCAGCTATTAATTCCTACTTTTGTTTACTTAGGTTAAATTATATTCACTAACATACTACACAGTCTACATTTAGTTAATATAATGACTCATTAATCTATAGTATAATTTTAATTACTATTTCATACTCTTACTAATTAAGTTAGAATTTTATTCACAGACATAAGTGTAAAAGACTGTTTGACCGGAGATGTAGAGTGTCTTTTAGATGTAAACAGTTGTTCAGTGTAAATGCCCAGATGTAACGTACTGTTTTGATGTGTTATGAATGTTAGTACGTTGAGCGTGTCGTGTTGTCCTGAACAGTACCAAGTAGTAGCGAGGAATTAGGTCACTAGCGTGAGGTGCCGCCAGGGTATAGTAGACACATACATAATGTCAGTATTCATGTAGATTCAGACGTGTAGTACTTGTATAATAATGTGGTTGATTGTGTGAGTAATTAACAGTGCTGATAACACGAAGGCCGTATAGGCTCTTGGACGTCTTTACATTAACTCACACAACAACAAGTAAAAGTCAGTGAAGTATGGAATGCTGCTGACGTTTACAATATTTATTCATGACGTACGATAATACGATGATGATGGACGAAACAGTCAATAGTATAAGATCGTGGACATAATATGTGTAGTTACAAAGGTCAGCTTCAGGCATCACAGATCCCAGACATGTAACAATGTCTTGACCAATGATTACTGTTTATGCAACAGCTCTAATCCCTGCCTGAGCCCCGTCAGATAAGCCCTAGCAAATATCTTGCGTACTACGGGCGATATCAGTTATTTAAACAAAGTCGATGCCATTGTCCTACAATTAGCAAAAAGACTTCAGACTGGCCTCACATGCCAGATACTTCATTCTGGTGAAGGATATTGGCCGTAAACAAGGACCAATATGATGACAACGAAATCAGGCCGCAAGGTCGCGGGCCTCGATAATCAGATCACTCTCAGTTTACACAAGCTTCTGAGATTAAATATATTTTCGGCCAAACCATATTCCGCATGCATTGCGGATCCATAAAGATGATTCTTAGGCTTATGTATGTAACAGGTCAACTTAGACCTAGTCTTACGAATATGAAGCAATACTGGGGTACAGTATAATAACTCCTTGTGAGCTTCGCTCACTATGTCGCCATCAGCGATAAATGTACCTGTAAGATCTAAACGAGACGAAAAGATCGAATAATGTTTCAGTTACCTTCTCAAAGAATCCTTACACTCTAAGGTAACACAACACAGCCAATACTGGCATAAAGAAACACTCAGGGACGGAAGAATGACAAAACTGTCATTCCCAAAATTTCCAATCCCTATCGAAAACTTGGCAGAGAGAAATCTACGGATCGGTACATCCGTTCTAAGCCTCAGGTACACTCTCTCTGAATCAGTCTCCCGGCTTTTGCCGCCAAGACCCGCGCATGTCCACAGAGCATGGATCAGATCGAGGCAAACCCAGACCAGGCATTTCCGACCAAACGGGTGATAAAGATACTCCGTATATGATCCTATAAATAGACTTAAGACATGTCAACTATAAGACATTGCCTGAGACAGAACAACATAAGACAGGAGAAGATAATCACGAGTCAAACCTGTCACAGAAAGATAATAAACATTTATCTCTCTTTGATCACATTAAACCAAACATACATTAGGTTTTAGTTTTTCCCACCGTCAAAAATGACGGTGTCGTGTGGTGAGTACTGGGGCAACTACAGCAGTAGTTTTTGCCAGGAATAGTCTATGAGATATTAGATATAAGGTCTCTAGAAATTGGCTCTTTAAGAAAGAAAAAAAGACCTATTCGAGATAGGGACAAGAAGACAGGAATGCGAATGCTTTCCACTAGACAGTGTTTTCTAATTAATTATGGAAAGAGTTATGTTTCCCCACGACCTTAGCTTCTGCCCTTAGATCCCGTAAAGAAAAAGCCCCCAACCTCATCTGAGTAGAGAAAGGTTCCTATAGGTGAATATGTAACACCGACAGCACGAGTGATACATTAACAAACTAGATAATGATCAAACGATCGTTGGGTTTATTACTGAAATATCCACACATATAGGGTTAGTAATGGTTAAAACGTGATGATGGTGAAAGACGATTCACACAAAACACACAGATGAGATAATAAAATTGCAGTTAATTAAGTAATAGTTAATTAAGAATGAAATGGTGTAAAGTGAAATGATGATGTGATATGATACGTGTTACCAAAATGGTGAGTACTCTACACAGTCCATGTGTCTCTAAATGCTTCTCCTAGATATGAGGATTCACATGTATGCATAAAATGTCCCAAGTTGTTATACGTTATGTCGAGTGGGGTATCTCTAAGCCGAGGACGTTCTGATGAATACTGTTGTCGTACGGAGAACGCTGACGAGATATCTATGTATATTCCTTCACTGTTTGAGTATATCTCTGTAGTGTTGATTAACAGTTAATAGCTGTCATATGAACAAAAGGTCTGTTGTCTAATCTCCCAAGGGTACTGGCCAGACTGGATATCTTCACGAATCGGTAGTGATATGTAGACTCATAACCTTGGATATGTAGTCGTGATTCATTATATATATATATATATATATATATATATATATATATATATATATATATATATATATATATATATATATATATATATATATATATATAGTCTGCTTCATAGAATGCGCTTAAGAGGATGTTGCCCTTGCTATAAATATGCGATTCCTCTTTTGAGCTCTTTTGCTTGACTTCAGATAATAATGATCTTTCGAGTGATTTGAATTTATGATGAATCTGTATTGAACTTGTGATAACTCTGTATTGAACTTGTGAGCAAGCAGTATATGGTGACGAAAAATGCTGCGTCCACCTTCTGACTTGTGGGTGAGACAATATTCCTTTTTAATTGAGGAATGAAAGATGTCCTATGGCGAATTCTGCTAGCCAAATGTCCGTTTTTGATAACTTATTTCTGGTTAGACGTCAGACACGTTGCGTGTAGACTCAGACTTCTGATGAACTGAAGACACACAAAAGTCTTCGTAAGTTTTTCACATTTAACATCACTGGTTGACTTGCATTTAAACTATTGCTCATTATTCATCTCTCTCTCTCTCTCTGAGTTCAATTCTAATGATGTTAAATATCTTGTGCATGAGAGTGTGTGCGCATGGGAGACTGTGATGATGATAAAGGTGAAATATGAACTATTAATTACCTCCTATCATCCTATCATCTTCTAGGAAAATCTTCTGATTTTATTAATCAGTTATGCCACGAATTATTAGAAACTCTATCCTTCGCACATTTTAGCTGTGAGGTTAAAATAAACAAAAATAAGAAAATGTATTAATAAGTATAAGATCTACTAACCTTCTTTTCCCTTCGTAAAATCCTTTAAGAACACAATTCATCACAGAACTGAATTATATCCACTCTGAATAAACACGTGTGTTAGGCTAGGCGTTTTTGGGATTAATCTCTTCCTCACAATGTAAAAAAACTGGTCTCCTTCCTCTTGCAAGCTACGCAGTAGATTATATTTCTGCCAGTCCAATATGGGTTTCTTGTACAGCTCCGCCCATACCAACCAATCCTTAATGGCCCCTCTGGTCACTCATTCACAGGATCGCTCTTGTCCCCTGTCAGTCCAAACGTGGGTGTAGTTTGACCTCTGATTGTTTATTGTTCACCTGGCCAAGGTGGGCGTCCAATGTGGTAAACCAACGCTTGTCTGAACCGCGGCCGACCAAAGATAACACCATTACAGCATGAGACGTTTTCCCCTGGCCAATATGGGCGTCCAATGTGGTGTCACAGAAATTACAGCATGCCCAGATGTTTGATTCGGATGACCAGATGTGTTTTTACCAGATTTATCACGATGCAATGTGGGCTTCAAACGATAATGTCGGGCATGGGGACTCAATCAAAGGACTTTTATTTCCCCCGATGAAAGAACAAATGTGGTTCTCTAGATACCGGTCGCGAGTAATCACAACGATGAAATAGCAAATGTGGGTCGCAAATATGGGATGAAAGAGCAAATGTCGGAGAAAATACAATATGAAAAATGTAGGAAAAGATAGAGCAAAAAGGCCTTTGCGCTCGTTTATCACAGACGGCAACATTACCACACCTCCCGGGGGAAAAAATGGCACTTTTTTTTTAAATACATCTATGAGCCAGGTGCATTAAGCTCATAACGCATGAGTAATGCGCCGATGAAAGGATCACCAAAAAATATAACATCATAATGTCAGATCCAATCGACGCACAGTAGAGCATCTGGTGAGAAGAAAAAATCTCACTAGATAGGATTAACTATTTTCTCAAAGTAAATATATCCGGGGAGGTGTTACCAACCAACTCAAAAGTGCAGGTAATGTTACAACAAAGATTCATATCAATGTGTATAAATGGTAAATGACAATTTCCATAACGAGATTACACCAACATCGAAATCTCACGACGTATAATGCGTATATAACCATAAATTCAAATGGTCAATCATTAACAACATTTCTAAATTTTTTTTACAAACATATGATTATACATGTGTATAGAACTAATATCTGATGACGTCAGAAGAACAAGACGATGCTCTATTCCGGCGATGTCTTGTAAGCAAAATCCTCAAGGAACATCATGACGTCTATAGAAGTCATCGTAGTTATACAGCGTTCCAAGATATCACACCGGTTTGCTGAGAACAATACAAATAGTACAATTCTTAGAATGTAATAATGTACCATAGTCACTTAATATATATCTAAACTATAAATGTGGCCGCATTAATTTTTTGACCTTTATTTCATATAAAACAAAGCCTTCCTCTGTTTTACCGAAGACGGTAACAGAGAAAGCAAGAAATCAATACAAAACCATGAGTTTAAACAAAGTGACAACAAGTGTTATAGAACCATGTTATTGTAAAAACAGATAATAACTTTAGATATGTAACAGTGGATCTAGACAAATGAGCTAAGTAGCTTCATGTGGGCATCGAGACAATATGTCTGCCATCACATTATCCGAACCACGGATAGCTCGTACCGTGAAATGAAAAGGTTGAAAAGCAATAGCATATCGAGTGGATCTCGAACTCTTCAAATCCTTATTCTGCATAGCTGTGAGAGCTTTTTGGTCGGTTTCTACTACAAAATGCGCGCCAAGAAGGAATCTTTGGAGTTTAAGAATTGCCCAGACCATAGCCAGCAATTCTCGGTCTAGAACAGAATAATTCCTTTCTGTCGCATTCAGTTTTCTCGAGACATACATTACAGGATGCAGAGTCTCAGAATACTCTTGCATCAGTGCCGCCCCGATCCCTATTGCTGAGGCGTCACTACGAAGGACAAACGTCTTATCGGCTGTAGGTAGTCTTAAAATAGGAGGAGACGAAAATAATGACTTAATCTGATCCAATGAAGATTGGCATTCTTGGGACCAACGCACCATATTAGGAGACCCTTTCTTCAATAGGGTTGAGAGTGGTGCCGTAATAGAGGAAAGATTCGGAATGAATCTTCCGTAGAACTGTATTAGGCCCAAGTGACTACGGATCTGTTTTTTAGTCTTATGAATAGTGATGTTAAGTATCTTAGAAGTGTTGTGGTCTTCTGTTTTCAAGAGACCATGACCAACACGATGACCAAGAAAAGAAATCTCACTAAACCCAACACAACCTTTAGAGGGTTTAGCTGTCAAATTATGCTCACGTAGAGTAGACAGCAGTTCATCTAATCCCAGATAGTGATCTTCCCAAGAATCGTTAAAAAGACATATATCGTCTACGTATGCAATCACATCAGAACGATATGCCAGTATTCGACGCATCATGCGTACGAATGTAGCTGGGGCATTCATAAGGCCAAAAGGCATAAAGTTCCATTGGAACAAATCCCTAGGTGTGGAGAAAGCAGTGAAAGGTTTGGCTCGTTCGGTTAGAGGAACTTGCCAGTATCCTTTAGACAAGCCCAGCTTTGTAAAGAAACGAGAATTGGAAAGTCTAGTAAGTAACTCATCCAACAGAGGCATAGGTTCTGCATCGAACTTCGTAACTTGATTTAGTTTACGGTAATCGACGCAAATGCGTATGTTATTGTCTTTCTTTCGGACAATAACCATAGACGACGAGTATGCCGAATTGGATGGTTCAATTATTCCTAACTTTTTCATTTCATCCAACTCTTCCTCGACTTGAGTTTGGAAGGGGATAGGGATAGGATAAGGACTGACCCTGATAGGAGTATGGTCAGTCAATGCAATGTCATGTTCAATGACTGTAGTGTGTCCAGGAATGTCCGTGAGAACATCCTGAACTGCTTGTAACATGGAAGAGATTTGTGACTGTTCCTTAGTTGATAAATTAGGTGAAATTGCAACATCCTTCCATGATTCCGTAGAATGAAGTGGAATCATCGGAAGAGGAAGATTAACATCAGAGAAAGTAGATTCCTCATCCTGTATGACAGACAGCGATGAGTAATAGCCACAAGCGACCGTAGCGTCGTCCATCGCTTGAAAGATAGGTTGTAAGTACTCTGGACGTTCATAAAATTCCGTAAGCATATTTATGTGAAAAGTTTTATGCTTTCCGTCAATATCGACGACATAGTTGACATCAGAAATTTTTGATACAATCTCAAAAGGACCTTTCCAACCAATAAGAAGTCTATTTTCCCTGGAAGGAAGTAATACAAATGCTTTGTCTCCAGGACAAAGTTGACGTAGGCATCTATTTTTATTAGCAAACTGTCTTGCCTTTGCTTTAGCAAATTCAGATGCGGAAGTTGCTAATTTGCAAGCTTCAATGATTTTCTGCCTGAGGGCAATGACATACTCATAAGAAGATTGCGTGTCATCACTAATATCATCGGCAGCTATCAGATCGTGAAGCAAGGACATTGGGCCGCGTGGACGCGCGCCAAAGACGAGCTCGAAAGGAGAAAACCCGTTATGTTCATTAGGAACCTCTCTATAAGCAAAGAGAGCAGCGGGTAAGACTCTGTCCCAATCCTGAGGATGATCCTCAGTTATTTTCCCAAGTAAATTTTTGAGAGCTCTATTGAGACGTTCGACTAGTCCATTAGACATAGGATGATAAATACTACTCAGTGATCTCTTGATATTAAGAGTAGACATCACTTGCGACATTGTCTCAGATATCAGTTGGGTGCCATGAGCTGACAAGATTTCCCTAGGGAATCCCAACCGCGAAAATATCAGCCACAGAGCGTCTGCAATATCGGCAGTCGAAATGCTCTTCAGAGGTATGGCCTCTGGCCATCGAGTACACATGTCAACACACGTAAGAATAAATTGATGTCCTCTGGCTGATTTTATTTTGAAAGGACCAATGATATCTATCGCCATTTTCTGAAATGGACGGATAGGAATGTCCGCAGCCTGGATAGGTGCTGCATGGCGAGGACCTTTCGATTTTACTTCTTGACAAACTCTACACGAGCGGCAATAAAGACGTATGTCTCTGTTGACGAATGGCCAAAAGAAAGCCGCAAGAACTCTCGAATTCGTACGTGAAAATCCCATATGACCAGCGCATTGGGAGTCGTGAGCATGTTGCAGTATTCTTTTTTTTTTTTTTCGTACGCCCGCTAATACTCGAGGCGAAATCTCAGGTTATTACTATGTCTAACCTGACATTGATTTTACGTGAGTATCCCTTTTTACTTGTACAGAGACAGGTGTCCCTCGCCATTCAGGCAAATACTCTCCGATTTCGGAGGTACCCATTGCAGCTGGGTCGGCTCAGGAGCCGCCAATCCCTGGTCGACAACACTCCTTCAAATGTTCTCGCCAGGTCTCGAGTTAATCTAGTCCAATTCCCGGTCGGTTGCAGTATTCTAACTCTCATGTCTTTCGGAACAAGAATTTGTGAATGTATAGACATGTCAGAGTGTTGTACCATACGCACTAGTACGCCATTCTTCATAGTGATCCAAGATTTGTGATCTGTGTTCTTATTTGGGTCGCCTTTTTTGCCAGAACGAAGAATTTTTTTAACGAAATGTCTTCCTGTTGACTTTTGATAAAAGAGTCACGTGAAATGACATCATGATCATCTTGATCACGTACCTCAACACCTTCGGTCGATGAAGTCTGAGGCATATTCTGAGCATGAGCTCTCGTGATAACTGCATTAGCAGCTTCTAAGTTATGTTCTTCCCAAGCAATAATCTGCTGCGGGGTACACTCTTTAATGCCGTGTATACGCCCGACGATAAGATCCGCAATAGGATTTGGAAGCAGACACGCTTGGACCTCTCCCGTAAAGAAGGGAGTAGCTATACGGATGATAGCGGTAGAGTATTTTTCTACTGTGCCACCAAATGTTACACATTTGATCACTCTTCCAGTGGCACATGAAGGATCTACAAGAGATTGTCTAACCCCAATAGTGGTACATGCAGAATCAAAGAGAACTGAGACTGCATCATTATTCATTAGACCCCTATGTAGAATAAGAGATCCTCTCCCGTCATAAGCCGCTGCGTCAGGAAGAGCGGGCTGAGGATGACCGCAACTCAAGGTGGATATAGTAGTAGGTTCAAATAAAGGGGTGCACTGAGGGCATTGCGATGCTCTCCCAAAATCAAAGGCAGAACGAACGAACGAACGAACTTTATTTTCGATGGGTTGAGAATTGGGCGCGCAGGCCCGTCTAACATTCTGCCCTTTCACTCTCATTAATCTTGCATACTATACCCTTTTATTCCCACATATTACTTTAAGCATTAATTTAAAGGTCATGCAACATTATAAAGTTAACATAACAGCATTCATTTACAGTATACAATCATAATAAAAAATGAGTAGCCTAGGTTGTTTTTTTTTTTTTTTTTTTTAAATAAACAAGATAGTGACTGAAGAAAAATAATAATAATAAAAAATAAAATAATATAAACAAAACAATAAATAAATAAGTTATGTATACCGACACTCACTTATGCGGTCAAAACGTCTAATCTGTAGTATTTTTGAATGTGTCATCAATCCTCAATACAAGAATTACAAAAACACATTCTCGCTTACATCCATACATTCTTGGCGGAAATTGAAATAATAATAATAACACTTTCTCGCGCACTTCTGTAACAGAAAAATTCTTTCAGCAGTTTAAAAAAAAAAAAAAAACGGAAACATTCACATCTCTAAAGTACAGTGGTATGCGGGTACATTCTCACATACATTTGCAGAACAGGAACTAGCACTAGCGCTAGGTTTACTATTGTTTTGTTCATTACTAACTCCTTGTGACTCTTGTTCAGCACAGTTAGTATGATGACATGACCTGTTATTATTATGCTGCCATCTACCTTGATTACTATTTCCTTTGGAATTATGGTAATTACCCCTATTGCTATTATTATTTTGGTTTGAACCGCAGTTTTCACAATTGTGATTGTGATTTACACCTTGATGAAAATATCTATCCGACTGATACTGCTGTCTTCCTAAAGAATTATGGCGAGGATAGTTTTTATTGTGGCTACCCCTTTTAAAGATACCATATTTGTTGGAACCATAATTATGAGGGCTTTCAGATTGCCTCCAATTCCTAGAAGACGAGCCTCTTTGGCATGAATCACTTTGATCCTGTTCAAAGTTACGCTTACTTTTCTTATCGAAGTTGCACTGAGTACCTTTAACTTTACCTCCGAAATTAGAATTGTATGGAGTATTATCTTTCTGTGACCACATTAAACCAAACATACATTAGGTTGGAGTTTTTCCCACCGTCAAAAATGACGGCAACAATAAGTATTTATAGATCAGTCACAGTTTGATAGTTGACATTTCTTTCTGTTGACATGGACTTAAATTTGACATCAATCTTCCACGATATTACGTGATTCGTAGATCGATAATCTTTAACATTTTTTTTCACATACCCATAAGTTAAGGAAAAAAAATCTATACACTAGATTTTTTTTTACCCCCGTCGGCCAGGGGAATGTTACGAGAGAATATATGATTTGTAGCAACTAGGTAGTGAGCTCGGATAAAAGTTGCACATTTTAGTTGTTGAAATACAATAGAGTTATATACTGACGCACATTAAAAACGCACCACTATTATATATACTGATGCCGAGAAGCTGGCAAAAAAAAGTGTGTGAACGGATTTTCCCCGTGTTTGCCATGAGATAGAGAGCGAATGGCTGCTGGAATGGAAAGTGCAAGATTCAACCCACGGGTGTGTGTACAGACTACATGAAAACGATGAAAGTTACACGTGCAACACGATTCCCAACAGCTATGACCCTGAAAATGTGTACGCCTTCTGGCAGTATACTCGGTATAAAAAGGCCGTTGAGACAAAACACCCAGTACATGTGCTTGAAATGCCACGACTATCTGAAAACGACCGCCAACGAGCCATTGGTATGTTGGAGACCGGAATGAGCTCGCGGGCCATTGCCAGAAGGATGAATTGCCACCACAGCACTATTGTACGTCTCAATGAACGTTACGGAACCACTGGCAGTGCCCGGGATAGACTTCGGAGTGGCCAACCACGAGTTACTACTTCTGCGCAAGATCGTCATATTGTGCTGAGTCACCTAAGGAATCGTACTCTCCCGGCAAGTCAAACAGCAAGAGCAATAGTGGGTAGACATGGGCAAGTCTCTCGAATGACACTCATACGACGACTCAGAGATACAGGCCTTACTGCAAGACGACCTTATGTTGGGCCAAACTTGACTCACAGACATCGAAAGCAGCGCCTGCAATGGACAGAGCAACATGTCAGATGGACTAGACTGCAGTGGAATGCTGTCCTATTCACAGACGAGAACAGATTCAACATATCCTTTGCAGATGGACGTATGCGGATTTAGCGACGGTGTGAAGAGCGCTTTGCAGATTGCTGTGTCAACCGATTTCGAGGTGGCAGTATTCACATTTGGGGAGGATTTAGTTTTCACCATCGCTTGCCTCTTCACGTCTTCCGTGGAAATGTTAATGCTGTGACATATCGAGATGAGGTTCTGGATGCACTGGTTGCTCCTGCGTTCACAATTTATCCAGACTTGCAGCTTCTCCAGCAGGATAACGCACGTGCATTTTTATGTATTTTTGGTTTTCTCCCTTGCCTGCACAGAATGCAGTGAATTTCATAACAATCAAATGTACAAATTAATGACCAGCATGGATTCATAGGAAAATGAATAAAGATTCCAAATATGTAAACTTGTACACACTTATATTTACATTTCACACTCTGTTCCTGGATTATACAGGTGGTGCGTTTTTAATGTGCTTCAGTATATTATAGTTTTTGCTCTTCACGGTGTTGAAAGCGAGGAGTATAATTTGCTTAGTTTTAATGTGACGTGTCGCGTTGATAAGGTAGCACGTGACGACATTGTAATTGTACCCATATGTTGTTATATTTGGTCCTAGACGGACGGAAGTTTGAAGTCTCCCAGTAGAAGGATATTTATATCAAAGATTTTCTTGATGAATAGGCGTTTGGGTCAGCCTATAATTTGTGGATACAATATTATACCTCAGTGATGAGAGGGATTATCTTTGAAGAGGAGAATATATATTAGGGAGCAACATTTATTGAAAGTATCCAAGAAGGTCACCTTAGTCGCGTAAGTTGAATTGTTCAATACCGGATTGCCAATCTAGGAATCACGAGTAAATAGCTTGACTGTAACACGACGTAAGGAATATGATTCAAGTGACGAATTATGATGTATTAATTTAATTCTGATGAACTGTATTTACTTGGATGTGATGTGCTATTAAATTGTATTTGTTCGGACTCTGAACCCCACGGACTTATCAGTTAATATTATTGAAAGTTCAGACCGTTGGCCCACTATTCGTGTTTGTCAGCACGTTATTAGAAGATCAACCATTTTGAAGTATTTATCAAAATTAATAATACAAACAAGACAGTGGTCAGAAACCGGCACACATAGAAGTTAGCGGAGAATACCACAACAAACGGTGGCAACAAACAGAATAAAACTAATAACAATGGGACAATGAAGCACGATAGAAATATGTGTCAGTTGTGGTAATAAGCTTTGTTCATCGGCTGGAAAATCCGATGTTACAATAGGTATCGATCCAATATCCTTCTACTGCTGGTGTAATATGAGAGCTTTACTTTCTATTATTTAGATTTCAACAAGACCATGCATCCTTACAGTTCAATCATGCCCAAAGTCCTCAACATCCTTTTTTTTTTTTTTTTTCTTAACCAGCGGCCTTTGGGCTTTCAGCCCTTTGGCCCAATGACATGTCATTGCGAGGCTGGGGAACCTGAGGACTTTCCTTCCAACCCGGTCAGGAGCTTCGCTCCTTCCCATCCACGGAGGGTTTATCACAGGAGCCGTTCAGGCTATTCAGTCAAATTTCCGGCCGTAAACATTTCTTCAAACGCCGACGCCCGGGTTTGAACAATGAACACCTGGTCGCCAGTACAACGCCGAAGCCATTACACCAGCGCGGCTCCCTCAACATCCTTTAAGTTTCCATAATTATTTATTTGGTTTCAACAAAATGGTTCAGGTGGTTAAATAACCAAAACTCAACATGAATTTACATGTATGTACAAGTATCGAAGTTTGTCATTTCTTGGCACAATATGCATACTTTTCAAATTCAAGGGAATCACAAATAAATATCTCAAGTATCATTGTTTTCCATTTTCTCCATTTCTTCCAATATTCAGGATTATCCATAACTTTATGTTTATTTTCCTCCCATTGGTTTTGGTTCTATCCATTGGCTTATTTCTTTGATTTCATTTCAACGGTCCCTTCACATTAGGGTCAAAAACCATGTTTCATAATACATAGCGAAGCGAGCTGGAACATGTAAAAATATGGCATAGCGAGGCTTAGAACTTACATGTGTCCATTAAACTTAGAAACACATTACCATGAATATCATCGTAAATAGTTGAATCACTGTATACTAAAAATCTTGTTGAAACTATAACTAAAAGAGACAGCTTGTAGTAACGTCTTACTGCATCGCTCTTCATTTCAGGACTGCTAGACTAAAATATTTCTGCCGGCAAGCTTGGGTTAGCTTGGGTAAAATCCCTTTTCTCATTGGACAACAACGTCACATGATGTCCCTGCATTTCCAATATTACTATGACAACTGACGGTAGATCAGCGTGCATCTAACGCTGACCTTAGATAAATGTACCGTTTCACTTCCCTCCCCTAAAGCCTTGGGTTAATTTTTATTTTAGTTAAACATTTAATGTCTGTTTCAACAAAATGGTGGTATCCTTTTGTTATAAAAGGGCTCTAGCATGAATGAATGCTGGTGGTGGTAGGTCATACGGCCAAATATAGATCCCGGAGCTTGTGCAAATGTATCCCGCAGGGAGGCATTTGAGTACTGTAGTGATATCCTCAATACAATCGATAAATTAGATAAAACATTATAAAGTATAAAGTCAAAATAAGGTAGAAATAAAATATTGGGTTGCGATTAGCTTCTTCGCCCCGCCTGCAAACATATCGCTTTCAATAGGCCTTACTGTTAAATATTACATGTTTGAAACAAATCGACGCGTACTTTTTGTTCTAGACGGAATGAGACAAGAAACGGAGGGGGGAAGGGAGAGACAGAATAATGCTACCATCAGCACGCGTGGTTTGGAATCAAAAATTGTAAACGCGCGGTATCGGCTTTGGCATTTTGAAAATACGACACAAGGCCAAAACATGGTTCGTCCTGTATTCACGCAGTGGAAATATATAACCACACACACAGCCCTCTTTTCTTGTATTGTAGAGCAAATTCTGACGTAACATAGACAATGTCGTTTTAGTTTGAAAAAAGCGTTATAGAAAGGGGAAAAGATGGTGGTTTTCTAGATTTAAAAAATATTGACGACTATCAAGGAAAAATATGGAAATACGAAATATAATACAAAGGTCCATAAAACTTATATAGTTTTGTGTAATAGTGTCTCCTGATCAATAATATATTTTAATTTACAAAATAGTCCAACTAATAACCAAGATATTGAAATAATACTGTATATTCTAGGACAGACTGACGAACACACTCTCATGTCTTTTTATCTTAGCCATACATAATTTGAACGCGGTTTTGCAATGAGGCAGAAGAGGGTACATGTAAAATGATTGGGTGTTAGAAAGAGGGAGAGAGAGTATTGGTTAGAACAAAACTAAATATATATATTTTTTTTAAGTAAAGCCTAAGGCAAACTAACCAACGTACCGAAAAACACACAGTATTTTTGCAGTGGGGTTTTTTAACTTTGAATTCAAAATTTGGTAGACGCCGATTTCTATTGGCCCGCGTAGGGGATATTGAGAAAAAAAATGGAAGGCTGGACGCCATTTGATTAAAACGTTCCCTTAAACAGGTCGATTGATAGACCAGAAGTTTGACTTGCTTCATCATATAATAAAGACATAAATAAAGGAAAAGCCGTCATAGTCTGGCAGCGGCACAGCTAAATTTGTGCCAAAATCATCGTATCTGTGTGTATTTCATTGAATTTGTAGTAAGAACGAAATTATTAATATTTTATTTAAACAATTGAGTGTGAGATACTGCCATATGAAAAATATTTTACGACTGTAAGTACATAGGTCCCTAGCAGACTTATGCAGGGCCTAGAGGTTGATCCATCATATAATAAACTACCAGAGAGGTAGAACCAAAAGATTACATAGATTGTCAGCAGGGATCATATCACCTATCTTATTTTATGGAAAAAGATCAATGATAATGGCAGAGGTGTTGCAGCCATTAGGGGAGAGGAAAAAGAAAACTGGTACAAGTTGTTACACCAATCTAGATTGGATGAGCTGGGTTGGTCAAAGAGATCTGACCCTGTTCTGTTATTTCGAATGTGTTGTTTGTGGAAATGGTAGCATAAATACTATGTAAAGAAGGAAACATAAATTTCATATTACAGGGTTTCTTACTGGCACTAGCCAAGTGCCAGTTTTCCTGAGGGAAGAATCTGTATGATTGTGGATGTGTCTCTAGTGGTACAAGCGCTCTACCACTGGAGGAGTAATATCGGTACAAGCTCTCTACCTTATTATCCCAGGACAAGTGAGACAGTGGCCGTTGGCCGGAAAGACAACTATAATTCAACTACACGTGCCAGATAAGTGAATATGATCTGGCACGAAACGATTCATCAACATAGTATTTTATAAACAAATTGTATTACTAAAATACCATTTCCACCCATAAAGTAAATAAAAGATGTGTGAATAAGGACATGGGAATGATGTAAACACCCCAACCCGCCATCTCATACCAGTAATAATATTTAACAACACCATTATTATATTTCATATTATGTGCTTGGACAGATTGTCCCTTTTTTGGTTTAATTGAATTACATATATACATATAATTTGATTTCCTTTGATTTTGATAGTCCTGACCAAAATAATATTAGGTTCAGGACTAAATAAATTGTAAAAAGATTTTTAAATACCAAAATTTAAATCACTGTGTTAGTTGAGTTGATCAAAGATTTAAATATTTGTGTGGGTGTTTGTGTATTGGGTTACCATCACACCACACTTACATTACCCTAGACATTTAAACGTAGTCACCATTCATTCTAAGTGGAATATATAACTCTGAGTGAGATCTTAGGGTGGTAGCAGAAAGGTTCTCTGAGAACACACCCCATCAATTGTTAGACTCAGATGCCTTCACAGCTTGACCTCACCCAGTTACAAATAAATTGCAACACCAACATTCATAACATCTAAACCCACCACATATATTGGGGGCCAAGTCCGGGATTTGAACTTCTCCTAGCACTACATATATTGGGTAGATCGCTCCCGGGATTTAAAATTATCATAAAATTCAATATTATATCACTATCGTCCCTAGAGGTTAAAAATATCCTATTATAAAGATAAAAGTATTTTAGGGTGGAGATTAACAGTTGATGAATTGTCACGGCCAGTAGTTAATTAATTAATCATAGTTGGTACTTTGCTTTATTAGAGTTTTAAATTTGTCTTAGTACATTGTTAAAGTTGCGTAAGACAGAATGGCAGACTTGGCTAAATTTAGATCTGCTGCTGTGCTGGCTGCCAAAGAGATGGGTATGGATGGGCCAGAGTTGGTCCAGTACGTAACAGTTGAAGTTGACAAATTTATTGCAAGAGATAGGGAAGAAAGGGAGGTAGAAAGAAAATTAGAGGCTGAGAAAGAAATTAAAAGGTTACAGATTGAGGCTGACAAGGAGGCTAGGGCATTGGAGGCGGATAGGGAGGCTGAGATTAAACGGCTCCAGTTTGAGGAAAAGAAATTAAAGACTGAAGAAAAACGATTAGAAAAGGAAGCAGAGGATAAGAGATTACAGAGGGAGCACGAGTTACGACTAAGGGAGTTGGAGTTGCAAGGCCATGCTCCTTAAAATGGTACCAGCCCCTCTACCTCCGATGCCACTGCCAGTCAGGGGGCCTCAACCTCAGCCATGGGGTTCCATTTAGATCATTTTGTTGAGAAAGAGGATGACATAGAGTCATTCCTCAGTAGATTTGAGGTTTTAGCCACCACTTATGGGTTGGAAAAAGAGAGGTGGAGTCTAAAGTTATCCCAGGGTCTTAGGGGAACAGCTTATGAAGTGTTTGCAAAGATGAGCAATGATGACCAAGACAATTATGACATGTTAAAGCAGACTTTGTTGTTAAGATATGAGAAGAATGGTGAATTTTATCGTAAGAAGTTTAGAAATGCCAAACTTTTGTCTGGGGAGACATATCACCAATTCTCTGCCAGATTGGAAACCTATTTGGAGAAATGGACTGCTCTGGGGAAGACCCAAGATCTTAAAGAGATGATCAAGATAGAGCAAATAAGAGAGTCCATGGCTCCAGACCTGAGAAAGTTTCTCATGGAACAAGGTGCAGTGAGGTTGGGTGAGGTACTTAATGTCGCTGAGAGGTATCCGGCGGCCCAGGCAGAAGTGGCTGGCACAAAGAAGAAACATTTTGAAAATTATAAGGCCCCACAAAACTCTAATAAATTTGAGAATAAAGATTAAGGAAACCGAGATAAACCCAACTTTGATAGGCCAAGAGTTGACTATCGAGATAGAAACCCACAGTTCAATGACCGAAAATATTATGAAAGAAAACCTTTCAATCAAGGAAAGATATGGTGTAAATGGTGTAAGAGGGACACTCATAACACCAACGTTTGTAAAAAGAAACCTTCTTCCTTCGCTGCAATAAAAACGGGGAACAAGGGATTAAAGGTGAAACCTACTGGACAGCAGGAACCTTATCCCCCCCCCCAGTTTGTGAAGATGTTGTATGCAATAGGGTCACAATTAGGTGCCTCTATGATACAGGTTTAGATTATGACTCAGTCGTGAGCTCTCACCTGGTGCGCGCAGATCAATACACCACAGAAACAGTGGAGATCCACCCAGCAGCAGTAACAAATAGCAAATTGGATGGCAAGGTCCATATACGGTTCTAGAGAAGGTGTCTAGAACAAATTACAAGATAGATAAGAAGGGGAAAGAGAAAATCTATCATGTGAACCTTCTAAAGAAATATCTGGACAGGCAAATCCAGGAAGGAACACACTTAATGACCTTGTCTATCGCTACGGAGATGAAAAATGAACCACTCGCCTCGCACGAATAATCCCTAAACCCCTGTGAGACAGCTGCACAGGTAAAAGTCAGTAAACACTTGACGAAAAATCAGAGGGAGCGGGTTCAAACGGTTCTGGATGAACATACAGACGTGTTAACGGACAAACTGGGGCACACCAATTTCTTGGAATATGATATGAAGTTAATAGACCCATCACCAATCTGTATGCGAGCCTATTCTATTCCTTTCGCTAAAGAAAAAGCGTTGAAAGAGGAGATAGATTATTTGTTGAGAGAAGGGATTATTTCTCACAGTGAATCTCCTTATAGCTCTGGTGTGGTTTTGTTGCGGAAACCATCTGGGGAACATAGACTGTGTATAGATTACAGGAAACTGAATGCTGTCACAGAAGGTCAGGTGGATCCATTACCTGATACAAATCAATTATTTGCCAGGCTGAACAAGGCAAAATATTTTTCTAAGGTTGGTCTTAGCAAAGGCTATTATCAAATCCCAGTGAAGCCTGAGGTTCGACTTTATTTAGCCTTTAGCACCTCAGAAGGACATTATGAGTTCAACATGTTGCCGTTTGGGTTGAAAAATGCTCCGATTGTGTTTTCTAGGATGATTCGAAAATTGTTGGATCCCCTGAGTAATCCATGTATCACGAATTTCATGGATGATATACTCATCGCTACTGAAACATTTGATGAACACGTTGACTCGTTGAATATGTTATTTGATAGACTCAGAGAGGCTAACTTGACTGCTAGACCAACCAAATGTTGTATTGAATGTAAAGAGTTGGAATTCTTGGGACACACGGTATATCAGGGCAGCATGACCCCTGACCCCAAGAACCTAGAGAAATTACAAAGAGCACCGAGGCCACAGACAAAGAAAGATGTGCGATCTTTTGTGTCGTTGTGTGGTTTCTACCAGAAGTACATTAAACATTTTAACTCTATATGTGCTCCTTTGACGGATTTAACTCGTAAGGGAAATCGTGATAAAATTACTTGGTCAGCGCAGTGTGAATTGGCATACCAAGAGTTAATAAAAAAGCTCACAAGCAAGCCTATATTGAAATTGCCTGACTTGAGTCAAGAATTTGTCGTGAGAACGGACGCAAGTAACGTGGGATTAGGGGCCACATTGTTACAGAGGTCCACCTCACAGGATGGGGAACTGAACCCAGTCGCTTATGCTAGCCGCAAGTTGAACAAAGCGGAACAAAACTATTCAACAAGTGAGAAAGAGTGTTTAGCTTTAATCTGAGCTATAAAAAAGTTCCAGATCTATCTCTATGGTAGAACGTTTGTGGTCCAAACGGATCTTCAGCCGCTCGTATTTCTGTCACAGGCAATGCATTAAAATGCTCGGTTATTACGATGGTTGTTGCTTTTACAGCCTTATTCATTTACTATTGAATACATTCCTGGTTCGCAAAATGTTGGTGCCGATTTTTTGAGTAGACACCCGTTTGACGAAAATCAGAGTATTCACAAGGCCTAAGGAGCAAAATTTGATCTATGTGTATTTCGGATTATGAACTTGCATCAGAAAGCATGTTCTTAAGTGGGGAGATGTGTAGTGATATCCTCAATACAATCGATAAATTAGAAAAAACATTATAAAGTATAAAGTCAAAATAGGGTAGAAATAAAATATTGGGTTGCGATTAGCTTCTTCGCCCCACCTTCAAACATAACGCTTTCAATAGGCCTTACTGTTAAATATTACATGTTTGAAACAAATCAACGCGTACTTTTTGTTCTAGACGGAATGAGACAAGAAACGGAGGGGGGAAGGGAGAGACAGAATAATGCTACTAGCAGCACGCGTTGTTTGGAGAAAAAAATTGTGAACGCGCGGTATCGGCCTTGGCATTTTGAAAATACGACACAAGGCCAAAACATGGTTCGTCCTATATTCACGCAGTGGCAATATATAACCACACACACAGCCATCTTTTCGTGTATTGTAGAGCAAATTCTGACGTAACATAGACAATGTCGTTGTAGTTTGAAAAAAGCGTTATAGAAAGGGGAAAAGATGGTGGTTTTCTAGATTTTAAAAAAATATTGACGACTATCAAGGAAAAATATGGAAATACGAAATATAATACAAAGGGCCATAAAACTTAGATAGTTTTGTGTAATAGTGTCTCCTGATCAATAAATTTTTTTAATTTACAAAATAGTCCAACTAATAACCAAGATATTGAAAAAATACTGTATATTCTAGGACAGACTGACGAACACACTCTCATGTCTTTTTATCTTAGCCATACATAATTTGAACGCGGTTTTGCAATGAGGCAGAAGAGGGTACATGTAAAATGATTGGGTGTTAGAAAGAGGGAGAGAGAGTATTGGTTAGCCCAAAACTAAATATATTTTTTTTAAAGTAAAGCCTAAGGCAGACTAACCAACGTACCGAAAAACACACAGTATTTTTGCAGTGGGGTTTTTTAACTTTGAATTCAAAATTTGGTAGACGCCGATTTCTAATGGCCCGCGTAGGGGATATTGAAAAAAAAATATGAAGGCTGGACGCCATTTGATTAAAACGTTCCCTTAAACAGGTCGATTGATAGACCAGAAGTTTGACTTGCTTCATCACATAATAAAGACATAAATAAAGGAAAAGCCGTCATAGTCTGGCAGCGGCACAGCTAAATTTGTGCCAAAATCATCGTATCTGTTTGTATTTCATTGAATTTGTGGTAAGAACGAAATTATTAATATTTTATTTAAACAATTGAGTGTGAGATACTGCCATATGAAAAATATTTTACGACTGTAAGTACATAGGTCCCTAGCAGACTTATGCAGGGCCTAGAGGTTGATCCATCATATAATAAACTACCAGAGAGGTAGAACCAAAAGATTACATAGATTGTCAGCAGGGATCATATCACCTATCTTATTTTATGGAAAAAGATCAATGATAATGGCAGAGGTGTTGCAGCCATTAGGGGAGAGGAAAAAGAAAACTGGTACAAGTTGTTACATCAATCTAGATTGGATGAGCTGGGTTGGTCAGAGAGATCTGACCCTGTTCTTTTATTTTGAATGTGTTGTTTGTGGAAATGGTAGCATAAATACTATGTAAAGAAGGAAACATAAATTTCATATTGCAGGGTTTCTTACTGGCACTAGCCAAGTGCCAGTTTTCCTGAGGGAAGAATCTGTATGATTGTGGATGTGTCTCTAGTGGTACAAGCGCTTTACCACTGGAGGAGTAATATCGGTACAAGCTCTCTACCATATTATCTCAGGACAAGTGAGACAGTGGCCGTTGGCCGGAAAGACAACTATAATTCAACTACACATGCCAGATAAGTGAATATGATCTGGCACGAAACGATTCATCAACATAGTATTTTATAAACAAATTGTATTACTAAAACACCATTTCCACCCATAAAGTAAATAAAAGATGTGTGAATAAGGACAGGGGAATGATGTAAACACCCCAACCCGCCATGTCATACCAGTAATAAGTAGTTAGATATTTAACAACACCATTATTATATTTCATATTATGTGTTTGGACAGATTGTCTCTTTTTTGGTTTAATTGAATTACATATACATATAATTTGATTTCCTTTGATTTTGATAGTCCTGACCAAAATAATATTAGGTTCAGGACTAAATAAATTGTAAAAATATTTTTTAATACAAATATTTAAATCACTGTGTTAGTTGAGTTGATCATAGAATTAAATATTTGTGTGTGTGTTTGTGTATTGGGTTACCATCACACCACACTTACATTACCCTAGACATTTAAACGTAGTCACCATTCATTCTAAGTGGAAAATATAACTCTGAGTGAGATCTTAGGGTGGTAGCAGAAAGGTTCTCTGAGAACACACCCCATCAATTGCTAGACTCAGGGGCTTTCACAGCTTGACCTCACTCAGTAACAAATAAATTGCAACACCAACATTCATAACATCTAAACCCACCACAAGTACTATCAATTTAAAAAAAAAAATCCCAAAAATATTCTAAGTCTAAAAATTTTTTGAAAAATTTTAACCTAAATCACTAACCAGGGGCTCTCGTATATATATATATATATATTATCCGACTTTCATATTTTAAAAAAGCTTTACCAATGGACATCATGATAGAAACATTTTTCAATACATGTGCCATCAAAAATTTCAGAGTGGTAACCCTGAACATCAAAATTTTTATCATTAATCTAAAAAATTGATCAATCAAAAGTAGTTGAAAACATGTTTTATTACAATACTTTCCTATTACTCCAGGAAAATACATTCAATTTATCTCGAGGCATCCCTACATAGTATTAATTTTTCTGAGTAAAGTCCTTCCATAATTAACTTCGAAGTATCCATGTTTGTATAAGTAATATTTTAGTCCAAACCATAATAGTTTGTAAGTTATTTTCCAAGTATCCACATTTATAATGCCAATGGTAGTCCCCTTCATAATAGTCCTAAGTTGTTTCTTTAAGTAATCCACCTTTATAATGCCAATGGTAGTCCATTTCATAATAGTTCTAAAGTTATCTCATGTGTTAGTATATTCCTAGGTGAGTCATTCATAATGCATTGCTATGTTAGCTAAAACATGTCTAAGAATACATTTTTCTTAATTTCTTTTTCACGTTACTATAATTCAACAAATTTCATCTCAATATATCAGCACAATTTACAAGTTGCGAAAAAATTTATTGTTTTAACATTTTCACAATGTCTACACTGAATCTTGCCTTCTGAGACGAAGATTTGTCACACCCCCTCATTTGTGTCCTGTAGCATCATACTTTCAGACTTGGTACAGTCTGAGTCAGTCAGATGGGCAGTTTATGATCTCACAAAAATGTATCTCTATAGTGCATTTTAATTCATCTATAAGTCTTTTTATAAGTTAGCCAACAAAATCTAGAATTGTATTCATTAAAATTCATTTAACTCCAATCTAACAATCAATATCGCATACATGAGCAATATTTAACAAAATGGAAAACATTTTACATTTGTAACAAAGTCGATACCAAATCTGCCTTCGGAGACGAAGATTTGTCAGATGTTTTGTGTCCCTGTAACATCTGCCGTTAGAACTAGCATAGCCTGAGTCAGTCAGATGAAGCAGTTCTATAATCTTACATTAATATCCACTATGGTGTAGGTAAAGCAAGGGATGGAAATAGCATGTCAGGGGTGAAAGGTGCTCAGCTGGTCAATCTGTTACACACAGTCGCAGAAAGCAATATAGGTATTAGTCCCTTATACTGTCAAATGCAATGTCCAATGGACTGTGGCATGAAAGTGTTATCATTTCTACTTAAGTATATATATATATATATATATATATATATATATATATATATATATATAAAATATAAATATATTATATATAATATATATATAATATATATATATATATATATATATTATGTCAGAACTAAGACACATGAGAATACTTGTGCTGTCAGAGCGTAACTCTCTACTGGTACTATGGTTTTTAAGGCACTCTCACACACTAGACTCTTAGCTCGCTGTCTCAAAGGTTACAACCATAGCACACAATAGCTGACACTAAATAACATGATAACACCACTATAACAGGATAATGACCCTTTTTAATTGAATAGTCACATCACAGAGAGCCGCACCCGGCTGACGATACACATGAACATGCATTGCACGATGCACTGAAAAAGCTGCCACATACTTGCCACAATTCACTATTTTTTTTAGCTCAACAAGAATCCAAATAATACACGCAGAGATAAGCTTTACTCAGCAAACCGCCATGACAATCACTCACGTTAGGCGGGCCACACTACTGACAAAACGCAATACATCATTGCAATCATGAAATACAATTCCAGGAGGATATCAAAACTAAGCAACAAATCACTACCCCCTGATCTCATGAAATAACGGCAAAAAAATAATCTGAACAAATAGTGGCATCTATATATAACTTTCCCCAGCAAAACTGCTGGCAACGGCCATCAAAACGACGATTATCAGTCGAGCGGGACATCTCTAGCTTCACCCTTCCGCCCAAACCGTTTTTTCCGGGTTTTCTTCTAGCCAAAAACCGGCATGGACAGGTATCCAAATATGAATACCAGGGTTGTCACACTACAGTGTAACATACTATTAATACAATTAGTGAACAATTTATGCTTCATTGACATCCACCCCCGCCCTTAAGAAAGAAAACGCAGTTTTCTTCCATCCGAGGAGTACGTTCCCAATTCCCCTCTGAGGGTAAGAGCGACTGAAATGGCAATATAGCACCATCCACATGGCAGATAAGGGAATGCCTAGAGTTTGCTCAACCTCCATTGACATACATGCCTTTCTCACTCACTTTCCCATTCGATACAAGATAAAAACATTTACAAATCCTACCAGGTATTGACAGTCGTAAAAAATAACAACGACTGACTGTATTCCCTGGAGTACCACATACACCTAATGCATGTTACGCAAAATTTTGTATAAATAATTTGTCACCAAGCAGCAATACGACATCGTATAAATTAGTCATCTCTCCTACTCTAGTACACAATATCCCGTATGATGATTTTATATACATATGGCGTACCACTTCATAAAATATAAACCTTTATGGCAGTATATACAATATACAATTGCTATAACAAAATACATCACCATAGTCCATATTAAATATCGAACTGGGGGCGGTGGGTTCAGAGCAACTCATCAGGTTCGGTTTCATATTAAAACCGAACATCTTACTGAACGCGGACCTAAATCTAACCCCCAGCTATTGCTGAACTTAAGTAGCAAATGATTTCTAAAGCAAGGGACATATTCTTCAGCCTAACTGCCTTTCCGCGCACCCCAACTATTGGTTTAAAAAGTCACCCGTGCCATCTTTGTATTGTTCACGCAATGGCATCTACTTCCCACAAATCTAACCTGCGCGACTTTCGTCGAATTACTCTCCTAAGAGTGCGCCAACTATATTCTGGGGAATCGTTACGCACCCAAACTTGTGTTGCGAATTATTAGCGTTCGGACTTTCGTATACGTCCCTACTGCTTCTACCATCCTGTCGTTTGGAACTTGTTGCGAACTCGCGTCTACAATGTAACCTTGTGGTTCTCTCTCGTTTGTGAGTTTGGTGATGCTTGAGGCATTCTGCATCAGCTACACCCATGGCACTATGCACCCCGCGTACATTTCCGACGGTTAAATCGCAATCGGATCCTTCCAGACCAAACGCAATAGACTCTACCCCGTAATGAACGGTTGTGGTCCACTACTAATGCACGACCTGGGGGTAAGTCTCAACTTTGCCCACGATACGTGGTGCATTTTACCGTTTTGCCTGTCATGACAGAGTTCCTTCGATGCCACGATCGACGCACCCCAATTGTTGTTGCATCCGGTGTCTCTCAACCCCTCAACTCCTCAACTCCCGGACTGGTTCCTATTCTCCACCTTTCCCTTCGTGGAGGATCACCTTGCCAGTCCTCCATGCACTGCCGATAGACATGGTGCAGCATGCCCACATTGTAGCACTAATCTCTCGTTCGCATTGAACAGAGGGCGGCACCCCGCACAGTCCTCGCTGTTCATTGTGTCCAACACAACAGCAAGAAATTTGCGTGTTCAAATCGGGGTAGTGCAGCTATCAGCACTATGACCCCTGCCACCGCAATTGGT
The DNA here is from genome assembly GCA_024509875.1 of Oreohelix idahoensis. Lineage (NCBI taxonomy): Eukaryota > Metazoa > Mollusca > Gastropoda > Stylommatophora > Oreohelicidae > Oreohelix > Oreohelix idahoensis. The sequence goes on along the minus strand of JAMPIV010008861.1, from coordinate 14,684 downwards.
ACAACACGCGACTCTTTCTTTTTCTCCTCGCGTGTGCTTTTGCTGGAGAACCCTTCGAGGACGAAGAACCCGCACTCAGAGTTCTGATGAACGACCTCTCTGAGGGAAGCACTCCTCTGCTGATGAATGTTTGGTTTTTTGTACCAAAATTCTCGTCTTCGTCCCGGAGGAGTCTCCTCGAGAAGCGTACCCTTGTTATGAGTTTGGGTTACTCCTTCATGTCACTACATAACTATTATGTAGTGACAGAAGGTGTAACCACACTCATAAGCAGGTTACGCTTCGAGGACATCTCGGGACGAAGGACAGAATTTTTTTGGTATCACAAAACCCAACATTCATAAAGCAGAGGAGTGCTTTCTCAGAGAGTCGTTCTTCTGACTCCTGAAGCGGGGTCTTCGTCCTCGTAAGTGTTCCAGGCAAAAGCTCACACGCGAGGTAGAAAAATGAAAGAGCGCGTGTCGTTCCAATTGCGGTCATGGCAGAGGGTTAAATAGTGCTGATAAGGCTGCCACTACCCCGAGTGAAACACGACAAAATTTCTGCTGTTTGTGATTTGGACATCAATGAATCAGCGTGAGGACTGTGCGGGGTGCCGCCTACTCTGTTACAATCGCCGAACGTGAGATTAGTGCTACAATGTAGGGCATGCCCGCGGGCACCATGGTCCTATTGGGCAGTTGCAGTGAGAACTGGCAAGGTAGATCATTACTACGACAGGAAAGGTGGAGATTAGACCAGTCCGGGCCGTTGCAGAGTAGACACCGGATGCTATGCACAACAATTGGGGTGCGGTCGAGTCGTGCATAGACGACCACTCTGTTCTGAACAGGCAAAACGGTAAAAATGCACCACGTAATCGGGGGCATAGTTGAGTCTTACCCCCCAGGCGTGCAATTTAGAGGTGGACACATCCGTTCATTACGGGTAGTAGTCTATGCGTTGGTCATGGAGGATACGGATTGCCGATTTAAACCCTCGTCCGGTAATGTATCGCGCGGGTGCATAGTGCACATGGGTGTAGCTGATGCGAGATGCTCAGCATCACCAATCTCCCAAACGGTACGAGCAGAACCCACAATGTACATTGTAATACGCGAGTCGCAACAAGTAACCAATCGAAAGGAGTAGAAAAGCAGTTGGGACGTATACGAATGTCCGAACCGCTAATATTCCGCAAAGTTTGGGAGTGCGTAACGTTTCCCCTGAAAATACTAAGTTGGTCGCACTCTGCTTAGGAAGAGTATTCGACGAAGTCGCGCAGGTTTAAGATTTTTTGTGGAAAGTAGTCGCAATTTTGCGTGATCAATTACAAAGATGGGCACGGGTGGACTTTTTTACCAATAGTTTTGGTGGTGCGCCGGAAGGCAGTTAGTGGCTGAAGCATATGTCCCTTGCTTTAAGAATCATTTGCTATTAGTTCAGCAAATAGCTGGGGTTAGATACTGGGTCTTCGTTCAAGTAAGTTAAGATGTTCGGTTAATATGAAACCGAAACCTGAGTTTTGCTCTGTCCCACGCCCCCAGGTTCGATATTTAATATGAACTTATGGTGATTGTATTTTTGTTTATACAATGTATTGTATATACTCGTCCATAAAGGTAATATTTATGAAGTGGTACAGGCCATAGAGTATATAAATCATCATCAGTTTATTGATAACTCGATGTAGGAGAGATGGACTATTTATACGATGTTGTAAATGCTGCTTGTGGTGACAATTATCTCTATGCCAAATAATTTTGCGTAACATGCATTAGGTGTTGTAAGTTACACTCCAGGATTAGTCCCAGTCGTTTTGTTATTTTTTTACGAACTGACAATAACCATGGTATGGATTTGTACATGTTATTTCTTGTAATCAGAATGGAGTGAGTGAGAAGGCATGGTATTCGGTCAATGTGAGGTTGAAGCAAACTATGGCATTCCTTAATCTTTTGAATTGTGGAGGTTGCTTATATTGCCATTTCAGTCCGCTCTTGACCCAGAGGGGATTGGGCGCGGACTCCTCCCGATGGAAGAAAACTGGCGTTATTCTTTCTTAAGGCGGGGGTGGGTGGATGTCACAGGCATTAATTGTTCAACTAAAATTTTTAATTAGTGGATTACACTGTAGTGTGGACAACCCTGGTTAATTCATTATTTGGATACCTGTCCAGACCGGTTTTTGGCTAGAAGAGAATACCGGAAAGAAACGGTTTGGGGGCGGAAGGGTGGAGCCTAGAGATGTCTCCGCTTTCGACTGAGAACGTCGTTTGATGGCCGTTGCCAGCCAGCTTTTGCTGGGGAACAGTTTTATATAGATGCCACTATTGTTTCATTATTTTCTCTTGCACCGTTATTTTCATGAGATCAGGGGTAAGTGATTTGTTGCTAGTTTGATATCATCCTCCTGGATTGTATTTCATGATTGCAATTGATGTATTGACGTTTTGTTTCAGTTGTGGTGGCCCCGCCTACGTGAGTGCTTGTCATATGGCTGGTTGCTGAGGTAAGATTATCTCCTGCGTTGTATTTTTTGGATCTTGTTTGAGCTATTAGTGTGTGGCAAGTATGTGGTGCAGTTTATTTTCTGTGCATTCGTTGCAATGCATTGTTTTCATGTGTATCGTCCAGCCGGGTTGCGGCTCCTCTGTGTGTGATAATCATTAAAAAGGGTCCATTACCTTGTTATAGGTAGGTTAACATGTTATTTATGTTCAGCTATTGTGTGCTATGGATGTACCCTTTGAGAACAGCGAGCTATAGAGTCTAGTGGTGGGAGTGCCTATAAACCCATAGTACCAGTAGGAGAGTTTCGCTTCTGACAAGCACATGTTATTTCTCCATGTGTCTAAGTTCCTGACATATATATATTATAATATATAATATAATATCATATATATATATATATATATATATATATTATATATATAATTTATATATATATATATATATAATATATAATTATATATACTATAACTTAAGTAGAAATATGAAACACTTTAATTGCCACAGTACCATATTGGACATTGGCATTTGGACTCAGTTGCATGTACCAAATACCTATCATTGCTTTCTGCGACTGTGCTGTCTAAACAGATTGACCAGCTGAGCAACTTTAAATCACTTGCTTTTTCCTGACTAAAGGTGCTATTTCCATATCCCTTCCTTTACCTACACCATTGTGGATATTCAAATGTATAAATTAATACAACTGCTCATGCTGACTCGTCACTCAGGTCTATAAATGCTAGTTCTAACGGCAGATGTTAACAGACACAATTCGATTCTGACCATTTTCAAATCTTCGTCTGTACGAAGGCCAGATTTGGTATCGATATGTACAAATGTAAAATGTATATCCATTTTTGTTAAATATTGCTCATGTATGCGGCATATTGAAAGTTGTTTAGATTGGGAGGCTTAAATGAATTTTAATGAACACAATTCTACAGGGGCATTTTCGTTGGCTATTACTAGTTTTCCAATAAAAAGAACTTATAGATGAATTAAAAATGAACTTTAGAGATTACTTTTTCAGTGAGATTCATAAACTGCCCATCTGACTGACTAAGAACACTGTACCAAGTCTGAAAGTAGATGCTACAGACACAAATGATGTGGACCCCCAAATATCTTGCGCAGTCTCAGAAGGTCGCACTACCGATTCAGTGTAGACATTGTGTAAAACACTGTACAATAATTGTTTTTTTCGAAAACTTGTAAATTTTGACTGGATATATTTGAGATGAATTTGTTGAATGTATATTAACGTGAAAAGAAACCTTATGAAAAATTGAATTCTTAGACATGTTTTAGCTAACATAGCTAATGCATTTCGTGAATGCTTGTCACCTAGATATTACAAATCCTACATGAGATAACTTAGAAACTATTATGAATGGACTACCATTGGCACCCTTATATAAGGTGGATACTTCGGAGAAAGCAACTTAGGACTATTATGAAATGGACTGACCATTGGGCATTATAAATGTGGGGATACTTGGGAAAATAATCTTGTACAACTATTATGGATGGACTACAATATTACTTATACAACAATGGAGTAATTCCGAAGTTAATTATCGTCCCAGGTCCGTTTACTCAGAAAATTATCGCTATTGCGCCCCGATGACCTCGAGAGAAATTGAATGATATTTTCCTGGAGTTAATAGGAAAAGTTTGATAACACATGTTTTTCAACTAGCTTTTGACTTTGATCACAATTTTTTAAGATTAATGATTTAAAAATTTTGAATGTTCAGGGTTTACCACTCTGAAATTTTTGATAACCGCCACATGTAACCACAAATATTGAAAAATGTTTTTTCTAATCATGATGGTCCATTGGTAAAGCTTTTTTTAAAATACATGTAAAGTCGGATAATATATATATATTTAGCTGTTAAAAAATTGACGAGAGCCCCTGGTTATGTGATTTTATAGGTTAAAGTTTTTCAAAAAATTTTAGACGCGAATAGAATATTTTTGGGATTTTTTTTTTTAAATTGATAGTACTTGTGGTGGTGTTTATGATGTTATGAATGTTATGGTGTTGCAAATTTATTTGAGATATACTGACGTGAGGTTCAAGCTGTGGAAAGCCCCTGAGTCTAGCAATAATGATGGGGTGTGTTCTCAGAGAGACCTTTCTGCTACCACCCTAAGATCTCCATCAGAGTTATATTTTCCACTTTAGTAAATGACTTTAATGTGACTACGTTTTAAAATGTATAGGGGGAATGTAAAGTGTGGTGTAGATGGTTAACCCAATACACAAAACACAACACAATATATTTAATTTACTATGATCAACTGCAAACTAAAATACCAGTGATTTAAAATTTTTGTATTAAAATATGTTTTTTTACCTATTGGGTATTTAGTCCTGAAACCTAATGGGGTTATGTTATGGTCCTGGACTATCAAAATCAAAGGAAATTTAAATGTTGGGGTATGATTATGTAATTCAATTAACCCAAAAAAGAGGACAATTATTGTACAAAAACACATAAATATTTTTTAGAGAGATATATTATAATGGGTGTTTGTTAAATGATCTAAACTACTTATTACTGGTATGACATGGCGGGTTTTTTTGGGTTTTAGTGTAATATGATCAATTCCCCCCTGTCCTTATTCACACAATCCTTTTATTTACTTTTGGGAGTGGAAAAGGTGGTTATGTTTTTTGAGTAATACAGTGGATGGTTGTGTTGGTGAGAAAATACTATGATGATTGAATCGTTTCGTGCCAGATCATAATTCACTGTATCCTGGGGGGTCATGGGTAAGTTGAATTATAGTTGTCTTTTCCGGCCCAATTTTTGGCACCACTGGTTTCACTGGAGTCCTGAGATAATATGGTAGAGAGCTTGTACACAGATATTACTCCTCCAGTGGTTAAAGCGCTATGTACCACTAGAGACACATCCACAATCATAAGATTCTTCCCCTCAATAGAAAAACTGGTACTTGGCTAGGTGCCAGTAGTAAAAACCCTTAGCAAATATGGTATATTTATGTTTCCTTCTTGTACATAGTATTTTTGCTACCATTTTTCCACACACAAACACATTCAAAAATAAAAGAAACAGGGTTTTAGATCTCCTCCTGACCAAACCCAGCCTCATTCAATCTAGATTTGATGGGTGTGTAACAACTTGTACCATTTTTTCATTTTTCCTCTCCCACTAATGGGCTGCAAGGTAACCTCTGCCATTATCATTGATCTTGTTCCCATAAAATAAGAAAGGTATATGATCCCTGCTGACAATCTATGTTAATCTTTGAAAGATTCTACCGCTCTGGTGGAGTTTATTATATGTCTGGATTTTCATGGTACACTCTAGGCCTGCATAAGGGAAATCTGCCAAGGGACCTTGTACTTACAGTCGTAAAATATTTTTCACATATGGCAGTATCTCCACAACTCAATTGTTGTGGGGGAATAATAATATTAAATAATTTCGTGATCTTATTACCACAAATTTCAATGGGGATACACACAGATAGATGGATTTTGGCACAAGATTTTAGCTGGTGCCGACTGCCCAGGTACTATGACGGCTTTTCCTTTGATTTATGTCTATATTATATGAAATGAAAGCAAGGTCCAAAGGTTTGTGGTCCTATCAATGAAGACCTGTTTAAGGGATCGTTTTGAAGATCAAATGGCGTCCTGCCTTCCATATTTTTTTTTTCAATTTATCCCTACGCGGGCCATTGTGAAATCGGCGTCTACCAAAATTTTGAATTCAAGTTAAAAAAACACATTTGCATATCTGGCAAAAATATCTTCTGTGTGTTTTTCGGTACGTTGGTTAGTCCCTGGCCTTAGTGCTTGTAACCTTTCAAAAAATATATTTAGTTTTGGGCCAATAAGTGTAATACTCTCTCTCCTCTTTCTAACACCCAATCATTTTTATTGACAATGTACCCTCTTGTGCCTCATTGCAAAACTCGCGTTTAAAATTATTTATATGGCTAAGATTAGCAGTGCATGAGAGGGTGTTCGTCAGTGGCTGTCCTAGTGATATACAGTTATGATTTTTGTGAAGATATCGGGGTTTTGGGTATTAGGGGTTGGATATTTTGTAAATTAAAAGGAATATTATTGATTGGAGACGAGGTGACACTATTACACAAAAAAACTAGGTGCGTAAGTTATTTTATGGCCCTTTTGGTATTATATTTCGTATTTCCATATTTTTCACTTGGATAGTCGTCAATTATTTTTTAAATCTAGGAAATTGTCACCATTCTTTCCCTTTCTATAACGCTTTTTTCAATACTAAAACGACAATGTCTTATGTTTACGTCAGAATTTGCTCTACAATACAAGAAAAGAGGGCTGTGTGTGTGCGAGTTATATATTTCCACTGCGTGGGGAATTATACGGAGAACGAATCATGTTTTTTTTGGCCTTGTGTCACTATTTTAGGGAAATGGTCCAAAGGCCGATACCGCGCGTTTACAATTTAAATTTGAATTCCAAAACCACGCGATGCTGATGTAGCATTATTCTGTCGCTCTCCCTTCCCCCCTCCGTTTCATTGTCTCTCACTCCGTCTAGAACAAAAATTAATACACGTCGAATTTGGGTTTCAAACATGGGGAATATTTTTTTCCCCTACAGTTAAGGCCATATTGAAAAGCGGGTATGTTTATTGCAGGCGGGGCGAAGAAGCTAATCGCAACCCAATATTTTTTATTTCTACCTTATGTTTGGTACTTATTACTTTATTATGATTTTAATCTAATTTATCGAATGTATTGGAGGATATCACTTACACTTCTCCCCACACTTAAGAACATGCTTTCTGATGCAAGTTGTCATAATTCCGAAATGACACATAGATCAAAATTTTTGCTCCTTTAGGCCCTTGTGAATACTCAGGGATTTTCGTCAATCGGGGTGGTGATTGTACTCAAAAAATCGGGGTTCCAACATTTTGCGAAACCAGGGGAATGTATTTCAATAGTAAAATGGGAATCTAAGGACTGGAAAAGACAAAAACAAACTCCATCCGGTAATAACCGAGCCTTTTAATGCATTGCCTGGTGACAGAAGATACGAGCGGCTTGAAGATCCGTTTGGACCACATTAAACTGTTTCTACCCATAGAGATAGATCTGGAAGGTTTTTTATAGCTCAGTATTAAAGCTTATAACACTCTTGTCGTGACTTGTTGAAATATTTTTGTTTCCGCTATTGTTCAAAAAATTGACGGCTAGCATAAGCGACTGGAGTTCAGTTCCCCATCCTGTGAGGTGGGGGGGGGGATGGTAACAATTGTGGCCCCTATTTCCCACGTTTACTTTGCGTCCGTTCTCACTGACAAAAGTTCTTGACTCCAGTCAGGCCAATTTCAATATAGGCTTGCTAGTGAGCTTTTTTATTAACTCTTGGTATGCCAATATCAACACTGCGATGGGACCAATTGTAATTTTATCACGATTTCCCCTTACGGGTGTAAATCCTAGTCAAAGGAGCACCTATAGGTGGGTTAAAAATGTTTTTAATGTAACTTCTGGTAGATAGTGGTTGAAAACCACATGAAAGACACAAAAAGATTCGCCACATCAAGGGTCTTTGTCTTTGGCCTATAAGGTGCTCTTTGAGTAATTTCTTCTAGGTTCAGTGGGGTCAAGGGGTTGTTGATGCTGCCCTGATATAGACCGTGTGTCCCCAAGAATTGGGGAAATACTGGTTACATTTCAATACAACATTTGGTTGGTTTAGCAGTCATAGTTGGGCCTCTCTGAGTCTATCAAATATACATATTCAACGAGATGAGTCAATAACGTGTTCATCAATGGGGTAGGTTTGTGGGAAGTAGCGATGAGTATTTCTCATCCATTGAAATTTGGGTGATTACATGGATTACTCAGGGGATCCAAAGGGGGATTTTCGAATCATACTAGGAAAAACACAATCGGAGCATTTTGTTCAACCCAAACGGCAGACATGTTGAACTGGGTCCATATGTCCCTTCTGAGAGAGCTAAGGCTAAATAAAGTCCGAAACCTCCAGGGCGTTCACTGGGATTGGATAGATAAGCCCTTTGCTAAGGGTATAGACCAACCTGGTTAGAAAAGTTTATTTTGCCTTGTTAGTGGGCAATTAAATTGGGGGATTTGAGATCAGGTAATGGATCCACCTGACCTTCTGTGGTCCAGGCATTTCAGTTTCCTGATAATCTATACCACAGTCTATGTTCCCCCAGGGATGGTTTCCGCAACAAAACCCACACAAAGAGCTATAAGGAGGGTATTTACTGTGAGAATAGGTAATCCCTTTCTCCTCAACAAATAATCTCATCTTGGGGGTCTTTTCAACGCTTTTTCTTTAGCGAACAGTAATTATGAAACAGGCCTCGCATACAGAGGTTTAGAAGGTGATGGGTCTATTAACTTCCATATCATATTCCAAGAAATTGGGTGTGCCCCAGTTTGTAGCGTTAACACGTCAGGTATGTTTCATCCATTGGAACCGTTTTGAACCCGCCTCCCTCTGATTTTTCGTCAAGTGTTTAAATCTGACCTTTTAGACCTGTGCAGCTGTCCTCACCGGGGAGTATAGGGATTATTCGTTAGCGAGGCGAGTGGTTTCTTTTTTCATCATCGAGTAGTCGATAGTACAAGGTCATTAAGTAGTGGTATTCCTTCCTGGGATTTGCCCAGGTCCAGATATTTCTTTAGGTAGGTTGCATCATGATAGATTTTTGGTCTTTTTTTCCCTCTCTTATCTATCTTGTAAGAGTGTTTCTAGACCACCTTCTCTAGTGAACCCGTATATGGGGACCTGCCATTCCAATTTGGCTATTTGTGTATGACTTTGGTAGAAACGGGGGTGGATCTACACGTGTTTGAGTGGTGTTATTGGATTGTCTGCGCGCACCAGGTGAGAGACTTAACGGGGACTGATGTCTTAAATCTAAACCTGTTGAATCACCCTTAGGGTACCGGACACCATAAGTTTGCTGTAGACCTGGTCATTGTCATAGTACAACATCTTCAAAAAAAAAAAAGATGGGGGGTGTGTTGGGGGATAAGGTTCCTGCTGTCCAGTAGGTTTCACTTAAATCCTTTGTTCCCCGTTTTTTATTGCAGGCGAAGGGAAGAAGGTTTCATTTGTTACAAACGTTGGTGTTATGAGTGTCCCTCAGTTGAACACCATTTACACCATAGTATTTCACTTGATTTGTTAAAGGTTTTCCTTTCATAATATTTTCGGTCATTTTGAACTGTGGGTTTCTATCTCTGTTAGTTCAAACTGGGCTTGGCCTATCAAAAAGTTGTGGTTTATCTCACGGTTTCCACTTAATCTTTATTCTCAAATTTTATTTAGAGTTTTGTGGGGCCTTATAATTTCAAAATGTTTCTTCTTTGTGCCTGCCACTTCTGCCTGGGCCGCCGATTACCTCTCAGCGACATTAAGTACCTCATCCCAAACCTCACTGCACCTTGTTCCATGAGGAAACTTTTCTCAGGTTCTGGAGCCATGGATCTCTCTTCATTTGCTCTATCTCTGAATCATCTCTTTAAGATCATTGGGTTCTTCCCCAGAGCAGTCCATTCTCTCCACAATTGGTTTCCAATCTGGCAGGAGAATTGGTGATATGTCTCCCCTGGACAAAAGTATTTGGATATATTTCTAAACTTCCTTACGATAAAATATTCACCATTCTTATCATATCGTTAACAACAAAGGTCTGCTTTAACATGTTCATAATTGTTCTTGGTCATCATTTGCTAATCTTTTTGCAAACAACTTCATAAAGCTGTTCCACCTAAGACCCCCTGGGATAACTATTAGACTCCACCTCTCTTTTTCCAACCCTTAAGTGGTGGCTAAAACCTCAAATCTACTGAGAGAATGACTCCTATGTCCATCCTCTTTCTCAAACAAAATGATACTAAATGGAACCACACACTGGCTGGAGGTTGGAGGCCCCCTGACTGGCCAGTGGCATGCGGAGGGTAGAGGGGCTTTTGGGTACCATTTTAAGGGCAAAGCTGCCTTGCAACATCCACACCTCCCCGTAAGTCCCCCGTAACTCGTGCTCCCTCAGTAATCTCTTTATCCTACTGCTTGCCTTTTTCTAATCGTTTTTCTTCAGGTCTTATAATTTCTTTTCCTCAAAATGGAGCCGTTTAATCTCAGCCTCCCTATCCGCCATCCAATGCCCTAGCATCCCTTTGTCAGCCTCAATCTGTAACCCATTTAATTTCTTTCTCAGCCTCTAATTTTCTTTCTTACCTCCCTTTTCTTCCCTATCTCTTGCAATAAATTTGTCAAACTTCAACTGTTACGTTACTGGACCAACTCTGGGGCCCATCCATACCCATCCATCTTCTGTTGGCCCGCCATCCACAGCAAGCAGATATAAATTTAGCCAAGTCCTGCCATTCTGTCAATACGGCAACTTTTAACAATGTAACTAAGACAAATTTTAAAAACTCTAATAAAGCAATAGTTACCAACTATGATTAATTAATTAAACTACTGGCAGTGACAATTCATCAACTGTTAATACTTCCAACCTAAAATAACTTTTATCTTTAATAATAGGATATTTTTTAACACTCTAGGGACGATATAGTGATAAACATAATTTTGATATTTTGATAGATAATTTTTAAATCCCGGGAAAGCGAAATCCAAGCCAATATATATGGTAGTGCTAGGAGAAATTTCAAATCCCGGACTTGGCCCCCAATATATGTGGTGGGGTTTAGATTGTTATGAATTGTTGGTGTTGCACTATTTAATTTGTTTAAGCTGGGTGAGGTCCAAGCTGTGAAGGCATCTGAGATCTAACAAATTGATGGTGGTGTGTTATCCTCAAGAGTACCTATTCTGACTACCACCCTAAGGATCTCACTCTGTAGTTATATTATTCCAATTAGAATGATATTGGTGACGTACGTTTTAATGCTCTATGGGTAAATGTAAGTGTGGTTTGTTGATGGTAACCCAATTACACCAAACACCCACACAAAATATTTAAATCTTTGATCAACTCAACTAACACAGATGATTTAAATTTTTGGTATTTTAAAAATCTTTTTTACATTTTATTTTTAGTCCTGACCTAATATTATTTTGGTCGAGGGCTAACAAAATCCAATAGGGAAATCAAGATTATATGTATATATGTAATTCAATATTCAAAAATTAATCCAAAAAAAGGGGACAAATCTGTTCCAAGCACAAAATATGATAAATAATAATAATGGTGTTGGTTTAAAATCATTATTACTGGTATGAGATGGCGGGTTGGGGTGTATACATCATATTACATGTCCTTAATCCACACAGCTTTTATATTTACCTTTAATGGGTGGAAATGGTCATTCTTAGTTAATACATTTAATTTTGTTTATAAAATACTTATTTTGAAATGAAATCGCCTTCGTGCCAGATCATATTCACTTATCTGGCACGTGTTTAGTTGAATTATAGTTGTCCTTTCCCGGCCAAACGGCCCACTGTCTCACTTGTCCTGGGATAATAAGGTAGAGAAGCTTAGTTACCCGATATTACTCCTCTCAGTGGTTAGAGCGCTTTGTACCACTAGAGGACACATCCACAATCATACAGGATTCTTCCCTCAGGAAAAAATGGCAACTTGGCTGAGTTGCCAGTAAGAAACCCTTGTAATATGAAATTTAAGTTTCCTTTCTTTACATAGTAAAATTTATGGCAACACATTACACACCAACAACACATTTCGAAAACTAACAGAACAGGGGCAGATCTCTTTTTTTTTTTTGGGGGGGGGAAAACCCAACCCAGCTTCATCCTATCTAGTTTGGTGTAAACTAACGAATTGTACCAGTTTTTCTTTTATCCTCCTCCCCATAATGGCTTTGCCAACACCTCCTGCCATTATCATTGATTCTTTTTCCATATAACAAATAAGATAGGTGATATGATTCCCTGCTTGACCAATCTTATGGTAATCTTTTTGGTTCAACCTCTCTGGTAAGTTTATTATATGATGGATCCTACCCTTCTAAGGCCCTGCATTAAGTCTGCTTTGGACCTATGTACATAACAGGTCGTAAAATATTTTTCATATGGCTTGTATCTCACCACACAAATTGTTTAAATAAAAATATTAATAATGTTCGTTCCCTTACTACCAAAATTCAATGAATATACATCCAACAGATACGATGATTTTTGGACACAAAATTTAGCTATGTGCCGCTGCCAACTATCTATGACGGCTTTTTTCCTTTATTTAATGTCTTTGATTATATGAATGAAGCAAAGTCAAACGTCTGTTCTATCAATCGTGACCTGTTTGAAGGAACACGTTTTAATCAAAAATGGCGTCCCAGCCCTATCCATTTTTTTTACTCAATATCCCCTACGCGGGCCAAATAGGAAATCGGCGTTCTACCAAATTTTGAACTTCCTAAGTTAAAAAAACCCCACTGCAAAAATACTGTGTGTTATTTCGGTACGTTGGTTAGTTTTTGCCTTAGGCTTTACTTAAAAAAAAATATATTATATTTGAGTTTTGTTTCCTAAACCAATACTCTCCTCTCCCTCTTTTCTAAACCAACCCAATCATTTTACATGTGTGTACCCCTCTTCTGCCATCATATGCAAAACGGCGTTCTCAAATTATGTAAGGCTAATGGATAAAAAGACCATGAGAGTGTAGTTTTCGTCAGTCTGTCCTAGATATATACAGTAATTATTTCAATATCATTGGTTATTAGTTGGACTATTTTGTTAATTAAAAAATATTATTGTGATCAGAGGGACCCTATTACACAAAAACTATATATAGTTTTTATCGGAAACTTTGTAATATATTTCGTATTTCCATATTTTTTCCTTGATAGGTCGGTCAATATTTTTTTATTAAATCTAGAATCCCACCATCTTTCCCCTTTCTTTAAAAAAATAACCCCGCTTTTTTTCAAACTTAATAACGGACATTGTTCTATGTTACGTCAGAATTTTGCTCTCTACCAATTACAAGGAAAAGAGGCTGTGTGTGTGGTTATACCACCCCCACTGGCGTGCATACAGGGACAATACCAATAAAATATATGGCATACAAGACAGCCATTTTAAAATAAACGACAACACACCCCAAATTTCAGAACAACCCCACAAATTCAATCAACCATCAAGAACCATGAAGATAATCAACGCCCCCAGGAGAAGTACAACCCCACTCCGTTAAAAACTGGAGTCAGAGACCAGAACCCCCACTACCGTCATACCACAAACACCCAACAGTACCCGTCAATTACAAATAGTATGACCAAACCATGTAATACCCCAACAACCCCAGTCCACTACCACCTATTGAATATATCCAATATGTATATACTAATCGGGTGCGTATAGACGAATAACCCTAATCGCAACACCCCAATCATTTTACTCCTACCTTTATTTTGACTTACCCCTCCAATATGTTTGACCCCAATTTACCTCAAACATCTATGAGGATTTCATACAGAACTACAAAAAGGCCTCCTGCAGGTTCCTACATCTATCCAACACGAACACATTCCTAGGATCTATATTGTAAACCGTTTTCAAGACCGACGTGCCCCCCCAGCCATTAGTCGATGCTAGACAGGCCCAGTCAATGAGGGCACACAAAGGATACACGCATTTTGTTAGAAACCCCACGATTATCAACACCCCCATCCCCAACTAACCCAATAGAAACCATAACACAAGTGCTTTAGGGGAGGGAAAGAGAACCCCCACCCCCATAAATTATCTCAAGGGTCAGACCCCTAGATGCACGTAATCTACCCTCAGTTGCCTAGTATATTGGCCAACCTTTTTTACACCATATAACTAATAATACAACATCTTCCACCTGATACAAAAACCCACCGCACCCCACAAATCAGCCAAAAAAAACTCTCTAAACTCCACCATATAACCAGTCACCTCTATACCATCCATACCTCAAACCCTCATACCCACCCTAACCACTAATACCCCCTCCTAAACGACACCATATCCACACCAACACCACCCCCCCCCTACCCCCACCCAATGTACCCCAGATATAAAGAAACACCAACACAGCACTCCACCCCAACGCACTACCCCCCATAACAACCCCACCCCCCCAACCCCCCAAAAACCAAAAAACCCTCCCCCCCCCCACCATCCAACCCCCCCCCCATTAAAACCCCCCCAT